>CM074725.1:227668632-228071132 GCA_037306005.1 Rhinophrynus dorsalis
GAAAAAAAAGGGTCTTATACACAGAAAGACATGATCAGTTCTAATATAGGTGAAAAGTGATACCGCTGTAGCCCTCTTTTTCCCATGATCAGGTCTGGAGCACACTGGACAAATAATTCCCATATTCATTTTGATTAACCCCTTGAATTTTATAGAATGTCTACTACACATTGAGAACAATTAAAAGGAAAATTAAACCTTAAATTACTAATCTAACAAACACTGGCCATGTGTTCTTGACTATGGCTAAGTTGCTTCAGAAGCCCAGGGGTTAAAATGTATCTCCTGTGACTTGGCCACAGGGGAGAGCATTCTCCAGCTTACTCCCCTGATCGGCGGAGGAGACAAGTTTGTTTGTGCTGCCAGTCTGACACTGCTGCTGCATCAAGCACCTGTTCCATTCCGTATCTAACTGCTGCACGGGCCGACACTCAGTCTCACAGTCACTCACAACAATTTGGTGGCATACATACATATCACGCACGCACCAGCCAGCCAACGAGGAGAATACTATTGTAATACTCTCCTTTTTCAGTGGCTTGGTGGTGGTGCTTACAGCCTTGCTGGAATGAAGTATCTGTGATATGACTGAGTTGGTTGGCAATGGAACCGGCAGGCAGGCAGAATAGGGCCCGGCTGAGTAGGCTAAGTGGACAGACTGGGTCAGGACTTGGGTGGCTTTGCTAATTGCTGCCCTCATTACAGGACTCTTTATTGTCCCGGTGGGGGATGATTCGGGACGCGGGACACCCTAGCTTGTGTGGCACTTGGTACTGATGTCTCAAGCCCACATAGAACCAGTGCACTTGCTCAGAGCTGACTTTTATGGCTGCCTTTCCATAGCCTTCAACTTATAGTACAGGATCAGTTATGTGACAACATTAAACTCAGTGCAACTTTGTGGTAGTCAGGAGCACATAGTTTAATTTTTATTTGTTCCTTGTGGAGAAATTGATTTACTCCACTATTGAACTACTGTGCAAATGGCCCTGTGACTTTATTAAAGACCGTTGGCTGAGATGGGACCCAGCAGTTTTTTGGTGCAGCCTTCAAGGGGGAACTATCACCTCTATACAAATTTGCGTCTGTGTAATGTTCCTATAGCGATAACATGTAATCTGTGTGTGTGGCGGGGGTTTATATATAATACAGGCTATGGTGAAATTTACCATTTTAAAAATGAGCTGGGGCCTTACTTCAAGACAGACTACGGGTACAGCTCTGTCCCGCAGCCTGTCAAATCTTCGTCTGTTCCCCATCCCAATGATTTCCTCTTTCCAACCTCCTCCAGTGATGGAGGATTTCTCCATGTAAGCTGAAGTGGTCTCAGTGGTAAGAGAGAGCTCCAGCTTACATGGAGGAATCCTCCATCATCGGAGGAGGTTGGAAAGAGGAAATCATTGGGATGGGGAACAGACGAAGATTCACAGGCTGCGGGGCAGAATGACCCGCAGTCTGTCCTGAAGTGATGTAACCAGCTCATTTTTAAATTGGTAAATTTCACCATAGCCTGAATTTTATATAAAAATAAAAAACAGATTACATGTTATCACTAGAGCAACATTACACAGATGCAAACTTGTATAGAGGTGGTAGTTCCCCTTTCATAGCTCGGCCTTACTCCAAAGTACTTATCAGCTGGAAGTGCCTCTAGCATCCTGAGCATGTGACTTTTATTGCATAACCCTGACCCTCAAACAGGGTCCTTTATAGGTCAGGGCCCATTTGCAAATATTGTTTAGGGGTCGAGCAAGTTTGACCTTTCATCCCTGATTATGTCGGGTCACTAAAAGATATCCCTAAATAAAGGGAAAGGTGAATTGCTTATGGTTACTTATGCACACCAGACATAAAGTAGGGTTGGGAAATCTACATTAAGGCTAAAGCCCTAGATTTTATGCTTAACCCTTTGAGTGCCAAAGTTAAAGCCCAGGGTCTTGTTATCAGCTTGGGCCGTGCAATGGCGCTAATCTCCCCAGTAGTAATGGCACAATTCAGTGCATTAATAGCAAATTGGGTTGGCCCAAGTCCCAAGTCATTTGGGAACCTATCAGCTCCCCAGCCTGGTTCTTTCCACTTATTGTTGGACTACAACTCCCATCATCCTCACTGAGGAAGATGGGCATTGTAGTTCAGCAGTGTCAGGAGGGGTCTCATCTGCCCTCCTCTGATATACAGTTACTAGTCTCAGTCCATCAAATGTATGACGGTTGCTCTTTTCTGATTGGTTCTCACTCACCGACTTGTTGTTTTTCTAGTGTTCCGTGCGGAAGACTCAAACACCCATCGGCACTTGACCGAATTTGTGGGTCTGGATATTGAAATGGCTTTCAACTATCACTACCATGAGGTGGTGGATGAGATCGCGGACACCATGGTTCAGATATTCAAAGGACTGCAAAGCAGGTAAAGATATTGCTGCACTCAAGAAATGTCTGCTTTTGGCAGAGGAGCAACAACAGGGGGCGCTGAGGGCGTACCTCCCAACATTTCAAATTGCCAAAGAGGGACACTTTTGTTTTAGGGGGTGTTGCTGGGGGCGTGGCTGGTGGGTGGGGCATTACCAAGCATTTTTAGGCCATTTCATGACCTATTGACACCTCCTTGTGTAACATAATGACTTAGAACAAGACCAAAGTATTTTATTTACACATACTAATTTATAAACACACATACTGACGTTTAAACAAACAATCTAAGATTTATTGCTGTAGAACAATATGATACACTTATATACACGCCATGTAAACTGATCTCCTAAAAAGAGGGACATCAGATTGGAAAAGAGGGACAGGGGGATTTTGGTCTAAAACAGGGATTGTCCCTCCTAAAGAGGGGCACTTGGGAGGTATGGCTGAGGGTGCAGTTGTGTTGGGACCCAGCTTCCAAATCTACTTATGCTTCTATTAAATATTTATGTGTTGGTGCCCCAAAAAATGTTTGCACCTGGGTTCTGCAGTGACTAGTTACTCCACTGCCTGAATGTGTCTATTGCCTTTAACCCTTTGAATGCCAGAGGGATACGCCACTCATTGCAGAGCAATGCATTGCATACCCCTCTCGCACTCAAAGGGTTAACACACACAGGTGTCACACATCATTCCAAAAGGACTGAGACAGGGCAGAATTTTGAGAGATCACTTGTTTTGCACGCTTGTTGTAGTCAGAAGGGCTGGACTAATGCCTGACACCAGGAATATTCCAAAATCCTATAGTGTCTCTGTCTTTTAGGAATGCAGTTTGACATACCCTTTAACATATTTTGTTTCATAAAGATATTGAATCTGTAGACTACTCCGGTTTTCTTGATTGTAAACCCGTGGTAATCTGATTACTGTGGTGGAGGGAGATTTAACAGTTTCTGTTAGGTAAAGGCCGTAAACTTAAAGGGATAGTAACACTTCGTTTTAACTTTATTTTATTTTGTAGGCATTAAAAAAACATGAAGAATGATATAAGTCTTATCTCTCAAACCTTTATGGTTTATGAGATATTCACAAGCAAAGTTCCCCTCCCCGCCCCTTTTACCTAGTGTAAGCCATCTCTTCTCAGATGTGAGTCTGGTTGTATGACAGTACAGATAACAGAAGGGGACAATTTTCTTTGTATGAAAACAATGAAAGCCCTTCCCCCCTTGACAAGTTTTTCAGCTTTTTCCATTATCTTAATTGAAGATTGTCCCTCTCTGCAGTCTATCTGGGCATCTCCCTTCTTATCTGGCTGAACAGGGGGGGGAATACTTTGTTTGTGAATATCTCTTAAACCATAAAGGTTTCAGAGATAAGACTTATATCATTCTTCATGTTTTTTTAATGCCTACAAAATAAAATAAAGTTAAAATGAAGTATTACTATCCCTTTAAGGGAAAAATAGTTTTTATTATGAAAAATACTTATTGCAGGACACTCCCACTGCTGATATTTGCTTTACTCACAAACTTGCAAATTGATGACTCTTCAGAACTGTAGTCAGTGGTTCAAGTCCCCCATGGAATGTGATAGAATAACTGTCTGGACACCAGGTGGCACTGTTGATGGGGAAAAAAATAAATAAATAAATACAGACACAACTTTAGAATGAAGCTTCAGGTGGTACTCTTGTTTAACTCGGCCTCAATCTGGAGTCCTTTGCAGGATCCAGCAGGTCTGTATGTTTTCTCACATACCTTTTCAGAAATGTTGAAGATGGAAGTATTTCATACAGTGCAATATTTTTTTACTTAAAGAGATAGTATTATCACATTTTAATAAAACGGAGTCTTGTAGCTATTAAAAAACTAAAGTAAATGACCCCAGTCCTGTCTCTCAAACCTTTATAGTTTCAGAGATAATCTCAGAGAAAGTTCTCCCCTCCTCCCTCCTCTTTCCCTGATGTCAGCTCTCTAGCTGACTGCAGGGGAATCCGGTCCCAGGACCGTTGGAGGCTCTTCAGCAGAGCCGAGATCGAGAGACATAAAAAGAGTTACTTCACTGGAACGGTCTTCAAAGTGTGCTTGCAAACCACAAGCACAGAGGTAGGCGTTTTCCTTCCCAGCTGTTGGGGACTCCAGCTCCCATCATTCCCAGCCAACCACCGAGGTGTGAGAACCAATGCTTGTGACTGAGCAACCTGTGGCCTTCCAGCAGTTCCTGGACTGCAATCCCATCATCCTCTGAAGTTGAAGACGATTGAGTGATTGTAGTCCAACAACCACTGTAGACCTGCTGTTTTCCTAACCCTTTAGCAGCTAGATATTATATTTAGATAACACATTTATTATGCAGCATTAAGATACCCATGCTGCTCACAACCCTTTACCCTGTCATAACCCCACTCTAAAATAGAACCGCTACCTCGCCATAATAGGCTCTGTGCCAACTGACCCCTTTCAGTACATCACGTGGTGCCACTTTCATCGTGATACCATATTAAATGGCGTCTTGCAAAAACTGCTGAACCATAATCAAGGCTGGTGATCAGCACAGGGATGTGGGAGCGTGAGACTGAGAGTTTCTTCCGCTGAACAACCATTTCACTGAGCAGAGAATTTATATCAATTTGGGAAAACTGTTTTCCTTTAACTCAAGAATATGTGTAAAGAAAAGTGGAATAATTCTGATTTAAACCAGATACCATAAGGCACAAATAACAATGCTTATTGATTTAAAGAAATGGTAATGTTTCATAAAAAAGCAGCTCTAATTAATCTTCATAGTATATGGGCCATGGAGAGTGTTATTTCAATATTGTCAGAGTTGTAGTTCAATTGAGTGATAAAGTATCCCCCTCCTGCCCCTTTTATCCTCTTAAATGTGAAATTTGGTCTCTTGACTAGACAGATCACAGCAAGGGACAATCTTCTTACTGTGAATATAAGGAAAACCCTGCCCCTTGACAGATTTTTCCTTATGCTCACTGAAGATTGTCCCTCTCTGCGACCCATCCGGACAGTCTTGCTGCTCTGAGGTGAGCAGTGTTACATCACTAATAGGGGCGGGAGGGGGATACTTTATCATTCTATTACTCTTGAACTACAACTCTGACAGTACTGAAATAACACTCTCCATGGCCCATATACTAAGAAGATTAATTGGAGCTGCTTTTTTTGTGAAACATTACTATCCCTTTAAATGGAAATGATGGCCCCTTGAATGCTTGAGGGGTCTCCAAAGCATTGCTTTGTAATGTGTTGCAAACCTCTAGCATTCTAGGGGTTCAAAGTTCCATTTAACTCATTGGGAAATGATATGTCCTCTGTGGGGCAGTTGGTCTGCCCTAGAATTGCTCCATTTTTTTTTTTTTTTTTTTTTTTTTTTTTTTTGTGCAAGTGACTAAATGATTACTTGGGGGCTAATGTATAAAGTCAAATGTGGTTTAATTCTGTGGCAAAACAAAATCATATATTTAAAGTTAAACACCCACCCACCCCCAGATAGCAGAGATGTTTGGAGAGCTCTCTAGCATTCAAGGTTTATAATATAATACAATATAATTCAAATTTTTTTTCCATTATTTTTCGTGCATTTTTGCAGTAGATTACTAGCAAATGAAGCACGGTGTTACCCATGCAAAAAGAGCAGGGAGAAAGAAGACATATTTCAGTTTGTGAAAGATGTATTGTAATTGGGTATATATAGTCCAAAGCCACAACGTTGGCTGCTCGGCTAAATACCATTGTACATTATATATGTATGTATAGGTATGTATTTCTGTATACCAATATGAGAATACAGAGAATGGGAAGAATGCATGGAGGTTAGAATGCATGGCGGTAAAATGGGATGAAAGGATGGATGGGGAAGAAAGATGGAGGTATGGAAATGGCAAATTTTATTGAAGACGTATCATGGGCATTGATTGGCTGTGGATGAAACTGTGGATCTGTTGTAGCACTCCCTTCCAGTGTCGTCTCGTTTGACGAAGCTTTGGCCAAGGCTGTGGGGGGTTGCTCCGGATCCACATTGGCCTTGGGCCCCGGTGAGTTCTGTATGCAATATTGCTTCATTTACAGATTGACATTGGTAGCGATCTCATACTTGCATTTGTGTGGAAGAACAGGGACAGGAGCCAAAGGGAAAGCAAAATAGAAAGCAAAAGTATGGAGTGTAGTTTGAATCTCCAAAGTTCAGAATATGAATGTCCGTGTATGGAGTCCTATGAAGTACAATGCAGAGACAACCATATAGGTGTTTTCCAATACGTGTGTGAATGTAATGATTGTGTGTAGGCTACTGTATGTTACTTGTAAGAAGGATGCCACCAGATCAAAGAATCTCTTTTGTTGTCACCAGACTGTAGTGGAATCGGGGAAGTTGCATGGTGCAGGTCGTGCAAGAAGAGTCCCGCCCCCTGCCTCATGCAAGTCCTCTGACCCAGCACAGCAGTTTGCTGTCCCAGGCCGCTTATGCCTCACTGCAGCCAGGCAGCTTTACTCAAGCTGTACCATGGGCAGCTCTTTTTTTCAGCATGTGGTGCTTTTTCCTTTTTCTGTCCCCTGTCCATGTGGGTTTTTTTTTTTTTTTTTTTTTTTTTTTTGCATCTGGTGGTGGTTTTACTGTGATGGTGCCTCCCACAGTCTGCTCAGTTCTTGGAGCACGATTGTTTGCACTGTAATGGACCGAATGGACCAGAGCAACTTGTCATTCTGTGGATATTGTGTGTAATGGTAATAGTGGTAGAAGGCGCTTAGGATTGTGGGTGTTGTAGTTCAAGCTCTGCAGGGTGAATATTTTGGCCACTTGTATTAAGCCTTGCAGTGGCAGAGGCGTACTCAACGCATTGGCCATGCATCTGTGGCAGTTAAAGGGGGTGAAATAGTAACGGCGGTGTGTGAAAAAACTGAATATGAAAGATGGTGAAATGAATACTGAGGCCAGTGTAAGTGTTAATAAACTGAACAGTAAAGAAGGTGAAGAAACCAAATATGAAAGGATGTTCAGATAGCAGTGGAAGTGTTAAGAATGTGGGTGATGCGTGAGAACAGTGTAGATGTTTTTAAAGACGGTGAAATGGTGATGGAGGGTGGAGGTGAAGTAAGGGGAATAGTAAAGGTGGCAAAATAGAGAGGGCAGTGTGTATAAGTGAGAATCAATGAAATAGTAAATGAATTGGCAGACGTTCAGTGCTGGAATTGTTAAAGGGACAGTAATGTCTCATAAAAAATTTTTTTATACTTTTATATAGAGCAGAAGAAAATAAGAAGAATGCTCCAAACCCTATCTCTCAAACCACTATGGTTTGAGAGATGAGATATAGGGATTCAAAGTTCCCCCTCCCTCCCCTTCTCCTGATGTCAGCTGTAAATCTGACAGCAGGAGAATAGAGTTGTAGGACCAGAGGCAGCTCTGGTGCAGAGCCGATATCACGTTATTGGTAAAGAATTAATTCATTGGTAAGGTCTAAAAAGTGTGCCTGGTTTGCAAGCACAATTTGTAGACATTTCCAGTGAAGTATTTCTTTTGCAATACCGTGATTTCGGCTCTGCTGCAGAGCAACCGGCAGGTCCTCGGACCGGAATCTCCTGCTGTCAGCTAGACGCTGACGTCAGGAGAAGGAGTGAGTTGGGCAAACTTTCAGTGCAAATATCTCTCAAACCATAGCGGTTTGAGAGAGAGTGTTTGCACCATTCTTTTTATATATTTGTAGAGCTCAAGAAAATAAGAAGTTTTTATGGGACATTACAGTCCCTTTGATGATGTGAAATAATGACGGCGGGGAATACTGAGGAATTATTTAATAAGCTTGGCAGGCAGGAAAAATTCTCCGGCACTCACATTAACCCACTCACGTCCCGTTACTTCTCCATATTGTGAGCCGCCTGATCCCCTCCATCCGTACTCACTCGCTTGAAAGTTCATACCAGTGTCTGCCTTAAGTCCTCCCCTTCATACGCGTCCATTTTTTGCCAACTCCAGCCTCTTCTATAGATGTACGTTTGTGAGGATTCAGTGGAGTGAGAAATTTGTAGCAGTCGTGAGATGCCGCTGCTCTTTTTCTGTGTTAGGTCCTGTTTTGTGTTAACCCTTTGAGTGGCAGATGTGTGTCCAGTGCATTGGATAGATTTGTGGCACTCAAAGGGTTAATTGTCAGTGTGCTCCAGTGCCATACGCTGATAACTTCTCCCTGTTAGGTTCCTATGTTGGCAGGGAACATTAAGAGGGTGTAGAGTGAAGAGTGCAGCATAGGAGCACAGTCAAAATGAACTCTTTGAGTTCCACAAATACACATCTGCTACTTGAAAGGGTTAACACACAAAAGGACCAAACACAGAAGAAGAGCAGCAGCATCTCAGGGCTGCTACCAGTTTTTCACTCCAGTGAATCCTGGTCCAGTGCATGGTGGTGCTCCCTGCTCAATCAGAGGCATGCTACAGCAGACTGGTGTGTGTGAGTGGGGAAGTGTGTGTGTGTGTCCGACATTTTTTTTTATTTCTTGTGAGCCGGACACTGAGGGAGGGCCAACTCCTTGCAGAGACTTTCACTCCCCATTGTATCTCCCTGGTAAGGCAGTATGGAGGAGACATGAATGTCTCCTCCTTACTGCCGCCCCTGGGTGGGGGTGTACACCCCAGGGTGTGTGTGTGTACACCCTGGGGTGTGTTCAGTGCTGGAGAAAATTGACTGCCTGCCAAGCTTCTCCTTTTAGTAATATATACATGAAAAATACTCCATATTGAAAGTGGCAGGATTATTTTTTTCAATGTTTTAATCCTTTTAGTTCCAGCGGGATGGTAATTGAAGTCTTAAAGCGGAACTTTCACCCGCTATAAAGTTGCCCTGCAATAATTAAGCAGGTAGCGACTAGCTTTATAATATATACGTTACCTCTGAAATGTAGCTGATTGTACAGTAATCCTTTATCATAGGAGACTGGAATCCAGGCATCAGCGCAGACATCTTATCTGCGCGCCTGCGCCGTCAGTCCCAGTCTCCATTGAGAAGCACTGCAGCGTACCACATGATAACCGGAAGGGATTGACGGCGCAGGCGCACAGACTGCACTAACCTGCCCGTCAGTCTCCTACAATAAAGGATGTCTTTATAATGGGCTACATTTCAGAGGTAACGTATATATTATAAAGCTAGTCTCTACCTGCTTCATTATTGCAGGTGACCTTATAGCGGGTGGAAGTTCTGCTTTAAGGTCACCCCTCCATCTGCATTTAACCCCTGGGACACTAAAAGTCTTACACATTGCCAACTTCCTACATGTGCACGGAGACATGCATGAAAAGCTATTCATTAATATAGTGCACCGTTTCCCATTAGAATGACAGTGGAGTAATTCTTCAAGGATCTCAAACAAATCCTGTACTACAGAGCTGCACAACATGTGCCTCTGCAGCTGTGGAATGACTGCTCCCCTCTGCCATCCAACAGCTGGAGATACGAGAATGAGCAACCCTGCATTATTATTAGAATAAACCGTAAAAGAGAAACATATTGTCAGTTGCATTATTTGGTCATGAAGTGTACACAAAATAAATGGTTTTAAACCTTGTATATCAGAAAAGTATTTGCCAAACAAAGAAATCAGAATACACCAGATATAATTTACTGTGAACAGTGCAGTCTGATATTGCTCCCCACAGAGCTGATTTGCAACAAATCAGAATGAAAGAATTGCAGTACTGCCATCTAGTGAGTGAATCTGTTTACTGTCAGCCAGTGTTGTATTGCAAAGCGCAACTGAAAACAAAATCATACACACACACAATCTTAACCCTTTAAGAGCCAGAGTGGTACGCAATGCATTGCTCTGGCGCATAAAAGGTTAAAAGATCTAAATATATCAAACAGGAAACCAAATTATTCTCACACACACAAAAAAATAAATACATAAGACACATAATATAAATTGTTACAGATTAACAAATTGTGTTATGCCATGTTCTTTAGGGGCTACCATTACATGTGTTCAGGTGAAGGATTTAATTGTTGCAGTACTCATAAAGATCCAGGCACTGGCAGGTCCATTTGGACAAAAGCCAGAGATTTCTGTCTGATGTAGTTATTGGTCAGCACTCATCTTTTCAAATCACCAGACATGCAGACAGACACACGCACACACACGCAGGACCAAAATTTGCTCTCCTGGTGTTTGATTCTGGTAACCCTTTGAGTGTGCTGGCCACCCCTCTGGCACACCAAAGGTTAAGGCCATTAGGATAATTAAAATAATGACTGTAGTCTTAAGTCTCAGTACAGGTATTCTATTACCTGTGCTGTGACAGACCACTGCCAGTTAAAATCGATGGAACAGCACGTACATTGTGATGATATTGTATGCGGTGGCTGTTAACACACCTTCAGAGAGTGCATTTTCTGCCAGTAATTCAGGACCTAACAAACACTGGTGTTGAGTCCCTAACACATGTTAAAACAACCAGCGAACAAGAGAACGTTGCATACCCCTCCAGCACTTAAAGGGTCCCCCACCCAGTCACAACTCTAACCTATGCCCCCTCACCACACATTTAACAAGTATCACACATAACCTTGATATTGGAGGTCCAGCTGTGTCCTCTACACCCTGGTCCTCCTGCATCTTCTCACACAATAAAATGAGCATTAACCCTCTTAACCCTTTGAGTGCACCAGAGGGGTACGGAACGCATTGCAAAGCAATGCATTCCGTACCCCTCTGGCACTCAAAAGGTTAAGGACCCATGACGTGCCAAGACTGTCATGGGTGAACTTGCCATGTGTCCTGGCACATCATGAATTTCAGGTCTCCCCACATACCTACACGCTGTTCGGGGAGCCCTGAATACGGTTGTGCAAAAAAATATTAAAAAAAAAAAAAAAAAAAAAAAAAAGCTCCTTGGTCCTTAAAGGGATAGTAATACTTTATTATTACTATCCCCCATATTGTAGATATTTGTAAAATCATTTAATAGCCCCCAGGTTCATCTCTCAAGCCTTTATGGTTTGAGAGATAACCGAAGGCAAAGTTCCCCCTCCCTCCCCCTTCCCTGAAGTCAGCGTTGTGCTGACTGCAGGGATATCCGGTCTGACTTTCATCAGGTGGCTCTGCAGCAGAGCCATGATCGCATTAGTGGAAAATAATTATTTCACTGAAACGGTTTTCTATGTGTGCTTACAAACCAAGCAACATGTACAAGACCGTTTCAGTGAAATAATTATTTGTCACTAACACAATCTCGGCTCAGCTGCAGAGCCGCAAGAATGTGGTACAACAGACTTCCCCTGCAGTCAGCACAACGCTGACTTCAGGGAAGGGGGAGGGAGGGAGGAACTTTGCCTTCGGTTACCTCTCAAACCATAAAGGTCTGAGAGATGAACCTGGGGGCTATTAAATTATTTTACAAATATCTACAATATGGGGGATAGTAATAATACAGTATTACTATCCCTTTAAGTGCTGGCCACGTGCGTCAGTCCATAAAAGGTTACTAAAACACTAATACCAACATCAAGGTAAATGTGATAATTGTTGAATGTGTGGGGAAGGGTCATGAGACATAGGTTAGTGTTAAGCTTAGGGGAAGGGGTTTGGATTGATATTGTTAGCTGTAGTGGGAAGAGGGTGCAGGGGAAGATGACTGTGAAAGTAGCTTATGGTCAGTGTCTGACTCTGGTAAATCTTGAGCACTGGCTAGTGTAGTTTGATGTTCCCATTTCTGATGCTATTTGGAGATGCCATTTGGCCACAATTTGATTTCATCCGACCAATGGTCATTACTGGGTATGCTGGCCATGTAATAGAATTCAGACTGGTCAGCAACATGTGTGCTGACCAGAACTCTCATTGGCACTAACTTATGTTTTACTGGGCCCAATAGAATCGAGCCCCTGGAGACCACAGGTTACCCCTCTGACCCTTAAGGGGTTAACAGGGGGCCTTTAACCCCCTGAATGCTATGTCTCCAATGCTTTGCTACACAATTAAAAGCATACCTGGGGAACGTCTGGTCCCAGTGCTCCAGAGGTTCACTAAGTTATGTAAGCGGGAGTGTCCAAAGGATGCGAGTGGGAGTCTACAGATGGGTGGCATGGGAGGGATTGGAAGGAGGGAACGCAGGGTTGGTCCTTAAAAAAGGGTGGAGAGTGACCGGAATGGGCAGCGAAGTGGGCGGAGTTATAAGGAACCTCACTGAGTATGTTAAACATGCAGTGTAAATATGACCTACACAATGTCAACAGACGTGGCTCTGTAGTGTGATGGACACTGATACAAGTGGGTTCAGTAGTGCAGCTATATTATATTAAACCTTCCATCATCATCATCATCCTATTCTTCACTGTTCACTGGCCGTTCGCTAGTTGGAGGTGATGTGAGTTGTAGTCCCCAACAGTTGAAGGCCCAAAGTTGACTAATGCATCAATACATTGACCCTACCACACCCTCTCCAGCAGCTCTCTGAGCCAAAGAAAGAAATGGGATAAATACTAAGTATTTATATTGGTTCTCGCCCCTCAGGTTCCAGACAGAGATTCAGACTGTGTGCAAGCAATTCCCTTGCGAGCCATTCAAATTTCTGGAGCCCACACTGCGCCTGGAGTACACTGAGGGAGTGGCAATGCTGCGCGAGGCAGGCGTGGAGATGGGAGATGAGGAGGATCTCAGGTACTCGCTGCTCTTTCACTACAACTTGTCTTATCGTCTGCTGTCCTGGAATTAAGGATTCAGATTTAAAGGGATAGTAATACTTCGTTTTATCTTTATTTCACTGTCGTCCAATACAGGTCACTGGTACTCTGGGAGGCGTAAGTCCCCTTTAATAGGCAGGAACAATTATGCAAATAATTTGCAAGGGGCGGAGCCTCCCCTCTTACTTAAGCCACCTTCTGGCCAGAGCCACTCATATTGATTTGTTCCTGGTGTGCTTCACACCAGGTAGAGAACATCTATGCATCTTAGTATTTTATTATTTTTTATTCAAATATGGAATACCACCATTAGGAGGGTGACCATGGCTGTGAATTGCCCTCTTTAAAGTGGCTGGTGCAGCTTCCAGGGATTTTCTGTGGACCTATACCCTGAAGAGGGGACAGCTTGTGTTAAGCAGCTCCCCTGTTGGGGAATTTACCTCTGGTTCTTTCCCTCCCTATCATGGTCACCTGAAGACAGAAGTCAGCAAGGAAGGTGAGTCACCCATTGAGTGCTGAAGGTCCACTTGTCCCCACAGTGTCCCTTTGATGGGCTTGTATTTGGGAGTTTTAATACACTCCAGCACTCATAGGGTGTTTTTATTGCATTATTACTAGTTTATGCAATTTCTGTGTTATTCTCTGAGTTTTGGAGCATTGGGTATTCATTTATTTATGTTTCTCATGTGTTTCATGCTTGTTTGGGCACTTTTTAATGTTTTCTTAAACTTTATTAAAAATGGTGTTCCGCGCCTTTAAGCGCGGCTTTTTCCCGCTCAGACGCAAGGGCTCCTTTACTCTCTATGGGAATTCACAGTATGGGACATATCTCTGGGACCGCTTGTCACAGCAACTTCAGAGAGGGCTCATTTTAATTCTAGGCTCCTGCTCTATCATCCGGAATGTGTTTTATTTATGTGGGGTGTTCAGGGGGGCTTCGGGCACTGTTTGGGGTACTTGTAAGGAAAAACTACATTTCCCATGAGCGCTTGGTTCGCGCTTGTTTCTGATTGGCTGTCACGACGGCCGCCATTTTGTGGTACTTTTCCTAGGCGAGTACACTACGCAGGGACCGAGCCTTCTCTCTCCTCAACAGATTAACCCTTCGCTGGCCAGATAAGTCCGTTTTTAGAACATTTCTGGGGTGAAACTTTAATCTTAACACTTTTTCTGGGTGATAGTGTTATTAGTGGGGTATATTGACGCTGTGAGCATGTCTACTTCACTGGAGCTAGGGGCTAGACCCAAGTCTAAGGAGGATGGGGGGTCCGCTACCCCAATGGCGTTTTGCTCCTCTTGCCACATTGGGCTGGATGGCGATAATGTGGGGGATCTATGCCCTAATTGTACTGGTCAAGATAGCAACCCTGGGCTTCCCAGCCACGCTATTGAGCCATCTTGGGTGAGGGAGTTTAAAGCTGCCACTAGGGATCTCAGATCCACGCTTCAACTCTTTCCCTCTCAGGTACAGGGGGCTCTCCAGGTCTGGCAGACCCCCTCTACTATCAGGACCTCCCTGCCTAAGCCACAGGGAGCTCCTGATATCACTGATTCTTCTGAAGAAGAACTTTTACAGGATTCTGATGCTGAGGAACGTACTGTTATTGAATCTAACAGGTCCGTTGGGGACCCCTATGAGTGTGACCCTGAAGTTTCGGCTGAGGGTCTGATCAGAGCGGTTCTGAATACGCTCAACCTTCCTCTGACTCAGGAATCCACTTATGATCCTACTGATGTTTTCCAGAAAAAGCCATCTAAGCCTGTTGTTTGTTTTCCAACTAACCCTACTCTTGCCCGTCTGGTCTCTGAGGCATGGAAGAATCCTGATAGATCTTCCTCTGTCTCCAAAAAGTTTGCCAAACTTTACCCTTTTCCTGAGGCGGAGCTGGCAAAATGGGTTCATCCTCCCAAAGTGGATGCTCCTGTGTCTAGACTATCCAAATCTACTGCTTTGGCTGTCTCAGATGCCTCTGCCTTGCAGGACTGGACGGATAAGAAACTAGAGCTCTCTCTTAAGTCTATTTTTGCCTCCATTGGCACAGCCATGCGCCCCACTTTTGCTGTGGCATGGGTTAATAGAGCTATTGCGGCCTGGACTGAACGACTGACTGAAGCGGTTCGCCAGGATGCGCCTGTATCTGAACAGTTGCAGCTTCTTGCTAATATCACTGAAGCTCAGAACTATGTTGCTGATGCTGCTTTTGATGCTGTGCGCATGATGGCGAGGGCCTCCACTTCTTCTGTGGTGGCTAGACGCGCTCTTTGGCTGAAAATTTGGTCTGCTGATACAGCCTCTAAGAAGGCTTTGCTTTCCTTGCCCTTTCAGGGGAATTTGCTTTTTGGGTCTGAACTCAAAGAAATGATCAGTGAGGCTACTGGCGGTAAAAGTACTCTTCTACCCTCAGTCTTTAAGAAAAAGTTTCCAGCCAAACGCAATCGGTCCTTTCGTTCCTTTCAGACTGAGACACGCTCCTCGGCCCAAACGGGTCCTCCCACTACGCGCTCCTCCTCCAAGCCCAAACAGTCCTGGAGGCCCAAAGTTGCCTCCAAGGCCAAGACCTCCAAGACTGCTTCGGCATGACTCGCCGAACCCGGGTCCGCATCCGGCTGTAGGCGGTCGTCTCCGCATCTTTCGCCGGACTTGGGAGGAGTCAGTGGCGGACCCATGGGTTCTTCAGGTGGTGTCAGAGGGATACAGGATCCCTTTCTCTTCCCTTCCTCCTTTTCGGTTCCATTTTACTCGTCCTTCTCAGGAACCCACAAAAAGGCGTCTGTTCGACGACGCTATTCAGGATCTCTTGGACAAAGAGGTCCTGGAGGCGGTTCCTCAGGGGGACACAGGTTCAGGATTTTATTCCAACCTGTTTGTGGTAGCCAAAAAGGACAGAGGAGCCCGTCCCATCTTGGATCTCAAAGATCTCAATGCCTATGTGGTGACTTCCCACTTCCGCCAGGAGTCCCTGCGCTCTGTGATTGCAGCAATGTCTCCAGGGGAGTTTCTTGCCTCCCTGGACCTTCAGGATGCTTATCTTCACATCCCTATTCATCCAGAGAGCAGGCGGTATCTCAGGATTGCCTGCCACAGGGGACACTTTCAGTTTGCAGCGCTCCCCTTTGGGCTGACTTCAGCCCCTCAGGTCTTCCAGAGGGTGTTGGGCTCCTTGATAGCGGTGCTCCATCAGGATGGGATCAGAGTGACCCCCTACATGGACGATCTCCTACTGAAGGCCTCCTCAGCGGAGCTTCTCCACCAGCAATTACAGATGTGCATGCACACCCTGAACCGTCATGGCTGGATCCTGAATCTGGACAAGTCGGACTTGATTCCATCTCAGAGGCTTCTGTTCCTGGGTCTCCTGTTCGACACTCACCAATGCATGGTGTTTCTTCCAGAGGACGTGGCTCACCAGATAGCTGTCAGAGTGGCTGGAATTCTGGACCTGGACATGATTCCAGTTCCGAAGTTGTCGTCCTTAGTGGGGAAGTTCATTTCCACAATCGAAGCAGTACCATTTGCCATGGCCCACTCCAGGGATCTTCAGAGATTCGTGATCCAGACGTGCAAGAATCATCCAGATCATCAACATCTGTCTGTTTCTCTTCCTCCTCATGTCGAGTCGAGTCTGCACTGGTGGTTAGATCTCTCTCATCTCCTGAAAGGGAAATCCTTTCTAGTTCCTCCTTGGACCACAGTCACTACGGATGCCAGCCTTCGGGGCTGGGGTGCAGTCTGGGGTCGCTTCAGTGCTCAGGGGAAATGGGGTCTGGAGGAATCCATGCTCTCCATCAATGTTCTGGAACTTCGAGCTGTCCGGCTGGCCCTGAGGCACTGGGAGTCTCAATTGACCGGTCTTCCAGTCAGAGTGGAGTCCGACAACGCCACGGCGGTGGCTTACATCAACAGGCAAGGCGGCACAAGAAGCGGTTCCGCCTGGTGGGAGGTCAAGGATATTTTGTCTTGGGCAGAAGATCACGTGCCTGTCATCTCTGCGGTTCATATTCCAGGCGTGGACAACGTCATGGCAGACTTCCTCAGTCGTCATACCGTCGACAGCGGAGAATGGGCTCTGCACCCAGAGGTGTTTCACATGCTCACTCAACGGTGGGGGATACCTGTGGTGGATCTGATGGCTACCAGACACAACAGGAAGGTTCCGGTGTTTTGCTCCCGGTTGAGGGACTCCCTTGCTCTAGCAGTGGATGCCTTGTCGATCCCTTGGGACTTCTCCCTGGCTTACATCTTCCCTCCTCTTCCTCTATTGGTCAGAGTTATCCAGAAGTTGAAGAGGGAACGTTGTCCTGTCATCCTGATTGCTCCAAACTGGCCTCGCCAGTCCTGGTTTCCGGAATTGATGGCCATGTCAGTGAAGGATCCAATCCCACTTCCAGCCCGTCCGGACCTGCTTCTTCAGGGGTATCTGTGGAAAGAGGATGTTCACTCTCTCCATTTGATGGCATGGCGGTTGAATCCTCGATTCTAGCTAAGAAAGGCTTTTCTCCTTCTGTGGTTTCGACGATGCTCAGTGCTCGTAAGCCTGTGTCTTCCAAGATCTATCATCGCATATGGTCAACTTTTGTGACATGGTGCTCTGACAAGAAGTTGTCTCTTGACTTCCATCTTCCCACTGTCCTGGCCTTCTTGCAGGACGGTGTGGATAAGGGGCTCAGTCTGAGTTCCCTCAAAGTTCAGACCTCTGCCTTGTCTGTGTTTTTCCAGGAACGGATTGCTGTCCTTCCTGATGTGAAAGTCTTTTTCCAGGGTGTGACTCATGTTCGACCTGCCTTTAAGAGTCCTGCTCCCCAGTGGGATCTCAATTTGGTGCTGGGAGTTCTACAGCGACCACCGTTTGAATCCTTGGCTTCCATTCCATTACGTCTTGTGACTTGGAAGATGGCCTTCCTCTTGGCTGTGGTGTCAGTGCGCCGGGTAGCAGAGTTACAGGCCTTGTCTTGTAAACCTCCTTACCTGGTGTTCCACAAGGATAAGGCTGTGCTTCGCACTACCAAGGAATTCTTACCCAAGGTTGTGTCTGAGTTTCACATCAATCAGGAGATTGTGGTTCCCTCTTTCTGCCCTAATCCTTCATCTGACAAGGAAAGAGATCTCCATCTGTTGGATGTGGTGCGTTGCCTTAAGTTTTATGTTCATCGCACCGAGTCTATCAGGAAGTCTGACGCTCTATTCGTCATTCCTGAGGGGCCTAGGGCAGGAAGACCGGCTTCCAAAGTTACCATTGCCTCTTGGATTAAGGCTACCATCCGTGAAGCCTATAAGTTGAGGAATAAGCATGTTCCCTTCCGGGTGACTGCCCATTCCACCAGATCTATTGGGGCCTCTTGGGCCTACAAGAATCAAGCTTCTGCTGATCAACTGTGCAGAGCGGCCACTTGGTCCTCTGTGCACACCTTTTCTAAGCACTATCGAGTTGATGTACTGGCCTCGGCTGATGCCAGTTTTGGAAGGAAGGTCCTGGAGGCAGTCTTGCCTGTGTAGGTCTTCCGCTCTGTGATCCTTAGTGCTTCTTTACTGTTGAGCCCGGTTGGCTCTAGTTCCGTGTGCTGTGCTAGTTCAGGGATTGTTCCCTTGGTTGGTGTCCGTTGACACTTACAGTTTGGGCTTGTTATCAACTGGTCATATCAGTTCTAGTGACTTGGGCCTTGCGCCTGGTCCTTGCCTTACTTCCCGCCTCTGGATCAGCTCAATGTTTGTACATCCCAGAGTACCAGTGACCTGTATTGGACGACAGTGAAAATAGGATTTTAGTCTTACCTGTTAAATCCTTTTCACTTAGTCCATACAGGTCACTGGTCTCCCACCCTGTCAAGGGACCAGTCTTGGCTCTCCTGTGGCATTCAGTGGGAGACCGTTCGGGCATGCTCACAGGAGTCTTTCTTTTTGCTTACCTGAGGTCAGTTCTTGGGGTCTCAAATCAATATGAGTGGCTCTGGCCAGAAGGTGGCTTAAGTAAGAGGGGAGGCTCCGCCCCTTGCAAATTATTTGCATAATTGTTCCTGCCTATTAAAGGGGACTTACGCCTCCCAGAGTACCAGTGACCTGTATGGACTAAGTGAAAAGGATTTAACAGGTAAGACTAAAATCCTATTTTTATTTTGTAGGCATTAAAAAAAAAACATGAAGAATGATATAAGTCTTATCTCTCAAACCTTGAGAGATATTCACAAGCAAAGTTTCCCCTCACTGACCAAAATGGTCAAGTCTGCCGTCTAGCTGTCAGATTTGGAATCCGGTCCACAGATCAACCGGTGGCTCTTGAGCAGATCCGAAATTGCAAGATACAAAAATAACTATTTCATTGGAAGGGTCTAAAAAGTGTGCTTACAAACCAGGCACACTTTGTAGACTATTCAAATGAAGTAGTCCTTCTAATATCTTGCGATCTCGGCTCTGCTGTAGAGCCACGGCCGGTCCGCGGACCAGATTCCAAATCTGACAGCTAGATGGCAGACTTGACCATTTTGGTCAGTGAGGGGAAACTTTGCTTGTGAATATCTCTCAAACCATAAAGGTTTGAGAGATAAGACTTATATCATTCTTCATGTTTTTTTAATGCTTACAAAATAAAGATAAAACAAAGTATTACTATCCCTTTAACCAGTTATTTGATAAATAATAGGGAGACTGATTAATCCTTTGAATGCTACAGGGGTATCCAACGCATTGCTTTGCAATGCGTTGGATGCCCCACTGGCATTCAAAGGGTTAAAGGAGAGCTGTCAAGTTTTCTTTTGAAAATATGCTATGTAGCGTTTCTTGCTTATAAAACAAAGTATCTCACGCTGTTGGGAAAAGCGTCGGTCAAACATTATTATGGCTTAAAGGGGAACTATCACCCAAATAAAGTCTTCCCCCAACAATTAGCCATCTAGCGATAATCTTAACAATAGTAGTATTAGCTGGCATAATCATCATCATCTGCACTCCTGTGCCGTTAGTCCCTTCTGGTACCAGTCTCAGCAGAAGTAGGATCTCTCAGTAACGTGGTAATTATATTGGCTGTACTTTTATCGTTAAGCTTATCGCTAGATGGCTAATTGTTGGGGGGAGACTTTATTTGGGGTGATAATTCCCCTTTAAACTGCCACAAAGTAACAGAGCTTCCATGGAGAACTGTAGCCTCTCCAGTACAATGCAACAGAAGAACAACTGTTTGAACCATAATAATGCTGGAACAAAGCATGTCCCAACAGTGGGTGTTGCATTGTTCTACACCACAGATAAATCCATATAAAATATATAAATAAATGTATATAGGTTGTTTTTTTGTTTTGTTTCTTTGGTGGGGTGGGGGGACTCCATAATTAACCGTTACTGCTCTTATGACTGTCATTATTACACACACACTTCCCAAAACAAGTTATTGTATCCTGTTACATTTGTGGTAAGTAGTTGGCCAGAATAACTCCTTTCACTTTCAGAGGGTTTAGGATTTTTCCCACATTTAACCCCTTGAATGCTGTTGCATTGCACACCCCTCTTTCTGTCAAAGCATAAACCTCCTCACAAAGGTGCCATCTAGCAGTAAAGGGGTTAATCTGTGCTGATCCTGCTGGCGACTAATGTCATGTTTTCCTTTCTTCCTCAGCACACCAAACGAGAAGCTGCTGGGGCGCCTGGTCAAGGAGAAGGTGACTTTTATATCTGAGCAGCGAAGTAGCACTTTTATTGTCTTGTGTTTCACCTGTAACAATGTAAAGACTCTTAAGAAGACAAACTGTGCTATAGAGGACAATGCTTAATGAGTTAAATGGCGCTTTTAATGCCTTAACGACCCTTGACGGTCCTGGCACATCATGGGTAGATTTGCGTTAAGGACCCATGACGTGCCAGGACAGTCATGGAATTCAGGGCTCCCAGCGTGGCTGCACGTTATTTGGGGAGCCCTGAGCCAGAAGCTAAAAATGGTCCCTGGTCCTTCATTGACGGCCACATGCACGATCGGCCGCCCTTAAGGGGTTAACCCCTCAAATGCTAGAGAGGTTTGTGCATTGGAGACCTCCCTAGCATTCACGGGGTTGAAAAAGATCCAGTTTTCCCAATAGGCAGAGTAGGCAGCTACCTAGCTTTCAAATTTTGAAAGGCGTTGCCTTAGCTGCGCTGGCCACACCTACATTCTGGATTTCAGGTGTGACCAGAGCAATTTCCATGTCCCTGCATCATTTTTTTTTTTTTTTTTACCCTTGGATGCCAGAGAGATGTCCAACAAGATCTCTTTAGCAACCATGTGGGTTAGTTTATTTTCTTGCTTGTTAGAGGCCAAGGGTATTTCCTGAGCCGGGGAGGGCCTTTTTGCTTTTTCCCACTAATGGATTCATGGCGCCCTGAATATCATTACGTGGCAGGACCGACCACTGGTCCTTAAATGCAGGCCAGCTCTGACGGTCCTGGCATGTCATGGGTCCTTAAGGTGTTGATATCAATATCTTTAAAGAGACAGTAATACTTAATATGTTGTAGGGTTTATTCCCCTGAGTAAAACAAAGTACTTCGACTGCTGAAAGGTGTTTTATTCAAAAGTTATTACAGTTCAAACTTGATTTTTTTTTTTAGGTGCAGTATCACAGTGGCCTGAAATTGTACAGTGGCGCTGTTGCTACACCATCCTATGGACAGCTCTGGTCAGTTGACCATAAATCTCGATAACATGGTATAGAAACAGCACCACTGTGATACCGCACCTAAAAAAAACTGAAGTGTAATAACTTTTGAATAAAATACCTTTCAGCAATGGAAGTACCTTGTTTTACTCAAGGGCATAAACCCTACAACATTATTTATTTATTTATTTATTTTATTTTTATTTATTTATTTATTTTTTACATTTTAAGTATTTTTATCCCTTTAACACTTTTGAATGCCAAAGATGTATACAATGCATTGCAACACAATGGGGGAGATTCACTAAGCGGTGATAACGAAGTGGAGGTGACTTCTCCAATTCCTATGTTATTCTTTGGAACCTCTGCATCAAGATTCCTTCAGCTTTGGAGATCTTAGTGAATTGGCTCCATAGAATAATATAGGAACTGGAGAAAATATATCACTGGAGAAGTCATCTCCACTTTATCACCTCTTTATTACTTCTTACTGAATACTCCCCGATATGTTGGATACACCTATGGCACTCAGAGGGTTAATAGACTCTTGTAGAAGTGCAGGGGAGTTGCTAAGTTCCCAAAAGCCCAGGGGCTTGGGCCATCCTAGTGCATTATTAGTGCACCGTACAGTCCAAATGCACCATTATACACCCAAAACCCAGTGAGCCACATTTACTAAAGCAGCACTATTTTATTAATTTTGTATTATTTAAGCAACAAAATAAATTGAGTAGTGAACATATTTATTCAATAAAATTGCATATCATAAATCAAAATTTGCATCAAAATATAATAATTCTATAAACCACTTTTGAGAACTGACTGTAGCTTTCCATTTATGACCAAAGCTGTATTGCCACCTAGTGATCTGATCACAAATTGCAGTTTGATATTAAATAAATATCTAATTAAAGCGGAACTACCACCCCTTCTAACCTTGTCCCCAAATAATTACCCATCTGGCAACTAGCTGCTCAATAGTGCTAGTCGCCAGAATTATTACTGCGTTATTGAGAATTCCTACTGCTCCTGGGACTGACAGGCAGGAAATTGCGCAGACATCTTTATATAGTGACGTCTGTGCTGTCAGTCCCTTCCAGAGTCGTGAGGCTCCTAGCAACGCCTCCTAGAGCAAACTGGGACTGACAGCGCAGACGTCACTATGTAAAGATGTCTGTGCTGTTTCCTGGTTGTCAGTCCAGGAGCAGTGTATAATTCTTTATAACACGGTAATAGTTCTGACGTAGTGAGTAGCTAGTCGCCTGATGGGTAATTATTTGGGGGCAAGTTCAGAAGGGGTGGTAGTTCCACTTTAATGAACTATAGTAGTGTTCAAAGGAGCCATCTCCAAGCAGATGATTGTAGTTATTTCATTCAGTTGTAAATGCCCTAAAAATAACTATCCTATATTATAATTCACTAAGGATGTTTGTCAGAAGCAGTCATGCTCAGTAGAGATGGCTGTGCGCGCTGCAGTGCTGCGCAGTACAGACTGTCTGCTCGCGGCTGATACAGAGTGGGGCTCTCCAAATTCAGACAGGAGTCCTCTCTGCACACCTGCTTGGTCCCAGAAAGGTGCACAGAGAGGACTACGGTCTGAATTGGGAGCGCCCCGCTCCGTATCAGCCGCGGCGCGGGCAGTCAGTACTGAGCATCACTGCAGTGCCGTGTGTGTGTGTAGATATCTATATATAATACAGGGCTTAAAATGTGAAGTCCTTTGCTACTAGCCAGATCTGAAGAGTTACTCACCACTGCAAACCATAACATACCCACCAGGGCTGAATTTTCACTCGCCAGGGCTAAATTTTCACTCACCATTGGCTAGTGGCGAGTGGAAATTTTGAGCCCTGTTATATAGATATTACATTAATGTACATTATTTTGTGTACACCTTGCGGGGGTGGGATTGCCTGCATCACTTTATTTCTATGAAGTGTTCTTCATATAACACATACATTTAACCCTTTTGAGTGCCAGACAGAATGAGTTGGATACCTGTCTTGCACTCAGAGGGCACCAAGTCTATCCAAGCTGATATGCACTGTTGTGTGTGCTTTCTTTCAGTACGATACAGATTTCTACATCCTGGATAAGTACCCCCTGGCTGTGAGACCTTTCTATACGATGCCTGATCCACAAAATCCTGTGAGTGCTGCTGAGTAAGGAAAAAAAACAACAGATACATTAACTTTATCAGACCACGAGGAGGATCTGTTTGCAGCCAACCACTAAAGGGAATAAATAAAAATCCCTGCTGGTTTAAAGGGACAGTAATGTTCCATAAAAATTCTTCTTGTTTTGTGGAGGTTAAAACAATAAATTATGTGGCACAAATCCTATCTCTCGAACCACTATGGTTTCAGAGATATTCACATTGAAAGTTTCTGTTTTCCTGCTGTCAGATTTAAAGCTGAAAGCAGGAGATTCGAGTCGGCTGACTCGAGGAGGCTCTTCAGCAGAGCTGAAATCTCATTATTTAAAAATAACTACTTCAATGGAACGGTCTACAAAGTGTGCTTACAAACCAGGCATACTTTGTAGACCTGGTCTCCGGACTGGGATCTCATGCTGTCAGCACAGCACTAACGTCAGGAGAAAGGGAGGCGGGAACGTTCAATGTGAATATCTCTCAAACCATAGCGGTTTGAGAGATGGGATTTGAGGAAAATTATTTCTTTCTTTTTTTTTAACCTCTACAAAACCAGATTAATTTTTTATGGGGATTTTAAAGGTATATTAATCTTCTATATACATTTGTATAACTATGTGAAGCTGTATACCCATCTATAACTTTTCTGTTTTACTTTTAATCTATAATAGTTTCCCCCACCTTCCCATTTTACTTACGTCAAGCAGCCTCAGCAAGCCGGTCCAGACAGATTGTGACGAGACAATCTCCTTTCAGTATAAGGAGAAACTTGTCCTCTTTCGTCAAGGGGGGCAGGGTTTTCCTTGTACTGAAAGAGGGAAGACTGTCCCTCTCTGCGATCTGTCCGGTCCAATGACTGGATTCCAGATCTGAGGGGAGGCTGCTTGGCATGTGTAAAAGGGACGAGAAGAGGAAACTTTATTTTAGAATGAAAGGAAAATGGCGGTTATAGATGGCTATACATCTACACATCGTTATAAAAATATATATAGAAGACTCGATCTTACTTTACTACCTAAACATTACTATTCCTTTAAAGAGAGAATGTTTGCTTTTAACGTTACATTTGATTATTCATTAGACATTTTTTATAACTTACTGTGCCTTTCAAAGTGTCCATAACGTTGTACTCTTTGTGTTATTTTATTTTAAAATGTCCCCCTCCTGCCCCTTTTCCCTACGTTATGCTGACTTCCCTCAGATCTGAAAGCCGGTCACTTGACCGGACAGATCACAAAGAGGGACAATATTGTGTCTGGTCAGCGTAATGAAAACCCTTTTTCACTACCCCAAAAATATTTTCTCAAGCAAATAACTAGAAGCTATTAAACCCTGGGGCAATTGGGGCCCCCTCGGATGCTAGACATAGGCACATATACACCCCCTGTAGTTACACCCCTGTATATGCTCCAGCGTTCGTTTTAAGGACTAGAGGATAGTGTAATACATTGGTACAGGAGGCTAATATAGTCAGGTTGATACTTTTATTGGCTAACTATGCAGATTTAGGATGCAAGTTTTGAAGACCTCTCAGGTCTCTTCCTCAGGCATGTTATACAGATAAATATGAAAATATCTCACTTAAATAGAAGTACACATTGCATTGTTTAGAATAGAAATCAGATAACCTAAGAGATCTGATTTCTGTTGTAAACAATGTGATGTGTACT
This sequence comes from Rhinophrynus dorsalis, assembly GCA_037306005.1. NCBI lineage: Eukaryota > Metazoa > Chordata > Amphibia > Anura > Rhinophrynidae > Rhinophrynus > Rhinophrynus dorsalis. The sequence goes on from CM074725.1 coordinate 227,694,162, forward strand.
TGTATTTAAAGGGATAGTAATGTCAGAAAAATAGTATTAACTATATGGTAGATACAATTAAAAGAGAGTATGTGCACTTATTTGTATCTCTCACACCATTATGGTTTGAGAGATATAGGAAAATAAAGTTCTCTGCTCCCTCCCCTTTCTGCTTGACGAGCTGTAAAGCTGTCAGAAGCTGATTCTGGTCGCTTGACCAGATGCGGCTCTTCAGCAGCGCCGATATAACAAAATCTAAAGATAAATACTTCATCAGAATGGTCTACAATGTGTGCTTACAAACCAGGCACACACAGACCGTTCCAGTGAAGTATTTATTTTTAGGTATCGCTATGTCGGCGCTGCTAAAGAGCCGCCGTCTGATCCAGGAACCAGAATCTGCTTCTGACAGCTTTACAGCTCGCCAAGTAGAAAGGGGAGGGAGCAGAGAACTTCATTTTCCTATATCTATCAAACACGAATAAGTACAAGTACTCTCTTTAATTGTATCTACCATATAGTTAATACTTTTTTTTCCCTAACATTACTATCCCTGTAAGAGAAAAGAAAAAAGAACAGGGGGTACCAACAGTGCTCTGTCACATTATGTATAGAATAGAGTTGAAATTACATTTACACTCACATTAGAGAATGGCAGTGTAATAAACCTATTCAAATGCACATCTAAAGCATCATTCAGAGAAATCCCTACCGTCTCTGTTCCGTTTGATATAGATGCAGTCACGTTTCAATCCGGGAACAAAAATCTCCAAAAAAGGCAAGCTTGATCTTCATCCAAGATATTTTACTGGTGAACTAAAAACAATTAAAAAATGCCACTGAGTACTGCTACACAATAAGCAGCTACATGCTGTTTCCTCAGGCTTGTGGTAACAAAACAAGATGTTTTCATATTTATCTGTATATCATGCCTGAGGAAGAGACCTGAGAGGACTTGAAAGCTTGCATCCTAAATCTGCTTAGTTAGCCAATAAAGGTATCAACTTGACTATATTTGCCTCCTGTATTTCTACGGCTAACACGATACCAACTTTTAATAGATCAGTAAACACTGCACACCCCTCTGGTCCTTGATCGATTAATGAGACACAGGCTCTTTGTTACAGTTTATAACAAGTGACTGAGATAAATGACTCCATTTCTTTCCATATAGAAATACTCTAACTCCTATGATATGTTTATGAGAGGAGAAGAAATCTTGTCTGGGGCACAGAGAGTTCATGACGCTCAGCTGCTAACAGAAAGGGCCCAGCATCATGCAATAGGTAAGCAACACGGTCTGATCTCCCACCCACCCACCTTTCATTTTTTTAATATGTGATTTTATAATAAAGTTACAAGATTTTCAATAGCAATCCGCACTGGAAACCCAGGCAGACAGAATATGTTTTATAGAATAAGGGAATTTTCTCCATCCTTAGAATGGGCTGATCAACCTAATTTTAAGTTTAGGTCATTTAAAAGAAAAATTAAAATGACCTATATATTATGCTAGCCATTGGTTTGCAATATAAATGTTTTTTCAATAAATTAAACTTTATTTGTTAGTGGCACTTTGTGATAATTACATCATTTGTGTTCGGGTCCAGTAATGCACACTGTGCTATGAATGCATCTAGGCAGCAATGACACATATTGGAGTGTGTCTAATAGCGCAGGAAGCTGTATGTTTTGTCCTTGAACACTACAAATTAGAATGATGTGCAGGAAATCATCATAATGTGTCACTCTGTGCCACCAAAACATAAAGGTTAACTTCAGTCTCTCCAATTACTAGTACCATGCTTACTAGCATGTTGGTATGAACCCTTCCTCCTGCAGACTCCAACACATTGGCACTGTACATCCAGGCAGAGCAGCTGCACAGACTAACTATGATAAAAATGAAGTGGTAACCCTTTATATGTGTGAGACTGCGATCACATTAACCCTTTGAGAGCCAGATGTGTACACAACGCATTGCTCTGTAGTGCTTTGCGTACCCCTCTAGCACGCGAATGTTAAAATCAGATATAAAAAAAAAAAAAAAACACATACAACTATATCTATTCAATATAGTAATGTGCTTTGTTTTTATGATCTGTGATTCTAATAAAATTGAAGTCTTTCAAGGGATAGTAATACTTAAAATGTAAAAAAACAGTACGTTGTAGGATTTATTCCCCTGAGTAAAACAAGAGTACTCACACTGCTGAGAGGTGTTTCATTCAAAAGTTATTACAGCTCAAACTTTAACTGTTTTAGGTGCAGTATCACAGTGGCCTGAAATTGTACAGTGGCGCTGTTGCTACACCGTCCTATGGACAGCGCTGGGCAGTTGACCATAAATCTTCATAGGATGTGGGTAGCAACAGCCTCACTGTACAATTTCAGGCCACTGTGATACTGCACCTAACGATTTCAAGTTTAACCCTTTGAGTGCCAGAGTGGTACGGAATGCATTGTTTTGCAATTAAGTATTACTATCCCTTTCACATGTTCATTTCACCACTTCTTTCTTTTTAATGACCCCTACGTATCCTCCTCTTGTCAAGAGATATAACAGAGGTTCTCAACCCGTGCCCTCAGTGTCCACTAACAGGCCAGGACTTAGGAATTTCCCTGCTAGAACACGTGTGTTGATCAGAGGCTCAATCGGATTGATTAACTCACCTGTGCTCTTAAAAGGAACCACTGAGATACAATATCTTCATTCAGACCTGACTGTTATGTCCAAGGAAGCAGACATCGACTGAAGCTGGCAGAGTTCTTGAGCCTGTTTTAACACTTTGAATGCCAGAGGGCTACACGGGTCATTGCAAAGCAATGCTTTGTGCACTTCTTTGGCATTCAGAGGGTTAAGGATAAGACGGGTGGGCATGGACTGGAGAAGATACTTGTTACACTTCCCATTCATCCTGTAACTGATAACCCTTGGAGTGCCAGAGGGGTACACAATGCATTGCTTTGCAATGCGTCTCGTACCCCTCTGGCACTCAAAAGGTTAAGTGAGCACATTTTTAGGTCCTGTGCTGTTTTCTGGCCATTAACATGTGTTTCTCCATGAACAAGACATCTAGGACGGACTGAAGATTATGTCTCTGGAACTGAGGCACAAGGGCAAAATTCATAGTGGCAGTTTGGATTTTATGGCCATGGTATGGTAAATGGGGGTGATTATTAGGCAGTATTAGTTCTCTTTTAATAAATATGCACTTTTACCAGCCAAGGATGGTGCTTTCTTACCCGTTTTTACTAAGGTTTTTGGGCAGTATATAGGTAACAAACTTTTTGAGACTGTATAAATGTTTTAGCATCATTTACTGTACATGAATCCCTTGGATGCTAAAGACCTCTCTTAAAGCGGAACTTTCACGTAGTATAAAATCACCCTTCGATAATTAAGCATATGGCGACTAGCTTCGTTATACATTTATTACCTCTCAGAAGTGCCAGATTCTAAAGAAATCCTTAATCTTCGGTGACTGACGGACATTTTAGTGCCGCCTGCGCCGTCAGTCCCTTCTGGTGCCTCCTAGAGGAGAACGGGACTGACAGCGCAAGCATGCAGATGTCTCTAAGACAAGATGTCTGCGCTGATGCCTGGCTTCCGGTCTCTGAAGATTAAGGATTTCTTTAGAATCGGGTACTTCTGAGAGGTAATAGAAGTATTATGAAGCTAGTCGCCACATGTTTAATTATTGGAGGGCGACTTTGTATTATGTGGAAGTTCTGCTTTAATACCTTGCTTCAAAGTGCGCTGGAGAGGTCTCCAGTTGCCAGAGGAGATTATCAATTAATTTAAACCCATTTTTCCTCTCTCTCCTAAGACTTGGAAAAAATCAAGGCGTACATAGACTCCTTCCGCTTTGGCGCACCTCCTCACGCTGGTGGTGGAATAGGTAACTATCCTGCGCTGCTATACCTAGAGGAATGCTAAAACCTAATGGTGATCTGAGGTTAATGTACACTTAACCCTGTGGGTGCTAAGGAAGTATCTGATGCATTGCAGTGCTTTGGATACCATTCTGACACTCAGAGGGTTTTAACCCTTTGAGTGCCAGAGGGGTACATAATGCATTACACACCCCACTGGCACTCAGATGGTTAAATGCCATGTACTTCATCATACAAGCTTCCTAAAATTCTCTGTGGTTTGTACGTTCAAAACAAAAGTGGAGATGTTCTCACACTATAAGGAGCACTAAAAATTCCCACTGATTTAGATGGGAATTTTAACCCCGTGAATGCTAGACCGGTCTCCAATGCAATGGGAAGTTTTGGTAGTTTTAGTCCTCCTCTATAGTTCAAATAGTTTGCTCCAGCACTTCTCCACTTCTCTTTTGAACATACGGCCCTACGTGTTTTCTGAGGCTTAAAATCTAGTCTTGCATGTGCTCTGAGGGAGCAGCCATTCCTGCCTTTTTCAGGGCTCTCATTACCATAGCAATTTTGGCACGGTGCCTCAGAAGTTATAGTGCTGTATTTTCTGTAAATGTCAGTCTGTCATTATATATAGTACCAATAATATAAACCAGATAGTGTCTGAATAAGGCAGTCTACAGCTGCAGTATGTTTTGGGAGGGATCTAACATAAAAATGAATACAGATGTATGTTTGAATGCAATGTGCTGGAAATCTCTCCAGCATTTAAAAGGTTACAAGCCCCATTTAAAATCAGTGGGGACTTTTTAGTTGTGCCCCAATTTTTCTTATCTTGTCATTTTTGTATCTAAGATCCCTTAGTGACACATGCAATGGTACACTCACAGATCAGGACAATTATAGAACCTCCAATAACAGAAAATGTCCTTCACTGTTATATACAAAGTCAACTTGCATTGTAGCTTAAAGGGATAGTAATATTTCATAAAAAAGCAGCTCCAGTTAATCTGCATATTATTTGGGCCATGGAGAGTGTTATTTCAATGCTGTCAGAGTTGTAGTTCAACAGTAATTGAATGATAAAGTATCCCCCTCCCTCCCCTTTTACTGATGTAACACTGCTCATCTCAGAGCAGCAAGACTGTCTCGATGGATCACAGAGAGGGACAATCTTTAGAGAGCATAAGGAACAAACTGAAATACCTGTCAAGGGGGGCATGGTTTTCATTGTTCTCACAGTAAGAAGATTGTCCCTTGCTGTGAGCTGTCCAGTTAAGAGACCAGATTCCACATCTGAGGAGAGGCAGCTTATACTAGGTAAAAGGGGCGGGAGGGGGATACTTTATCATTCAATTACTCTTGAACTCTGACAGTATTGAAATAACACTCTACATGGCCCATATACTATGAAGATTAATTGGAGCTGCTTTTATTGTGAAACATTACTGTCCTTTTAAGGTCCCTTTCACTTAGGCAGCACCATGCAGTGAACCATACTTGGTGATGGTTGTGAAAGGTCCTGTCCTGGATTGTTATGCATTTCACGTGGGCAATGATCATTTCATGTCAACACACCAAAGTCCAGTGCATAATGTCTTTATTGTGATCACAGAGAAACATATTAAAGATGCAGCAAGGAAGGTCTACATCACAAACTACTGGAGCACAGACTGACCTTTCACACAAGATTTTTTGAAGTTTCAATGCTCATCACAACCTCCTGTGAATGGCTTACCCATGTGTGCACCAGCCAATAATATTGGCTGGTGTAAACGTGGGTAGGCTGTCAGATACACCTCCCCTATGTCCAGATGGGTAGTGAAGTTCAGGAGGAGGAGAGTGAAAAACACAGGTGAAAGAATTGTTGCAGGGTGGTGCAACAGTTCTGTCTCTGTTGTGAAAGAGCGCTTAGTATTCATTTAACCTTTTGAGTGCCAGAGGAATGTCCAAAACGTTGCAGAGCAATGCACTGGACTTTCTCCGGCACTCAGATTTAATTATCCCTAGGGCAAGAGAATCAGAGTCTCAAACGTGTTGAGTAACATGTGATCTGCTGTCTGTGTTCTTATATTAAAGGTTTAGAACGTGTGACAATGCTGTACTTGGGGTTGCACAATGTCCGCCAGACCTCCATGTTCCCTCGTGACCCTAAGAGACTGACCCCATAAGAAAATCTGCAGACATCACCTGAAGATACCGGCTACTGACCAGCAACTGCTCCTCTAGAGACAGAAATATGCACCAGAGATGCCCTTTAAGTGCCACAACAGGCAACTCTTTAGTTATCAGAATGCCTTTTTGTAGTTAGCCTCTTTGAGGCCAGAGGGGTGAGCAATGCATTGCGAAGCAATATGTTGCACACATCCCTGGTCTTCAGGGGGTGAAAGAAAACCTAAACAGATTTTAACACATTTTCAACACAGAATCAGATTTTACTATTTTGTAACAAAGCACTTAAAGATGTAACGGTCTAATAATTGGTTCTGCAACCTAATAGTGCAATATTAATAATGCAGTTAGGTAAACAATAGCAAGTGAGTTCTAATAAGGGAAATCTGGGTAGTAGTAAAGCATGTAATAAAAAAATCAGCCTTACAGTATGCCGGTGTGTGTCTCTTGTTTAATAGCACAGTAATTGGATGCTCCGAAACGTCTCCTCGTGCTCCTTATTTCTGAGGTCAGTGAGGTTTCTATAAACGACTGGATAATTATATTCTTTATTTATATAGCAGCAACTTATTCCACAGCGCTGTACAATAGGGAATAGACAGAACGATAAGTGATAATGAGACTGGTAGTCTAGAAGTAACTCTTCTCTTTCATTAAACACTTCCGAAGGCAAGGAACCCTTAGCCCCGCCAATGATACCACGGTCACTCACAGGACCCAACCCTCAATCACATGACATATGTAGATGACTGCAACTCCCATCATCCACTATCAGCTAAATCTGTATGGAGATGATGGAAGGGCTAGTCTCCAACAGCTGGTGGGTTATGCACTAAGTTGTGATAAAGTGGAGATGACATCAGGTGGGAGAGATCTTAGTGCATTGGCTCCATAGAATGACATAGGAACTGGAGAAGTCACGTCCACTTTCTCACCTCTTTATCACTTAGTGCACAACTTCCCCTGGAGGTCCAGCAATTGACTTACCTCCTGACCTAGAACGATTCACTGTTGTTTGGCACACAAAATACAATTTTCCAATATCAGACACACAAAAAAACTCTTAAACCCTTCTATGCTAGAGGTTTGTAACCCATTACAAAAATCCTGTCTCCAACTCTAGCATCCCATCCTAGTACAGGCAGCTAACAAACGCAATTAACTCTTAACCCTTTGAGTGCCAGAGGGGTATGCAACGCAATGCGTTGTGTACCTCTCTTGCACTCCAGGGGTTAAATTAGTTTAAGAAAAAAAAAAAGCCCCCAGTATGAATTTATCCTTGTTCTCAGTCTTTCCCTCCTATCAAGGATCACATCCCATTTAACCCTTTCCTGACAATGGATGTACATGTATGTCCAGACAGAAACTGTCACTTAGTGACAGAGGACGTACATGTACGTCCTGGAAGTCCGGGTCCCCGCGTGGATTACATTAGCGGGAAAAACATTTCCGAGACTGGCGTTAAGTGACGGCCGCGTGTGCATGTGGCCAGTCACTAAGGGGTTAAATCCGGCTCTGATAGCCCATTCTCTTAGCGAGGTTAGGGTATGTTTTGCCTGGACTGCCAGTGTATACTGTCCTGCATTCAACTGGTGAGTCTCTCACATACGGGAGCATATTGAAGGTCTGCCACATGGGCGTCAGCTGTATATTATTGGCTGATGACCACTTGGGTTGGCTAGTCACTGGAAGATGCCAATGGCATCACATTCTCCACAGCTTTGCCTAAATATCCTTGCAGATCTGACATGCTGAATCCTGGATATAGCTATTGCATGAGCACATACAAGTGACAGGCTGGTGCTTCCTGGAGTGTTCTGTGACACACAAATCCCCTGAAGAAACAGGATCATTGAGGGAAAGCTGTCTCACAAGGGTATGTTTAGCTCAGAACACTATGCTAAATTTACTGCGCATGCAAAACCTTAAAGGAGAAGCAACACCTAATAATAACACTACTTACCTTACTATGGCCAGAAAATCCTACTGTACCTTGTGAATTTTGCCTTTGTTCAATCAGTCCTGTATATCATGTTCATGCAGGTGGACATGACCGTTGGCAGTTTTTTGTTGTTTTTTTTTTCCGAAATTGGAGCAGGCAAAGTGCATGAGCCAATTCAACCCTTTATAGATCAGAGCGGTATATAACTCATTGCTAAGTCATGTTTTCCGTGCCACTCTAGCCCTTAACACTTTGAGTGTTGGAGAGAATTGCGCTGCAGTGCGTTCGGTACCTCTCTGTTAAGATGCCATGTGCAGTGAATAATGTGCGCTGGCCTGTGGTCCTGCTACCAACTGTCATGTCCGCCTCCATGGCTATGACATCCAGGGCTGATTAGACATGCTATTTCTTAATCCATGGAGCAAGGGAAAAATGAATATGGTCCATTAAGATTTTCTGGCCATAATATGGTAAACAGGGGGCTATTATTAAGAGGTGTTAGTTCTCCTTTAAATTGATGTACAAAGATGTCCTCAGCTGACATCCGTTTGCTGATTTAGTGCCCATCATGATGCTTGAGGCAGTTTTATTATTTTTGCTACAAGATGTGAGAAATCCTTGCAAATGTCACAAAAATGTGCTGAAGTGTAAACTGTTAGTTTATCTTCAAGCACAAGGTAAAAAGTCTGGAACAAGGAATCAGACATCTGAAATGCCGCCATCCATCAAAAGAACCATGCGGAAATGTCGCTCTCAGAATACAGTCATATTTTCAAGTGCAAGAAAATGAAACCACGGGATATAACGGCTGGCATTATCTTCCATCTCCTGTTACTTGGCCATCAAGATAAGTTTTATACCAAGTAAATAACTTATTCACACAAACTCAAGCAGTACTTGGAGAGAGCAGTCTTGTGAGAGAGCTTTTCAAAGTCATCCACTTATCTGAAGTTTTAGCTTTGTTTTACTGATGACGAAGGAACTGAAAACCTCACAAGATTCCTTTTCTGACGGCTTCCACATTAGGCAGCGAAAGGTAACCTTTGGATATCTAGTTGTTAGAGGTTGTAACAGCTGGATGGGGCAAAGGTTTTCTACTCCTGACTTACAGCATCTCCCTCTCCTGTCACCTTACCCTAAGGTGTGATGAAGTGGAGATTACTTCTCCAGTTCCTATGTTATTCTATTGAGCCTATGCACTAAGAATTCTCAAGATATCACAAGAGAAGTCCTCTCCACTTTATCGCACCTTAGTACATACCCCCCCATATGTTTCCTTTAACACAGAACACTTATGAATTACATAACACTGTAGGGTTGTAATGATACTTATATGAGCTTCCTGTATTGAAAGGAAGGTCTGGTCACCTTAAACTAGGGCTATTGTTTATGGTTGCTGCCTTGAGCTTTGCTGTCTCCATCCACCATCCTGAGTGGTAGGTGTGCCCAGCGCAATCCAACGTCTGCTGCACTACACATTAAGACTGATTAAGGACACTTTCACATGGGCGACTATTACAGTATATTTATAGAATGCATATCTGTTTTCTCAAGGGTAATTCAAATGGGTGGCTTTAAAGGGATAGTAATGTTTCACAAAAAAGCAGCTCCAATTAATCTTCATCATATTTGGGCTGTGGAGAGTGTTATTTCAATACTGTCAGAGTTGTAGCACAAGAGTAATTGAAGGATAAAGTGTCCCCCTCCCACTCCATTTGCTGATGTAACACTGCTCACCTCAGAGCAACAAGACTGTCCGGATGGATCACAGAGAGGGACAATCTTCAGTGAGCATAAGGGAAAATCTGTCAAGGGGGGCAGGGTTCTCCTTATGTTCACAGTAAGAAGATTGTCCCTTGCTGTGATCTGTCCTGTCAGATTCCACATCTGAGGGGAGGTGGCTTACACTAGGTAAAAGGAGAGGGAGGGGGGTACTTTATCATTCAATTACTCTTGAACTACAACTCTGACAATACTGAAATAACACTCTCCATGGCCCAAACACTATGCAGATTAATCGGAGCTGCTTTTATTATGAAACATTACTATCCTTTTATAAATACAGTCATTTTCAATGGCAACCTTTATGCTGCATAACAAAGTCTCCTATATGAATTAGGCATTACTGAGAAGATCTGGGGGTAGATGCAGTAAGGCATGATAAGCGGAGATTACTTCTCCGGTGATATGACTTCTCAAATTTCTATGTTATTTTATGCATCCAATGCACTAAGATCTTGCTAACTCTGGAGATCTTAGTGGGCTCCATAGAATAACATGGGAATTGGAAAAGTGATATCACTGGTGAAGTAATCAACGCTTTATCACCTCTTTATCACTCTTCAGTGCATACCCCCCACCCCCCGAGTGGTTCTAGGATAAGCCAGTTGTACCACAGAGGTTAAATAAGAATTCCCAGTGTTTTTTTTTTGTTTGTTTTTTTCTTTGGAGGGGAGGTGGGATTTCCACCCCATGGATGCAGTATAGGTCTTCAGTGTATTACATAGAAGTGCACTGGAGTCCTGTCATCATTCAAGAGGTTAAAAGCTCCACTTAAAGCAATGGAACTTGTTTGACCTCTATGGCACAGTATGCTTGTCCCAGAATCATTTCAGTTCTTCTTCATAAATCCGCCTCATTTGCTCCTGGTTTATGGGAGCTAGCTTATTTACTAGGTTATGTACTACATTTTCCAGAGTATAAATGCTTTTTGCAGGAAAGCTTATAAAAAAAAAAAACAGTAACACTTGATTTTTATTTTACATATAAACAAATATGAATGAGTGTAATCTGGTTGATCAACCATCAAAGCAGGATCATGAAACAATGTAACACTATCTAAGCAGAACAGGGTGCTCTGAATACGGAGTATAATGTTTTTCATATTGTATCACTACCACTGCTTTCATAGTTCCTGACAGAAAGCTCTCTGGAAACAAAAACCATGGAAGTCGATGTCAAGGATATAATGGTGTAAAAAAATATTAGGTGAAAATTAAAATAATAAGAAAAATGATAGTAACACTTTACATTGTTTTTACTTTACACTATCACAGTTGGCTCTTTGGACGCTAGGAATATCTATTGTAGCTTTCTGTCATTGAAATCCTGCTTTCAACACATCAGTGACAGATGGCTCAGCAGCTGTTACCCCTGGTAGTGAAGCAGTTAAGAGTCCTTTATGGCCCGTTTTTCATTCTTGAGATTCTTATCTGTGCAATGCGTCCTCCTCGGGTCACCTCGGTGTCAGGCCAAGTCATCGCATTAAGTGATAAGACAACCGCTCTTCCACCTCCTGTTAAATTGCATGATAAGTTATTGCTTTCGGGCCTGCCACAGGAATAAATATATCCAGCAATTTCACCTTGACACTTTGTTTACATTGCTTCCTTCTGTACAAATTGGTCTGCTGTCCTCTGTAAATCAGTGCCTCACAATCTCTTGTTGTTATGGAACCTTTTAGTTTCAAATGAAATCCCAGTGGAACCCTACCAGTCAAATCCTTTTATTTAAGGGGAACAATACCATGTGTGAAAAATGCTTTGGAGAAAACACAATGCAGGGTTTTATGGATTCTTGTGCAGTCCTGCGCAATGTAAGCTTAAAGGGATAGTAATACTTCATTTTAACTTAATTTTATTTTGTAGGCATTAAAAAAAACATGAAGAATGATGTCTTATCTCTCAAACCTTTATGATTTAAGAGATATTCACAAGCAAAGTTTCCTCTTCCTGCCGCTTTTACCTAGTGTAAACCATCTCTTCTCAGATGGGGAATCTGATTGTAAGACCAGACAGATAACAGAAGGGGACAATCTTCTTCCTATGAGAACAATGAAAGCCCTGCCCTCCTTGACAAGTTTTTCAGGTTTTTCCCTTATCGTAATTGAAGATTGTCCCTCTCTGCAGTCTACCTGGGCACCTCCCTTCTGATCTGGCTGAGCAGTGTTACATCAGTAAAAGGGGCGGGAGGGGGACACTTTGTCATTGAATTACTCTTGAACTACAACTCTGACAGAATTGAAATAACACTCTCCAAAGTCCAAATACTATGATGATTAATTAGAGCTACTTTTATTATGAAACATTACTATCCCTTTAATGTGCATCTTGAATTTAAAGCCATGATTCCCAAACTGAGGGACGTGTGACATTACAAGGGGGGGGGGGATAGGGGCTGTGTTTCAACACTAAACTTGTTGCAAGATATGCAGTATAACTATCTACCTTGTCAAAGAAATATCGGGGTCTGAAGTTGGGAAAAGGTTGATTCAGACATCTGTGAAGAGTACAGTCTCCCGTGTTTGCGATTGTGATACGTATATGTTTAGTGGTGAGCCTCCGTTAGGGTGACCACATGTCCATGATTGCCAGGGACAGTCCCGGAATTTATATGTGTGTCCCATGTCCCAGGCAGTCTCCTTCAGAGACAATACAAAGTCCCTGAATAAAGAATCTAAACGCTAGAAATAGAACTGCCCATTGCCTACTGTTGGTGCCTCTGCTGGGCTACTAGAAAATGGCTTCTAGACAGAGCCCTAAGCACTAGAGAGAGAACTGAGCCTTGATCCTGACATCAAACAGGAGCTGCAGTGCAACTTTATTGTGCTAGTCTACGGCATTGATTGTGATGTATATTGTAGTCCACCACAGGCCACACTTTCTGTCACAGAAGTCACTAGACAGTTCTCCCTCTAGTGTTTAGAACTCTGTAGTGCACCAGATAAAGAGCAATTTCAGTACTGTTGCCCAGTAATGTATACTGACCCCTCCTGCATAGCTACCATAGAGATTGAGAGAAGTATTCTCATCACTGCACTGTCCCTGAATGGCAGAATGGAGGTATGGTCACGCTAGCATGAGCCTCTATATCAAGGGTAGGCAACAACAGGCCCTCCTATTACTCGACTACAGCTTCCATGATGTTGGGAAGATGGGAATTGTAGTCCAGCAACAACAGCAGGGAATCACATTGCAACCCTTGGAGCAAATAAAAGGATGTATAATTAATTTGTTTCTTCAAAATGTTACAAAATAAGTAAAATGCAAACTAAATTAATAAGATAAAAATGTAAGCAATTGGTTAAATATATAGAATTAAAAAAAGGGGACATTAATGTTTGGTTAAAAAAAACAAAAAAAAAAAAAAAACAAGAATGAGTGTCACATCACAGTTTGGGAACCGCTGATTTAAAACATACGTGATCACATTAACTACACCCTAGGACAGGTGTAGTCTGTTGTTGGACCTCCAGCTGAACTACATCTCCGATTGGTTGGGATGATAGGAGTTGTAGGTCCTTACAGTTAACTAGCCTTGCCATGTGAATATGTTGCTTTAAAGGGATAGCAATACTTAATATGTAAAAATATATATATTGTAGTGTTTATCCCCCTGAGTAAAAAAAAAAAAGGGGTACTCTCACTGCTGAAAGGTGTTTTATTCAAAAGTTATTACAGCTCAAAGTTGAATTTTTTAGGCACAGTATAGCAGTGGCCTGAAATTGTACAGTGGCGCTGTTACACCATCCTATGGACAACTCTGGTCTGTAGACCATAAATATCCATAGGATGGTATAACAGCGCCACTATACAATTTCAGGCCACTGCTATATTGTACCTAAAAAAAAAATCAACTTTGAGCTGTAATAACTTTTGAATAAAACACCTTTCTGCAGTGGGAGTACTCTTGTTTTATTCAGGGGGATAAACCCTACAACATATCCTTTTTTTCATTTTAAGTATTATTGTCCCTTTAAATTTATTTGACAAGGCTTCTTCTAGGTAGGTGTGCTACAATCCCCAGTGTGTTCTCTCTATATGCTTTATTTTATCTTCACTTGATCACTTGCAGGCAATTGCTAAATTCTTCAGTTTACAATCTGATTATGACTAGTGATCCCATGAGCCATTCAGTACAAATGAAGCCCATTGTGTGTGGTGAGGAGGAGTGACCCTGAGGCAGACGCTATGTATAGGAAACGACAAGTCTAATGCAAAAATACATATCTATACCTGACTGCTGTATGAAGTAAACCCATACCTAAACTACCTTGTCCCACAATCCCAGAGGTTACGTTGTGAGGGTGGGAGTGTCCAGATTGTGCAATTTACATCATAAAGTGGACAGAGCTTGATTGGGATGGGATGTGATTGAAAGCATGGGAGGGGGGTTTGCCTTTAACCCTTTAACGTCCGGCGGTCCTGGGACGTTTCCATCCCATAAGGACCGAATTGAACCACGTGGACGCGCCGGTACACGTGATCTGTTGCGTGTATCGGCGCGTCACTATGGGGCCTGATAGAGATCGCTCCAGTCTTGGAGCGGTCAATTTTAGGCCCTATTTTTACTTACAGCGCTCCCGGTAGATCGCTGTAAGTAAAAAGTACATGACGTACTATGACCGTCATCGGTCCTTCAGTATTTCAATGACCGTGACGGTCATAGTACAGCACATGTCGTTAAGGGGTTAAATTTATTTATGTATTTAGAAAATGTTTTACCAGGAAGAATGCAATGAGATTTCTCTCATATTCAAGTATGTCCTGGATACTGCTCAGTAAAGGGTTACCTATTTACACAAATTAAGAAACATTATATATGCATACACACATAAATATACATACATATTAAAAATTATATACAGTTACACTCTGTTTTAAGATATAAAGAAGCCTTTACTTTTAAGGATTTTAGACTGGGAGCAAATTTGATTATTTCAGGCAGATTGTTCCAGGCCTTCGGAGCTCTGAAGGAGAAGACAGATCATCTGGCTTCTTTCCTATATTGTGGTATACACAGTGAGTTGTTAGGAGTGGAGAGGAGGTTATAGTTCATATGGAGAACTGGAGTGATCATACTGATCAGGTAGTGTGGAATAGTCAGTGAGTTGTTAGCAGTGAAGTGGAGGTTATAGTTAGTATGGAGAACTGGAGTGATCATACTGATCAGGTAGTGTGGAATAGTCAGTGAGTTGTTAGCAGTGAAGTGGAGGTTATAGTTAGTATGGAGAACTGGAGTGATCATACTGCTCAGGTAGTGTGGAATAGTCAGTGAGTTGTTAGCAGTGGAGAGGAGGTTATAGTTAGTATGGAGAACTGGAGTGATCATACTGCTCAGGTAGTATGGAATAGTCAGTGAGTTGTTAGCAGTGGAGGTTATAGTTAGTATGGAGATCTGGAGTGAGTATACTGCTCAGGTAGTGTGGAATAGTCAGTGAGTTGTTAGTAGTGGAGGTTATAGTTAGTATGGAGAGCTGGAGCGGTCATACTGCTCAGGTAGTGTGGAATAGTCAGTGAGTTGTTAGCAGTGGAGAGGAGGTTATGATTAGTATGGAGAGATGGAGTGAGCATACTGCTCAGGTAGTGTGGAATAGTCAGTAAGTTGTTAGTAGTGGAGGTTATGGTTAGTATGGAGAGATGGAGTGAGCATACTGCTCAGGTAGTGTGGAATAGTCAGTGAGTTGTTAGTAGTGGAGGTTATAGTTAGTATGGAGAGATGGAGTGAGTATACTGCTCAGGTAGTGTGGAATAGTCAGTGAGTTGTTAGCAGTGGAGAGGAGGTTATAGTTAGTATGGAGAGATGGAGTGAGTATACTGCTCAGGTAGAGTGGAATAGTCAGTGAGTTGTTAGCAGTGGAGAGGAGGTTATAGTTAGTATGGAGAGATGGAGTGAGTATACTGCTCAGGTAGTGTGGAATAGTCAGTGAGTTGTTAGCAGTGGAGAGGAGGTTATAGTTAGTATGGAGAGATGGAGTGATCATACTGCTCAGGTAGTGTGGAATAGTCAGTGAGTTGTTAGCAGTGGAGGTTATAGTTAGTATGGAGATCTGGAGTGAGTATACTGCTCAGGTAGTGTGGAATAGTAAGTGAGTTGTTAGCAGTGGAGCGGAGGTTATAGTTAGTATGGAGAGCTGGAGCGGTCATACTGCTCAGGTAGTGTGGAATAGTCAGTGAGTTGTTAGCAGTGGAGAGGAGGTTATGATTAGTATGGAGAGATGGAGTGAGCATACTGCTCAGGTAGTGTGGAATAGTCAGTGAGTTGTTAGTAGTGGAGGTTATGGTTAGTATGGAGAGATGGAGTGAGCATACTGCTCAGGTAGTGTGGAATAGTCAGTGAGTTGTTAGTAGTGGAGGTTATAGTTAGTATGGAGAGATGGAGTGAGTATACTGCTCAGGTAGTGTGGAATAGTCAGTGAGTTGTTAGCAGTGGAGAGGAGGTTATAGTTAGTATGGAGAGATGGAGTGAGTATACTGCTCAGGTAGAGTGGAATAGTCAGTGAGTTGTTAGCAGTGGAGAGGAGGTTATAGTTAGTATGGAGAGATGGAGTGAGTATACTGCTCAGGTAGTGTGGAATAGTCAGTGAGTTGTTAGCAGTGGAGAGGAGGTTATAGTTAGTATGGAGAGATGGAGTGATCATACTGCTCAGGTATAGTGGAATAGTCAGTGAATTGTTAGCAGTGGAGAGGAGGTTATAGTTAGTATGGAGAGATGGAGTGATCATACTGCTCAGGTAGAGTGGAATAGTCAGTGAGTTGTTAGCAGTGGAGAGGAGGTTATAGTTAGTATGGAGAGATGGAGTGATCATACTGCTCAGGTATAGTGGAATAGTCAGTGAGTTGTTAGCAGTGGAGAGGAGGTTATAGTTAGTATGGAGAGATGGAGTGAGTATACTGCTCAGGTAGTGTGGAATAGTGAATTGTTAGCAGTGGAGCGGAGGTTATACACTGTGTGCACAATTATGTCAAGTTGTATTTTTGAGGATTACTTTTATTATTGAGCAACTACAGTGCTCTCCGTCAATCCAAAATGTTAAGAAACCTTAAACCTGAATATTTGAGAAAGTAAAAGGGAGATTTTGGCTTTCTTAGGAGAATATCTATGTGTGCACAATTATTGGGCAACTAAATGAAAAACGATAATTTTCCCATCTTGTTTATTTTCATCTATTAACCCCTTAATGACCCTTGACGGTCATAGTATGTCAAGGGTCGATTTGACTTAACGACCGATGACGTACTATGACCGTCATCAAGTTCCGGGCTCCCCCCGCGGCTGCACACCGTTCGGGGAGTCCGGAACGCAACGGAGCAATAAAAAAAAATTGCTCCGTGGTCGTTGAGTCGCGTCCGCGCCCGGATTCCCCGGTCATTAAGGGGTTAAAGTGAGAATACTGAGCAAACAACTCAAAATTTACAAATAAACATTTGTGACATTTCAAAATAAATAAATAAATCTGTGGCCAATATAGCCACCCTTCTTTTCAATAACAGTTATAAGTCTTCTATTCATGGTGACTATCAGTTTCAGAGAGGTGTACTGTTTTCCTTCAGTGTAAATCTGACGTTTAAGAAGGGCCCACAAGTTCTCAATAGGATTAGGTCAGGTGAGGAAGGGGGCCATGTCCTTATTCTATCATCTTTAAGGCCTTTACTGGCTAGCCACGCAGTGGAGTACTTTGATGCATGCGATGGAGCATTGTCCTGCATAAAAATCATGGTCTTCTTGAAAGATGCAGACTTTTTCCTGTACCACTGCTTGAAGAAAGTGTCTTCTATAAACTGGCAGTAGGTTTGGGAGTTGAGTTTGAGTCTATCTTCAACCAGAAAAGGTCCAACTAGCTCATCATTGATAATACCAGCCCATACCTTTACCCCTCCTCCACCTTGCTGGTGTCTGAGTCGTTGCCCGTTACTGATCCAGCCATGCGCCCATCCATCTGGACCGTCAAGAGTCACTCTCATCTCATCAGTCCATAAAACCTTTGAAAAATCTGTCTTCAGATATTTCTTGGCCCAGTCTTGACGTTTCAACTTATGTGTCTTGTTAAGTGGTGTTCGGATTTCAGCCTTCCTTACAGTGGCCATGTCTCTGAGCACTGAACACCTAGTACTTCTGGACACTCCAGGTAGGTTGCAGTTCTGGAATATAACAGCACTGGAGGATAATGGGTTCCTGGTAGCTTCATGTTTGATTCTTCGCAAAGCTCTGGCAGTTAATTTGCGCCTTTTTTTTCCTCAACACGTTTCTTGCGACCCTGTTGACTATTTGCAACAAAACGTCTGATGGTTCTATGATCACGCCCCAATATCTTAGCAATTTCAAGAAATTTTGACTTTTCAGAGTCAGTTATATCTGTTTTTCTGCCCATTTTGCCTGAGGAAATGAAGCTGCCTAATAATTATGCACACCTTGACATAGGGTGTTCATCTCCTTAAGCCACACCCTCTCTCATTACACACCACCTGATGTGCTTACATCCAATAAGCATTCAAGTTTATACAGCTTGGAGTTGGAAAATATGCATGAAAATGATGATAAAATACTCACTTGCCTAGTAATTGTACACACAGTGTAGTTAGTATGGAGAGCTGGAGAGAGCATGCTGCTCAGGTATTCTGGTAGTTTTCCAGAGAAGTGGTTGTATACTAAGCAAGAAAGGTGAAGGGCACGTCTAGATTCCAGTGTTAACCAATTTAGTTCTTTAAGCATATCGCAGTGATGGGTAGTGTAATTACATTGGCGGGTAAAGCAGCATAATGTATTATACAGAGTGTCAAGTTTACCAAGATGGATTTCTGCTGCTGGAGCATATACTACATCACCATAGTATTTGAATGGCAGCAACATCTGTTGTACAATACGTTTTCTCACCAGGGTACTTAAACATGATTTGTTTCTAAAGAGAGTACTTATTTTGGGATAAAGTTTGGAAGTTAATTTATCACTATGAAGACCAAAAGTGAGGTTGGGGGTTAAGCCACATACCAAGATATTTGTAGGAGTCCACTGGGGCCAATTTATGATTGGACTCTGTTACAATGGATAGATTGGTATTTTCGAGATTAATGAGCAAAAAATGGAAAGAATAGAGCGGAGAGTGACCGAAACTGACAGTGACGTGGGCAGAGTTTCAGTTGAACTCTCTTAGCCCTGAGAATCCATCTCTGTTCCTGTAGACGTGGTAATTATGTACAAAGAGTGGAGTCTCCTGGTCAGATCCAGAGAATTCCCAGGTATTAATATCCTACCTAGATGGGTATTCCCCAGGTGTATTCATACCTGGGAATTCTCCGGAACTAACCAGGGGACTCGGTAAGGTATTCTGTTAAATTAAGAGTGTGCATCAGAAAACAAAGTGTGCCCAACGGTATTGTATAATAAAACATAAAAGGTAAATGTAAGTAAAAATTATGTACTGATGAGTGTGTTGGTCAGCCAAAAGGTGTGGTGACAATGGGGCTTCGACAATTTCAACCCGTCTCCACTCAGAACTAATGTGGAGTTGAATCCCCAGTAGGTAGAAATGAAGAGTAAAGGAGGTTTCGAAAGTTGTTTATTAAACGTATTAAATATAAAAACAATAACTGATCATTTAAAATAATTACATATAAATTAAGAGTATAAATTAAGAGTATACCTGGGAACGCTCAGGGCGAAGGGCCAAATTCTCATGTTGTGAGTCCAGTGTTTTCTGCTTTGTGATTTGCAGTAATTCAAAAGAGATAGTAACGCCATGTAGCAAGTGTTAGCTATATTGTAGATACAATAAAAAGAGATTACTTTACGCAAGTAAAGTCCTCCGCTCCCTCCCCTTTCTCATCCGTCAGCTGTATATCTGACGGCATGAGGTCTTGTTCTCGGGACCAGACGGCGGCTCTTCAGCAGAGCAGACGTAACTCTATCTAAAGATAAATACTTCAATGGAACAGTCTACGTGTGCCTAATTTGCAAGCATACTTTGTAGACCATTCCAATGAAATATTTATTTTTAGATATCTCTATGTCGGTTCTGCTGGAGAGCCACCGTCTGGTCTCGCGAACAGAATCTGCTTCTGCCAGCTTTACAGTTCATCAAGCAAAAAGGAGAGGGAGCAAAGAACTTTATTTTCGTATATCTCTCAAACTATAAAGGTTTGAGAGATAGGAATAACAGCAAGTAATCTTTTTTATTGTATCTACGATATAGCTAATACTTGTTACATGACGTTACTATCCCTTTAAAGATAATTTTGTATCTAAATGAGTGACATTTCTACCAGAAAGGCATTGGAAAAAGTCCTGCTGGATTTGTGAGTGTTAAAGAGATCGTAATATGTTTATATTAAGGCAGTCAATTATGCAATATACGTTTTTTTTAAATAACAAAATGTACCTTTCTAACTGTTCATAATGTTGTACTGTTCGTTTTATTTCATATTAAAGTGTCACTCTCCTGCCTCTTCTCCATACATCATGCTGCCTCCCCTCAGATCTGAAATCTGATTGTTCGACCAGACAGACCGCAACGAGGGACAATCTTCTGTTTATCAGGTTTTTCCTTATGCTGACACAACCTTAACCGGTTAATGGTAAAATTATCATATGTAGCATTTCCTCCTAAATTAGCTGCAAAGTTATCTAAGTGTATGAAAATGTGACTACCAGTAGAACATGGCTGGGGTGTGTCAGACAGTGCAAGTTGTTCTGTGACTACCAGTGGAACATGGCTGGGGTGTGTCAGACAGTGCAAGTTATTCTGTGACTACCAGTGGAACATGGCTGGGGTGTGTCAGACAGTGCAAGTTATTCTGTGACTACCAGTGGAACATGGCTGGGGTGTGTCAGACAGTGCAAGTTATTCTGTGACTACCAGTGGAACATGGCTGGGGTGTGTCAGACAGTGCAAGTTGTTCTGTGACTACCAGTGGAACATGGCTGGAGTGTGTCAGTGTAGCTTATTCTGTGACTACCAGTGGAACATGGCTGGGGTGTGTCAGATAGTGTAGGTTGTTCTGTGACTACCAGTGGAGAATGGCTGGGGTGTGTCAGACAGTGTAGCTTATTCTGTGACTACCAGTGAAGCACTGCTGGGGTGTGTCAGACAGTGCAAGTTATTCTGTGACTACCAGTGGAACATGGCTGGGGTGTGTCAGACAGTGCAAGTTATTCTGTGACTACCAGTGGAACATGGCTGGGGTGTGTCAGTGTAGCTTATTCTGTGACTACCAGTGGAACATGGCTGGGGTGTGTCAGACAGTGTAGGTTGTTCTGTGACTACCAGTGGAGAATGGCTGGGGTGTGTCAGACAGTGTAGCTTATTCAGTGACTACCAGTGAAGCACTGCTGGGGTGTGTCAGACAGTGTGGGTTGTTCTGTGACTACCAGTGGAACATGGCTGGGGTGTGTCAGTGTAGCTTATTCAGTGACTACTAATGGAACAAGGCTGGGGTGTGTCAGACAGTGTATGTTGTTCTGTGACTACCAGTGGAACATGGCTGGAGTGTGTCAGACAGTGTAGTTTGTTCTGTGACTACCAGTGGAATATGGCTGCGGTGTGTCAGACAATGTAGCTTATTCTGTGACTACCAATGGAGCAAGGCTGGGGTGTGTAAGCCAGTGTAGGTTGTTCTGTGACTACTAGTGGAACAAGGCTGGGGTGTGTAAGCCAGTGTAGGTTGTTCCGTGACTACTAGTGGAACAAGGCTGAGATATGTTAGCCAGAGTAGGTTGTTCTGTGACTACTAGTGGAACAAGGCTGGAGTGTGTAAGCCAGAGTAGGTTGTTCTGTGACTACTAGTGGAACAAGGCTGAGATGTGTCAGACAGTGTAGGTTGTTCTGTGACTACTAGTGGAACATGGGTGCTGTGGCAGACTGTGTGATTCTGTAACTGCCAATGTGCCTTTTCTTCCCCAGTACTACACTAGCTCGGGACAATGTTTCCTCCTCAACAGAGTCTGTAGGAGTCCTCAGTATTTTTGTTATGCCACTGATCAGAAGAAGGGAGATAGATTACAAAGAAAGTGAGGCTGATGGTCCAAAGGAAAAACAAAAGTAGAGTAAACCAAGTGAACCATCGGGAACCAGTAAATGTTACTAGGGATTTAAATAGAACTTTGTAATGCTTGCGTTCTCCATTGCATTGCTTCACAATGGGATGAAGGACGCCACTTAAATAAATTGTATTTTTGTCACGTATATTGCCTCTGAATTGTGCCATTTCTTTTTATTACATCAGCAGCAGAGAGTTCTGTGAATCACCATAACGGTTTCATTATATGTTACTTTGAATGTGGCTCACAGATAACAAATCGTTGTGGACCACTTGAATGATAGTGAACTTTGATATATAGAAAATTCTTCAGTTTGTCAAATTGGTCCTGTTGCCCTATATCTGTACTGTGTGTTTTGTCTAGGTTTAGTTTCAGCCAGCTGTCATGAAGCCGCATACTTATGTCTGCAATGCAGGCTTCTGTAGTGATCAAGTTACAATGCATACCTGTGGTGGCCTTCACATGCACTTGATTTTCACTTGATGATATTTCAGATCAAGACTTGCAATTATCTGTCCTAATGGTGGCATACCATAGTTACATAGCTGATAAGGTTGAAAAATGTCAAACATGCGGCCCACAGAACACATATGGTCTTCTCCCTTCTCTGCAGACCCCACAAGGATTGTTTATTTAGCCTAATCCAGCCCAGGCCACTGCTCATCTTACTCACTGCACTACTGTTGTGCTGTGGCTCTTCATTAACCCCTTGAGGACCAGAGGGGTGCACTATGCATAGCTTTGCAATGCATTGCACACCTCTCTGGTCCTCAAGGGGTTAAATGAGCAACTGAAGCAGGAGTCAGAAATGTGGGCATTCCCTTTGATGTGCAGTGCATGCAGGACCTTTATTTTGAGAGGTGTTGCTGTTCTTCTATAAAACGTGCTTGAAGTCTGTTGTACTTAGTGAAAGTTTGATATAAGAATACTTACAATAAATGGCAATATGCACCCAAGGGAATGCACACATTCTGGTCCCTTCCCCTGTCACAAGTGGAGTAATTACAACAGGTGTTTGAAAGATCAAAAAAAAACAACCAATACTAGTTCCAGGGTGGCGCTGCACTCATACTAATATCAGATACTTAACCCTTTGAGTGTCACAGAGGTATTCAACGCATTGCAACGCAATGTGTTGGATACCTCTCTGGCACTCAAAGTGTTAATGTTTCAACTGCCAGAGAACCCATTCTGCAGCAGCTTGATAAGTCCCACCACCCCTACTGCTTTTACTACCTGCATATTGTGTGAATCAGATTGGGCTGTGTACTCAGCAAGACAAGGTCAAAGATGGTCAGTCTCCAAAACAGTGCACATACTTAACCCTTTGAGTGCCAGATGGGTATGCAATGCATTGCTTTGCAATGCGTTGTGTACCTCTCTGGCACTCAAAGGGTTACGTCTAGTGGGATTGACACATACCTTCCAGGTGTCACTCTTTGAGACTCAAATCCCTCTGTCCCTCTTTCCCACCCTGGTGTCCCTGTGTTTAGGAGATCAGACTATGTGGTGTGTATAGAAGTGTATCACCCTGGTGTCCCTGTGTTTAGGAGATCAGACTGTGTGGTGTGTATATAAGTGTATCACCCTGATGTCCCTGTGTTTAGGAGATCAGACTGTGTGATGTGTATAGAAGTGTATTACCCTGGTGTCCCTGTGTTTAGGAGATCAGACTGTGTGATGTGTATATAAGTGTATCACCCTGATGTCCCTGTGTTTAGGAGATCAGACTGTGTGGTGTGTATAGAAGTGTATCACCCTGGTGTCCCTGTGTTTAGGAGATCAGACTGTGTGGTGTGTATATAAGTGTATCACCCTGATGTCCCTGTGTTTAGGAGATCAGACTGTGTGATGTGTATAGAAGTGTATCACCCTGGTGTCCCTGTGTTTAGGAGATCAGACTGTGTGGTGTGTGTATATACGTGTATCACCCTGGTGTCCCTGTGTTTAGGAGATCAGACTGTGTGGTGTGTATATAAGTGTATCACCCTGATGTCCCTGTGTTTAGGAGATCAGACTGTGTGGTGTGTGTATATACGTGTATCACCCTGGTGTCCCTGTGTTTAGGAGATCAGACTGTGTGGTGTGTGTATATACGTGTATCATCCTGGTGTCCCTGTGTTTAGGAGATCAGACTGTGTGGTGTGTATATAAGTGTATCATCCTGGTGTCCCTGTGTTTAGGAGATCAGACTGTGTGATGTGTATATAAGTGTATCACCCCTGGGGTCCCTGTGTTTAGGAGATCAGACTGTGTGGTGTGTATACAAGTGTATCACCCTGGTGTCCCTGTGTTTAGGAGATCAGACTGTGTGGTGTGTATATAAGTGTATCATCCTGGTGTCCCTGTGTTTAGGAGATCAGACTGTGTGGTGTGTGTATAGAAGTGTATCACCCTGGTGTCACTGTGTTTAGGAGATCAGACTGTGTGGTGTGTATAGAAGTGTATCACCCTGGTGTCCCTGTGTTTAGGAGATCAGACTGTGTGATGTGTATAGAAGTGTATCACCCTGGTGTCCCTGTGTTTAGGAGATCAGACTGTGTGGTGTGTATAGAAGTGTATCACCCTGGTGTCCCTGTGTTTAGGAGATCAGACTGTGTGGTGTGTATATAAGTGTATCACCCTGTTGTCCCTGTGTTTAGGAGATCAGACTGTGTGGTGTGTGTATATACGTGTATCACCCTGGTGTCCCTGTGTTTAGGAGATCAGACTGTGTGGTGTGTATATAAGTGTATCACCCTGATGTCCCTGTGTTTAGGAGATCAGACTGTGTGATGTGTATAGAAGTGTATCACCCTGGTGTCCCTGTGTTTAGGAGATCAGACTGTGTGGTGTGTGTATATACGTGTATCACCCTGGTGTCCCTGTGTTTAGGAGATCAGACTGTGTGGTGTGTGTATAGAAGTGTATCACCCTGGTGTCCCTGTGTTTAGGAGATCAGACTGTGTGGTGTGTGTATAGAAGTGTATCACCCTGGTGTCCCTGTGTTTAGGAGATCAGACTGTGTGGTGTGTATATAAGTGTATCACCCTGATGTCCCTGTGTTTAGGAGATCAGACTGTGTGATGTGTATAGAAGTGTATTACCCTGGTGTCCCTGTGTTTAGGAGATCAGACTGTGTGGTGTGTATATAAGTGTATCACCCTGATGTCCCTGTGTTTAGGAGATCAGACTGTGTGATGTGTATAGAAGTGTATCACCCTGGTGTCCCTGTGTTTAGGAGATCAGACTGTGTGGTGTGTATATAAGTGTATCACCCTGATGTCCCTGTGTTTAGGAGATCAGACTGTGTGATGTGTATAGAAGTGTATCACCCTGGTGTCCCTGTGTTTAGGAGATCAGACTGTGTGGTGTGTGTATATACGTGTATCACCCTGGTGTCCCTGTGTTTAGGAGATCAGACTGTGTGGTGTGTATATAAGTGTATCACCCTGATGTCCCTGTGTTTAGGAGATCAGACTGTGTGGTGTGTGTATATACGTGTATCACCCTGGTGTCCCTGTGTTTAGGAGATCAGACTGTGTGGTGTGTGTATATACGTGTATCATCCTGGTGTCCCTGTGTTTAGGAGATCAGACTGTGTGGTGTGTATACAAGTGTATCACCCTGGTGTCCCTGTGTTTAGGAGATCAGACTGTGTGGTGTGTATACAAGTGTATCATCCTGGTGTCCCTGTGTTTAGGAGATCAGACTGTGTGGTGTGTGTATAGAAGTGTATCACCCTGGTGTCACTGTGTTTAGGAGATCAGACTGTGTGGTGTGTATAGAAGTGTATCACCCTGGTGTCCCTGTGTTTAGGAGATCAGACTGTGTGATGTGTATAGAAGTGTATCACCCTGGTGTCCCTGTGTTTAGGAGATCAGACTGTGTGGTGTGTGTATAGAAGTGTATCACCCTGGTGTCCCTGTGTTTAGGAGATCAGACTGTGTGGTGTGTATATAAGTGTATCACCCTGTTGTCCCTGTGTTTAGGAGATCAGACTGTGTGGTGTGTGTATATACGTGTATCACCCTGGTGTCCCTGTGTTTAGGAGATCAGACTGTGTGGTGTGTATATAAGTGTATCACCCTGATGTCCCTGTGTTTAGGAGATCAGACTGTGTGATGTGTATAGAAGTGTATCACCCTGGTGTCCCTGTGTTTAGGAGATCAGACTGTGTGGTGTGTGTATATACGTGTATCACCCTGGTGTCCCTGTGTTTAGGAGATCAGACTGTGTGGTGTGTATATAAGTGTATCACCCTGATGTCCCTGTGTTTAGGAGATCAGACTGTGTGGTGTGTGTATATACGTGTATCACCCTGGTGTCCCTGTGTTTAGGAGATCAGACTGTGTGGTGTGTGTATATACGTGTATCATCCTGGTGTCCCTGTGTTTAGGAGATCAGACTGTGTGGTGTGTATATAAGTGTATCATCCTGGTGTCCTTGTGTTTAGGAGATCAGACTGTGTGATGTGTATATAAGTGTATCACCCCTGGGGTCCCTGTGTTTAGGAGATCAGACTGTGTGGTGTGTATATAAGTGTATCACCCTGGTGTCCCTGTGTTTAGGAGATCAGACTGTGTGGTGTGTGTATAGAAGTGTATCACCCTGGTGTCACTGTGTTTAGGAGATCAGACTGTGTGGTGTGTATAGAAGTGTATCACCCTGGTGTCCCTGTGTTTAGGAGATCAGACTGTGTGGTGTGTATAGAAGTGTATCACCCTGGTGTCCCTGTGTTTAGGAGATAAGACTGTGTGGTGTGTATAGAAGTATATCACCCTGGTGTCCCTGTGTTTAGGAGATCAGACTGTGTGGTGTGTGTATAGAAGTGTATCACCCTGGTGTCCCTGTGTTTAGGAGATCAGACTGTGTGGTGTGTATATAAGTATATCACCCTGGTGTCCCTGTGTTTAGGAGAACAGACTGTGTGGTGTGTATATAAGTGTATCACCCTGATGTCCCTGTGTTTAGGAGATCAGACTGTGTGATGTGTATAGAAGTGTATCACCCTGGTGTCCCTGTGTTTAGGAGATCAGACTGTGTGGTGTGTGTATAGAAGTGTATCACCCTGGTGTCCCTGTGTTTAGGAGATCAGACTGTGTGGTGTGTATATAAGTGTATCATCCTGGTGTCCCTGTGTTTAGGAGATCAGACTGTGTGGTGTGTGTATAGAAGTGTATCACCCTGGTGTCACTGTGTTTAGGAGATCAGACTGTGTGGTGTGTATAGAAGTGTATCACCCTGGTGTCCCTGTGTTTAGGAGATCAGACTGTGTGATGTGTATAGAAGTGTATCACCCTGGTGTCCCTGTGTTTAGGAGATCAGACTGTGTGGTGTGTGTATAGAAGTGTATCACCCTGGTGTCCCTGTGTTTAGGAGATCAGACTGTGTGGTGTGTATATAAGTGTATCACCCTGTTGTCCCTGTGTTTAGGAGATCAGACTGTGTGGTGTGTGTATATACGTGTATCACCCTGGTGTCCCTGTGTTTAGGAGATCAGACTGTGTGGTGTGTATATAAGTGTATCACCCTGATGTCCCTGTGTTTAGGAGATCAGACTGTGTGATGTGTATAGAAGTGTATCACCCTGGTGTCCCTGTGTTTAGGAGATCAGACTGTGTGGTGTGTGTATATACGTGTATCACCCTGGTGTCCCTGTGTTTAGGAGATCAGACTGTGTGGTGTGTGTATAGAAGTGTATCACCCTGGTGTCCCTGTGTTTAGGAGATCAGACTGTGTGGTGTGTGTATAGAAGTGTATCACCCTGGTGTCCCTGTGTTTAGGAGATCAGACTGTGTGGTGTGTATATAAGTGTATCACCCTGATGTCCCTGTGTTTAGGAGATCAGACTGTGTGATGTGTATAGAAGTGTATTACCCTGGTGTCCCTGTGTTTAGGAGATCAGACTGTGTGGTGTGTATATAAGTGTATCACCCTGATGTCCCTGTGTTTAGGAGATCAGACTGTGTGATGTGTATAGAAGTGTATCACCCTGGT
Organism: Rhinophrynus dorsalis; assembly: GCA_037306005.1. Taxonomy (NCBI): domain Eukaryota; kingdom Metazoa; phylum Chordata; class Amphibia; order Anura; family Rhinophrynidae; genus Rhinophrynus; species Rhinophrynus dorsalis. Next base: position 227,721,928 of record CM074725.1, read on the forward strand.
GTCCCTGTGTTTAGGAGATCAGACTGTGTGGTGTGTATATAAGTGTATCACCCTGATGTCCCTGTGTTTAGGAGATCAGACTGTGTGATGTGTATAGAAGTGTATCACCCTGGTGTCCCTGTGTTTAGGAGATCAGACTGTGTGGTGTGTGTATATACGTGTATCACCCTGGTGTCCCTGTGTTTAGGAGATCAGACTGTGTGGTGTGTATATAAGTGTATCACCCTGATGTCCCTGTGTTTAGGAGATCAGACTGTGTGGTGTGTGTATATACGTGTATCACCCTGGTGTCCCTGTGTTTAGGAGATCAGACTGTGTGGTGTGTGTATATACGTGTATCATCCTGGTGTCCCTGTGTTTAGGAGATCAGACTGTGTGGTGTGTATACAAGTGTATCACCCTGGTGTCCCTGTGTTTAGGAGATCAGACTGTGTGGTGTGTATACAAGTGTATCATCCTGGTGTCCCTGTGTTTAGGAGATCAGACTGTGTGGTGTGTGTATAGAAGTGTATCACCCTGGTGTCACTGTGTTTAGGAGATCAGACTGTGTGGTGTGTATAGAAGTGTATCACCCTGGTGTCCCTGTGTTTAGGAGATCAGACTGTGTGATGTGTATAGAAGTGTATCACCCTGGTGTCCCTGTGTTTAGGAGATCAGACTGTGTGGTGTGTGTATAGAAGTGTATCACCCTGGTGTCCCTGTGTTTAGGAGATCAGACTGTGTGGTGTGTATATAAGTGTATCACCCTGTTGTCCCTGTGTTTAGGAGATCAGACTGTGTGGTGTGTGTATATACGTGTATCACCCTGGTGTCCCTGTGTTTAGGAGATCAGACTGTGTGGTGTGTATATAAGTGTATCACCCTGATGTCCCTGTGTTTAGGAGATCAGACTGTGTGATGTGTATAGAAGTGTATCACCCTGGTGTCCCTGTGTTTAGGAGATCAGACTGTGTGGTGTGTGTATATACGTGTATCACCCTGGTGTCCCTGTGTTTAGGAGATCAGACTGTGTGGTGTGTATATAAGTGTATCACCCTGATGTCCCTGTGTTTAGGAGATCAGACTGTGTGGTGTGTGTATATACGTGTATCACCCTGGTGTCCCTGTGTTTAGGAGATCAGACTGTGTGGTGTGTGTATATACGTGTATCATCCTGGTGTCCCTGTGTTTAGGAGATCAGACTGTGTGGTGTGTATATAAGTGTATCATCCTGGTGTCCTTGTGTTTAGGAGATCAGACTGTGTGATGTGTATATAAGTGTATCACCCCTGGGGTCCCTGTGTTTAGGAGATCAGACTGTGTGGTGTGTATATAAGTGTATCACCCTGGTGTCCCTGTGTTTAGGAGATCAGACTGTGTGGTGTGTGTATAGAAGTGTATCACCCTGGTGTCACTGTGTTTAGGAGATCAGACTGTGTGGTGTGTATAGAAGTGTATCACCCTGGTGTCCCTGTGTTTAGGAGATCAGACTGTGTGGTGTGTATAGAAGTGTATCACCCTGGTGTCCCTGTGTTTAGGAGATAAGACTGTGTGGTGTGTATAGAAGTATATCACCCTGGTGTCCCTGTGTTTAGGAGATCAGACTGTGTGGTGTGTGTATAGAAGTGTATCACCCTGGTGTCCCTGTGTTTAGGAGATCAGACTGTGTGGTGTGTATATAAGTATATCACCCTGGTGTCCCTGTGTTTAGGAGAACAGACTGTGTGGTGTGTATATAAGTGTATCACCCTGATGTCCCTGTGTTTAGGAGATCAGACTGTGTGATGTGTATAGAAGTGTATCACCCTGGTGTCCCTGTGTTTAGGAGATCAGACTGTGTGGTGTGTGTATAGAAGTGTATCACCCTGGTGTCCCTGTGTTTAGGAGATCAGACTGTGTGGTGTGTATATAAGTGTATCACCCTGATGTCCCTGTGTTTAGGAGATCAGACTGTGTGATGTGTATAGAAGTGTATTACCCTGGTGTCCCTGTGTTTAGGAGATCAGACTGTGTGGTGTGTGTATATACGTGTATCACCCTGGTGTCCCTGTGTTTAGGAGATCAGACTGTGTGGTGTGTATATAAGTGTATCACCCTGATGTCCCTGTGTTTAGGAGATCAGACTGTGTGGTGTGTGTATATACGTGTATCACCCTGGTGTCCCTGTGTTTAGGAGATCAGACTGTGTGGTGTGTGTATATACGTGTATCATCCTGGTGTCCCTGTGTTTAGGAGATCAGACTGTGTGGTGTGTATATAAGTGTATCATCCTGGTGTCCCTGTGTTTAGGAGATCAGACTGTGTGATGTGTATATAAGTGTATCACCCCTGGGGTCCCTGTGTTTAGGAGATCAGACTGTGTGGTGTGTATACAAGTGTATCACCCTGGTGTCCCTGTGTTTAGGAGATCAGACTGTGTGGTGTGTATATAAGTGTATCATCCTGGTGTCCCTGTGTTTAGGAGATCAGACTGTGTGGTGTGTGTATAGAAGTGTATCACCCTGGTGTCACTGTGTTTAGGAGATCAGACTGTGTGGTGTGTATAGAAGTGTATCACCCTGGTGTCCCTGTGTTTAGGAGATCAGACTGTGTGATGTGTATAGAAGTGTATCACCCTGGTGTCCCTGTGTTTAGGAGATCAGACTGTGTGGTGTGTGTATAGAAGTGTATCACCCTGGTGTCCCTGTGTTTAGGAGATCAGACTGTGTGGTGTGTATATAAGTGTATCACCCTGTTGTCCCTGTGTTTAGGAGATCAGACTGTGTGGTGTGTGTATATACGTGTATCACCCTGGTGTCCCTGTGTTTAGGAGATCAGACTGTGTGGTGTGTATATAAGTGTATCACCCTGATGTCCCTGTGTTTAGGAGATCAGACTGTGTGATGTGTATAGAAGTGTATCACCCTGGTGTCCCTGTGTTTAGGAGATCAGACTGTGTGGTGTGTGTATATACGTGTATCACCCTGGTGTCCCTGTGTTTAGGAGATCAGACTGTGTGGTGTGTATATAAGTGTATCACCCTGATGTCCCTGTGTTTAGGAGATCAGACTGTGTGGTGTGTGTATATACGTGTATCACCCTGGTGTCCCTGTGTTTAGGAGATCAGACTGTGTGGTGTGTGTATATACGTGTATCATCCTGGTGTCCCTGTGTTTAGGAGATCAGACTGTGTGGTGTGTATATAAGTGTATCATCCTGGTGTCCTTGTGTTTAGGAGATCAGACTGTGTGATGTGTATATAAGTGTATCACCCCTGGGGTCCCTGTGTTTAGGAGATCAGACTGTGTGGTGTGTATATAAGTGTATCACCCTGGTGTCCCTGTGTTTAGGAGATCAGACTGTGTGGTGTGTGTATATAAGTGTATCACCCTGGTGTTCCTGTGTTTAGTAGATCAGACTGAGTGGTGTGTATAGAAGTGTATTACCCTAGTGTCCCTGTGTTTAGGAGATCACACTGTGTGGTGTGTATAGAAGTATATCACCCTGGTGTCCCTGTGTTTAGGAGATCAGACTGTGTGGTGTGTATATAAGTGTATCACCCTGGTGTCCCTGTGTTTAGGAGATCAGACTGTGTGGTGTGTATATAAGTATATCACCCTGGTGTCCCTGTGTTTAGGAGAACAGACTGTGGTGTGTATAGAAGTGTATCACATTACTCCTCACCAATAAAACTCACATTAATGTTTGTATAAACAGCAGTATAAGTGTTTATAAATTAGTCTGTGTAAATAAAATACATTGTTCTTGTTCTAAATCATTTATTCAGTTACATAAAGAAGTGTCAGTAGGGTACGAAATACCCTAAAAAGTCTCTGTAATGCCCCACCCACCAGCCACACCCCCTAAAACAAAAGTATCCTTCTTTGGCCATTTAAAATGTTGGTAGGTATGTTGATAGCTGGTGAAGTAAATAGAGAGCATTGCTACCTATGGAGCTGTTGACACGAGTGACTTCACAATATATGAAGGCAGCCAAATGCAACATGCTGTAACTCACCTGCATTTATGAAGAACTGATCTCAATGTTGGCTTAACCCCTAAGTGACCGACCGCGTGTGCGGCCGGCACTTAACGACGGGGTTTTTTTTCCGGCATTCTGTCGAATTACTTCCTGGACGTACATGTGCGTCCTCTGTCACTAAGTGACAGTTACTGCGGGACGTACATGTACGTCCATTGTCAGCATGGGGTTAAAGGCCACAACAGATGATTCACCCAAATGAGCTGTAGATTACAGTGTGCATTGCAACATCCAATTAATGGCCAATACATATAGTTATTAGTCAGTGATGCAAAAGTAGGCAGCCTGTCAATAATTCTCCGCACTGAAGTATCTCATTATGCCTTTAACCCCTTAACGACCCTTGACGGTCATAGTACTTCAAGAGTCGATCTGACTGAACGACCCATAACGTACTATGACCGTCATGGAGTTCCGGGCTCCCCCCTGCGGCTGCAAGCTGTTCGGGGAGTCCGGAACCGGAAAAAAAAAAATGCTCCGCGGGCGTTCAGTCGCGTTGCGGCGCCGATACCGTGGTCGTTAAGGGGTTAAACAATGTGTACTTTACAACACAACAGTGTAATAAAAAAAAACTTGCTTATTTAGGCTGTTAACCATATATAAATCGACATGTAGTCGATTTATATATGGTTTTAACAGCCTAAATAAACACTGTTGTGTTGTAAACTGAACATTGTTTAAAGGCATAGTGAGATACTTAAAGGGATAGTAATGTTTCATAATAAAAGCAGCTCTAATTAATCATCCTAGTATTTAGACTTTGGAGAGTTATTTCAATTCTGTCAGAGTTGTAGTTCAAGAGTAATTCAATGACAAAGTATCCCCCTCCTGCCCTTTTTTACTGATGTAACACTGCTCAGCCAGATCAGAAGGGAGGTGCCCAGGTAGACTGCCGAGAGGGACAATCTTCAATTAAGATAAGGGAAAAACCTGAAAAGCTTGTGAAGGGGGGCAGGGCTTTCATTGTTCTCATAGGAAGAAGATTGTCCCCTTCTGTTATGGTCTATGGACTGCATTCCACATCTGAGAAGAGATGGCTTACACTAGGTAAAAGGGGCAGGAGGGGAAAATTTGCTTGTGAATATTTCTCAAACCATAAAGACTTGAGAGATAAGACATATCATTCTTCATGTTTTTTTTAATGCCTACAAAATAGAATAAAGTTAAAACAAAGTATTACAATGCCTTTAAGTGTGAACTCCAATGTTTACATTGTTCCTCGAATCATTGATTTTCTGGACGTTTGTATTCTGTTTACACTGATTTTACATTTTTGTCACTATTCTGTTTAATAATGAGACGCAAATCAATCACAGTTGCGTATGCAACCTAATTTTTTAAGTGATGACCAGATATTGCCCTGCCGCCCCTTGTAGAGTTTGAATATTGGCGACCATTTCTTCGTAGCCCTGCCTGCACAGGCGTTACTGCTTCTGATTGTTTTGAACATTGATCTATGCTCCTAACTTAAAGGGTTAGTAAAGTCTAATATTTACTAACCCAAATATTGAAGGTATTAAAAAGATAATATTAATGTGCCAAGTCGTATCTCTCAAACCTTTACGGTTTGAGAGATATAAGCGCTGAAAGTCTCCCCTCCCTCCCCATTTCCAGACATCAGCATGTAGTTGACGTCAGGAGATCCCGGTCCCACACCAGCCAGCGGCTCTTCAGCGGAGCTGAATGAGCACTATCGAAGAACAAATACTTCAGTGGAATGGTCTGCAAAGTGTAGACCGTACCAGTGAACTATCTGCTTTTCGATAGTGCTCATTCAGTTCTGCTGAAGAGCCGCTGAGTCGGCCGACACAGATCCACTGCTGACAGATTTACAGCTCGTCAGCAGGAGGGGGAACTTTCAGCGCTTATATCTCTCAAACCGTAAAGGTTTGAGAGATACGACTTGGCACGTTAATATTATCTTTTTAATACCTTCAATATTAGGGTTAGTTAATGTTAGACATTATAACCCTTTAACTCAATTACTGCTTAAAAACTGGGCAGTGGTGAGCTATACCAATTACAGGAGAAAGATAAAGTGGTGCACATCTGTGCTGCTAAACTGTTCCACCGATGCATAAATCCCAAAATGTGATACACGTTTTCATATTTGTATATGTAGACAGCTATATATAACCATTTCACCCAGTTTTATTAATACATGTTCCTAATAAATGACACATACACAAGATAGCATGAATGGTTAAGGTAGACAAGAGAAAATGTGAACTGGAAAAAAGTTCTAATCTCAAAACGCTTATGTTTAAGGGTCTATCATTTATTTATTTTTTATTATTTATTTATTTTTTTTAACTCTGTGAGTGCCAGAAATGTAGCCAGTTCTTTGCTTTTGCAGTGTGTTAGATACCTCTTTGGCACTCAAAGGTAGGGTGACCACGTGTCCCGGAATGCCCGGGACAGTCCCTTAACGACCCTTGACGGTCATAGTACGTCAAGGGTCGATTTGACTTAACGACCGATGACGTACTATGACCATCATCGAGTTCCGGGCTCCCCCCGCGGCTGCACGCCGTTCGGGGAGTCCGGAACCCAACGGAGCAATAAAAAAAAATTGCTCCGTGGTCGTCAAGTCACTTCCGCTTCCGGATTCCCCGGTCGTTAAGGGGTTAATGTTGCCTGGTGTCCCGCATCCCAAATCATACCTCCCCAGGACAATAAAGAGTTCCGGAATCAGAGTCTCACTGTCAGCCCTGTGTTCTTGAGCCCTGTTCTGCGCTGTGCTGCCAGGCCAGCTGAGCTCAGACACAGCCTACATATACACGCTGCACGCACCACCACACCAGCCAATGAAGGGACAGGATTTGCACAGTGTTCCTCTCCCATTGGCTGGCTGGTGACTAGTCTGTGTGTGTGCGTGTGAAGTGTTACGCACGCTTGCCTCGCTGACACATGCATGCCAGAGTGAGTGAGAGTAAGTAGAGTGAGAGCAGACTGCAGCCGCAGAGAGTGACTGTGTCTCTGGAAGCAGTGAGGCAGCTGCAGACGCAGAATGGAAGAGGGAAGTTGAAGAGGAGAGAGCTTGGAAGAGAACAGCTCACACTGCAGTGTCTGAGAGACTGAGTCCCGACTCCCGCGGCTGACTGAGTGGCTCCCATCGGCTGGCAGTGCTCCAGTGACTTCCTCCTGACTCCCAGTCCCTCCCTGGCTTAGTGCTCCTGAGTCCCGAGTAAGTGTAAGTTAATAACCATACCAACTACATTAATAAGCATAGCAAGTCTCGCCAGCTGTTGCTAACTGACTGCCTGACTCCCCTTCTGAGTCCTGAGTAACTGTAAGTTAATAACCATACCAACTACATTAATAAGCATAGCAAGTCTCGCCAGCTGGTGCTGACTGACTGCCTGACTCCCCTTCTGAGTCCTGACTCTGTGCTGAGAGTAAGTGTAACCACTGCAGTAACAACTATCAGACAGACAGAGACTGTCACTGAGTAAGCACACTGTGTAATATACAGTGTGATGTGGTGTGTGTACTGTCTGACTCTGACTACTGTATACAGTCAATCACAGTGTGTATATCCTTCTAGTGCTTACAACTCTGTGATGCCTCTGAGAAAGCACAGTTTCTGCTCTTACATCCAGTGACATCAGCACAGGGGCATGTGATGTCATTTGACCCCGCCCACAAAGTGTCCCTGAATGGCAGAGGGGGAATGTGGTCACCCTACTCAAAGTGGTTAATCGGATAATTACAGGCTTGGCATACTGTAGAGCTGTTCAAGAAATTATTGTGTGGTTTTTATTTATAAACTACAATCGATATAGAATCCTGACCATTTGTTTCAAATAAATCTTATTGTTTTGGACTCATCCCATGTTTAGGAACTGCAAAAGTATTCCACAGTGCTGTAAACTGGGAACTAATGCAAAAAGTGCCATATACACAAAACAAAGGGAGAAATTATGGGGCAAAATGTGCACAGATTCCTTGAATTCCAATAGGCTAAAAATCTGGACTAAAAATGGGTATAAATGAATGGGAAGGGAACATAAGTCTTCCTTTTCATAAATCCTTGATAATACCATATATAGAATATTAATTATAGATTTAAGGACCAATTCTTAATTAACCCTTTGAGTGTCAGAGAGGAAGCCAACTGTTTGCATCATAATGGGGGGTTATACACTAAGGTTTGAGAAAGAGGTGATTTTGTGGGAATGACTTCTCTACTGCTATCACTTCTCCAGTTCTTGATATTCTATGGAGCCAATGCACTAAGATCTCTAAAGTTGGAGAAATCTTAGTGCATTGGCTCCACAGAATAACAGGGCTTGAAGAGTTTAGAAAACAGGAAAAGTAATCTTCTCTTTAGCACACCTTAAAATGATAGTAATATTTCAACAAAAAACAGCTCTGATTAATCCTCATAGAATTTGGGCCATGGAGAGTGTTATTTCAGTACTGTCAGAGTTGTATTTCAAGAGTAATTGAATAATAAAGTATCCCCCTCCTGTCCCTTTTACCTAGTGTAAGCCACCTCCCCTCAGATGTGGAATCTGGTCTCTTGAACAGATAGGTCGCAGCAAGGGACAATCTTCTTACTGTGATCATAAGCTTTTTCCTTATGCTCACTGAAGATTGTACCTCTCTGTGATCCATCCGGACAGTCTTGCTGCTTTGAGGTGAGCAGTGTTACATTAGTAAAAGGGGTGGGAGGAGGATACGTTATCATTCAAGTACTCTTGAACTACAACTCTGACAATACTGAAATAACACTCTCCATGGCCCAAATACTATGAAGATTAATCAGTGCTGCTCTTAATGTGAAACATTACTATCCTTTTACTGCATCTCCCTCCAATACATTATATACCTCTCTGACATGCCAAGGGTTAAACAAGACACAACTGAACTGGAATAAGTACAGAGGTGTGTAACAGAACTGATAGGGGGGGACTGGGAAATTTTAGTTAGGAAGCATGGCTATTCAAACTGGGTTTGTTTACAAAAGAGAATAGTAGCTAAGGACACAGCATATAATATCTTTGTCCAAGCTGCTCATTTTCATATCTCAGAGGGACAGTCCCTGTTTAAAGCAGAACTACCACCCCCTTACAAACATGGCCCCAAATAATTACCCATCTGGCAACTAGCTGCTCAATAGCGCTAGTCGCCAGAATTATTACTGCGTTAATGAGAATTATACACTGCTCCCTGCCTGACAGGCAGGAAACAGCACAGACGTCTTTCCATAGTGATGTCTGTGTGCCTGTGCCGTCAGTCTCTTTTGGAGCTGAACTGCTCCTAGCAACGCCTCCTAGAGCAGGCTGGGACTAACAGCACAGGAGTGCAGACGTCACTATGGAAAGATGTCTGCGCTGCTTCCTGTCTGTCAGTCCGGGAGCAGTGTATATTCTTATTAATGCAGTAATAATTCTGGCAACTAGCGCTATTGAACAGATAGTCGCCAGATGGGTAATTATGTGGGCCCGTGTTTGTAAGGGGTGGTGGTCATACCTGAGAACTCTCCGGTTTTGCTGCGGAGATTCTGGATTTCACAGTGAATTACCGGGTCTCGGGGGCAGTCTCTCAATCTCCGGGTTGTTCTCCATCCCTCCCGGTTCCTCCCATTCCCGCCTTCTTACCCTCATTCAACACATATTTTGCCCTTTTTTAAATTTTTTTGTCCCACCCCCTAGCGGCTAAGCCCCACTCCTTTTATGCTGCAAATTGTGTCATTTCCCTCCCCTATCGCGCTGGCAGGGCTGCCCTCCGGATAACCTGTCTGTCAAGTTCCCAGGTATGGTGGTAGTTCCGCTTTAAGACCCAAATCCCTCTGTTTCTCTTTCCCTCCCTGGTGTTCCTCTTTTTTTTTTTTTTTTTTAGGAGGTCAGACTGTGTGGTGTACATATATGTGAATCACATTGCTCCACTGCAACAAAACTCTCCAGGACATACTTGAAAATTAGAGAAATCTCAGTGTATTCTTCGTGGTAAAACATTTTCTAAATAAATAAAATACTGTTTGTTTAAACTTCAGTATTTGTGTATACAAATTTGTATGTTTGAATAAAATAATTTGGTCTCGCACTAAATAATTTATTTAGTTACACAAAGAGGTGTCAATAGATCATAAAATAACCTAAAATGTTTCACTAATGCTCCACTTCCTCAATAATTCCACCTAAAACAAAAGTGTCCCTTCTTGTCCATTTGAAACGTTGGGAGGTATGTTTGTAATGCCCACGTCCTTGAATAGAAGGACACAGACTTAGAAATAGATCTGGAAAAAACCGCAAGACTTTAGCAAATGTAGGTTTGCGCTACAAAAAAATGGCGTAACATGTTTAGCCTTAGCGTCAAGACGTAAAGCTTAGTTCCGGTGTTTAGAACTCCGTTGCACCGCCTACTTCTTTTCCCCATTCTGTCAGGCTGGTTTCCCATTCGCTAGCTAGTGGCGCGAAACTCTATCCAGGTCCATCTTGTGATTGGTCCTAAGCGGGTGGGTCGGGCCAATCTGATTTGGCGCGAAAGTGCAGCATTGTCCATCTTCCTCTCCACCATTACACATATACATCGCTGGTTTTATCTGCAACACCATGGATGCGACTGACCCAAATGTGGCCGCTGCAACTGCTACCGGAGCACAACATGTTAAAGATGAGATGGCGGAGAAGTGCCAGAAGCTTTTCCAGGACTTCCTGGAGGAGTGAGTGTGGGGCAAGGACTATATGAAGGGGTTATCCATTTGAGTGCCACAGGGGTACGCAGCGCATTGTAATGCGTTGCGTACCCCTCTGGCACATAAGGGTTAACCATGCGGTGGTGAACGCGAGTCCTGCAGCTACTTTCTGGACTACAGCTCCAGTCACCATAGTGGTAGATATAGTCCGGCAACAGCTGGAGGGCCTCACGTTGCCCACTCCTTGTTAAACCATTGAGTGCCAGAGAGTGGTGCAGCGACTGAGCAACGCTGAATTTAAGCAGTCTTATACAGTTTATTTCCTGGTTATGAAAGGGTTAAACAGTTAAAGTTCAGCAGGACATCTTGGGTGATTTGCGATGCATTCGCGCACTGTTTTCGGATTGACATGTCTGTATAATGCCTTATTACTTGTAAACACTGTGACTTTTATTGTGTAAGCTGATATTAAACGTGTCCTGTGTGATTTATTTGGGTTACACTCTATACACTTGGTGTGGAGTCGATGACAAGTACTTAGATACAATACTAGTCCTAGAACCTGTTTAGTACCTCGGATAGGACAACTTCTACAGCAGTCATTAGTCTTCACTAAAGTCCATTATCATGCTGGTAAAGCTGCTAGCTTCTTAGATTCAATGCTTTGGGCATATCTAGCAGAAAAGTCGTTCAAATAGGGAGACTGGTCCTGTGAGTGAGGAATCCTTACCCTGAGCCATGTGCCCTTATGTGTATAGGAACAACTTCAGACAGTGATATTTTTAGTTTTTTGGCAAAAAAAAAAAACACACTTAGCTTACCTGTTGATGTCAGGGCTCCTTAGGTTATGCAATCTGCATTTATTAAAATGCAGTGAAAGTCTGCTGTATGAAAAACGTCAGTAAGGGAAATATGGATCGTGTATACGGAAAGCACCTTTGTGCTGGGCACTACCACCTAAGGAAGTGGGAGGAGCCAACATCTAGAATACATAAAATCAATTTACAGAGTTAAATATGTATAGTTAGGAGAACTGCATTGACTATATTTTGGCTACATATACAGAAAGAGAAATAGCCTGCGATTCAAATCCTAACTCTTACCAAATAATGATGTTACATCTTTATAGCGAAACTATGTGGAGCTTGCTTGCCAACCCATTTGTCAGTTGCCGTGGGGTCAAATGGAAATTCTGATTAATCAAAATCCATTAAATGCTAGCAATCAATGTTAAAAGCTGCATTTAAATCCTTTATACTTTTGGTAATTGTCCTCGGCAGCAGGGTTTCCTATCTTCAGTACTCAAGACACACACCAATACATTGTTTTATTTTGACTCTGCATATTGCGCTCTTGCATGATGTGTAAAGTCAAATTGCCTATATTGGGTTTTTACACTTATGTCCTTGGCAGTGAAGTAATTTTTTTTTTTTTTTTTTTTTACATAACCCCCCCCGGAGGGTTTCTGTATTTGACAGAGGAAATAGGGGTATTTGTGTAATGCTGGAAGTCTCTCTGGCCTACTGATTGGTCTGCATGCTGGAGAGTAGTGATTCCCTGCTCCAGTCCTTGGGGTATGCCAACTAGTCTGGTTTTTAGAATATTCCTACTCAGTCACAATGAATGAGTTACTGGTCATCACCTGTGATAAAGCAGGGAAACCTTGAACAGCAATCCTGTTGGTGTGACCTCAGGACTAACTTTCACAAGCATTGCATTCTCCTTGCTTTTCAGCCCTGTGCGAAATGCTTTCATGCTTCTGTAGCAATAAAGGACTAAACTCTCATCATCCCCAGTCAATGTGTTTTCTTCCCCAACAGTTCAGTGTTTCCTAATTTGGTGCATGTGTAAAGAAAAACTAACCTGCAGTGATTATCTAAACACCTTCCTGTACAAGCAAAATAAAGAATTAGCCAGAAATGCCAGTTCATTGGTACAAAAATAACATTCCTAATATAAAAATCCATCTAAAAAGGCAGAAGAAGAAATATCCATATGCTTAAAGCAATGTTGGGGTAAATTCAGTGAACAAAAATGGATTTCCACGAAGGACAATAAAGCTGCTTGATGGGATGGAAAAGGATCATTATGAAGTCTTGTTCAAGACTGTTACTTCTGCCTTTGAGTGACTGAAGTGTATTAACCCTCTTGGATCCTAGCTACATCTGTAGCATCCAAGGCATTAATTCTAAAAGAACCACAACCCCACTTGGTTTGAAGCTCTAAGTACACCTGATCTTTTATACATTTCTACCGATATGCACATTATGCTGATATCTCTACCTGGTAAAATAAGTGGTGTTTTGTGGAACTACTAGGATGACTAGTTTCAAGTAAATATGATGTATTTACAGTTCTGATTCCAACATTGATTTCCTTCTTCACATTGAAGGTTTCAGGGTACTGATGGGGAGGTGAAGTACCAGAGCGATGCTGAAGAACTGATTCGTCCCGAGCGGAACACACTACTTGTCAGCTTTCTTGATTTGGAACAGTTTAATCAGCAGCTAGCCACAACCATCCAAGAGGAATTCTACAGGTGAGACCAGTGATTGGCTTTCCTACATGTGATCTGAAATGTTTATAGAACCCTTAAAATTCCCTTTCTCATGTTTGTACTTGTAGTATATAAGCAGTAAGAACTGTTGTTTTCTTTCCATTTAGGGTGTACCCGTACCTGTGCAGGGCGGTGAGAGCGTTTGCTAGAGATCATGGCAATGTCCCACAAAATAAAGAATTCTACGTCGCTTTCCAAGATCTTCCTACCAGGCATAAGTAAGAAGCAGCCTTTTTTGATTTATATAGGCCTGTTAGTATAGGTGGTGATTGTAAATCATTGTTTTTAACTTGTCCTTTTTAATTGCGTTTATCAGCAAAATTTTGTCTCTATATTTGTTCCTCTAAAAAAGAAAAAAATGCTGCAGTACAAAGATTTACTGCAAATTTCAGATTTTACATACATTAGATGTTGGCTAGTATAAACTTCTTGTATGTGGTAAGAGTTTACTGATAAATCCATATGTACATTGTTTTTAATTGAGGCTGTTCTATAACTCAATTATTATCAAACTGGGCTCTACATAATTGGCAATGCACTGGAGAGATCTCTATCAATCAAGAGGTTAAAGCCACTTCTTAAATTTGGACTTGCATGCTGACCCATGCGCACAGGCCCCTGTCACACCAGCTACATCCACCCTTTCTTTTTTCATATCCTTTTCTATTTTTAATATGGCATGCTGAACTATCACAACCCTGTGTTACTCAGTACTCATTTGTCAGAACTAATATTGTGATTCCATGCAAGGTTCTATGGTACTATATAATTGTCGTCTCTCTCGGGTTGTATTGAGTATTCTGTCTGGGGTTTCATATTAAACTTAAAGGGATAGTATTACTTCAAAATTACTATCCCTCATATTGTAGCCCTTAATAAACTGAGTTAAATGACACAAGTGGCATATCTCAAACCTTTATGGTTTAAGATATAGCCGCTTTCAAAGTTTCCTCTCCCCTGCTGTCAGCGTTCTGCTGCCAGCAGGAGAACCCGGTCTCTGAATCAAGCGGAGGCTCTTCAGCAGAGCCGATATCTCGTAATGGAAGGATAAATGATTAATTGAAAGAGTCTTCTACGTGTGCTTGGTAACCAAGCACATGTAGAAGACTGTTTCAATGAATCATTTTTCCTTCCATAACACGATATCGGCTCTGTTTAAGAGCCTCCGCCTGCCCCGGGACCGGATTCCCCTGCTGGCAGTAGAACGCTGACAGCAGGGGAGAGGAAACTTTGAAAGCGGCTATCTCTTAAACCATAAAGGTTTGAGATATGCCGCTTGTGTCATTTAACTCAGTTTATTAAGGGCTACAATATGAGGGATAGTAATTTTGAAGTAATACTATCCCTTTAATACACTTTATTACTAAATAAACCAGTGTGAATTTTTACCTGTTGCCTAGGATGCAGCTGGTTTACTCCAGAATTGCTCTTCTTATTTTGTACATAAGGCCCTATAACCTAAATTCTCACTTGCAATGCTCCCACAGAATCAGAGAGTTGACCACTCCACGCATTGGATCTCTGCTGCGGATCAGTGGTCAGGTTGTCAGGACTCACCCAGTGCACCCAGAGTTGGTCAGCGGAACCTTTCTGTGTCTGGATTGTCAGACCATAGTCAAGGATGTTGAACAGCAGTTCAAATACACACAACCAAGTATCTGCAGGAATCCAGTGTGTGCCAACAGGAAGAGGTTCATGTTGGACACCAACAAATCGAGATTTGTCGATTTCCAGAAGGTAATACATGCAGAATTCTCTAGTGATTGGGATCAAAGTGAAACATTACAGGAAGACACAGCACATCTTATACTGAATGGCAAAAGTATGATATTCTGTGGTCTATTTCCACGAACAGAATAAATATAACATTTTTAGTCTTCTTTCTTTTTACCCATGGTGATCACTGAGTGAGATCACATAAGAAAAGTTTGGGCTCCTTGTTGTCCTCTTCATGTCTAACGTAAAATGTCAGGTTCTATGTTATTATAGGTCTCCATTTGTATTTATAGCACCACACCTGATTCTGAGATTTAAATTCATTACTGTTACTTCTTATAGTATATAAATATTTTTTTTGTTTTATTGTAAAGGTTCTTAACATGATTAAAATAAAATAATGGTTATATACTTTTACAAAAGGATGTCAGATTCATAAATCTGGAGAAATTAAAGCAAAAGTATTGTGGAATGTAGAGAATTTATTTCCCAGCGCTTTTACTGCTGTTTAAAAAAAGATATTTTCCTTTCTGGGAGATGTTTAATTCAAAAGTTGCTAGAGCTCAGAATTTATATTTTTGCGGGGAGATACAGTGCTTCCATAGTTTTGACATTTTAGAGTAGTTGTGTTGCTATTACTCTTTATGGGTAACTTTTGTCATGCACAGAAACACCACCTTAAAGGGATAGTAATACTTAAAAATTACTACCCCCCCTCCACACACATACACACCTTGTAGCCCTTCAAAAACTGAGTAAAATGAGCTCAGTGGCATCTCTAAAACCTTTTATGGTTTGAGAGAGATCCGCTTTCAAAGTTCCCTCTCCCCTTACGTCGGCATTCTAGCTGATAGCAGGGGAATCCGGGACCGGCGGAAGCTCTGCCACAGAGCCGAGATCGCTGTAATAAAAAAGAAATCCTTAACTGGAAAAGTCTTCTATGTGTGCTTACAAACCAAGTACATGTAGAAGACCTTTTTAGTGAAGGATTTCTTTTTTTATTACCGCAATCTCTTTGCTTTTCCTATATTTATAGAAAGTAATGTGCAGGTGCGTGTTTCTCTTTGTGCAGGTACGTATTCAGGAGACGCAGGCAGAGCTCCCACGGGGCAGTATTCCACGCAGTGTTGAAGTAATTCTACGAGCAGAAGCTGTGGAATCATGTCAGGCTGGTGACAGATGTGACTTCACTGGATCACTGATTGTTGTCCCTGATATATCTCAACTGGCAACCCCAGGTACTTTCACTCTTTATGATGAGTTGTGCACCTCTTTGGGAATACTGTTGATGAAAGTAACCGATTAAATAGCAGAATAATTATATCTTCCTAATTTCCTGTACAACAGGGTCTATAAGATGGTTTATTTTTTTTAGGTAATTGAAAGGCTTCCTCGTCTACATTTGACTTCAGAGAGTTGCTTTGTATTTAGCTCTTATGCAGGATAACTGTCTGCCACCTTGAATGTGACTGGAAATTCTGCCACCAAACATTCCATCTGGTTTTGTTTACAAACAGGCATTCGTGCAGAGACCAGCTCTCGGGTGGGTGGAGCTGAAGGTTATGAAACAGAAGGTGTAAGTGGACTCCGAGCCCTCGGTGTCAGAGACTTATCCTACAAACTAGTCTTCCTTGCGTGCTACGTCTCGCCAACAAATCCAAGGGTATGTTACAAGGAACACATTTTTTGAACAAGAAAACAAAGCTCTGTGAGTCTTCAGATACCTTGTCTTAATCAGATTGTGAACTGAACGTGGTCAGCAATAGACTACAGAGTTGCAATGCAAGGGAGGGGGCATATGCTACTCTACTGACACCTCCCTAGTAGCATCCTTTTATTAATTAAGTACAATATATTCATATTGGTATTGTCTTCCTTCAAGAGTTATGTCTCCTACAATAAAGCCTCCTCACTCCATTTAGGTGGGTAATGGGAATATATATATATATATATATATATATATATATAAAAAAAAAAAAAAGTTTCTGACAAACCCACTTTAACCCCTAAAGGGCCATGGGGTGTGCAACACAGTGCTTTGCAAATTATTGTAGGCACAGCACAGCCATAAGGCCTCATGTGGCTGTGGTGTGGTAACATTTGTTTGCTGAGTTGTGCGAGTTGCAGCCTTTGCTCTGGTAACGAGAATATGCATATTCTTTTAATTTATTCACTGTGAAAATGAAGACCTTTTTAGTGTGTAACTGACACTTTGACATGCCCTTTGTTTCAGTTTGGAGGAAAGGAACTCCATGATGAAGACATGACAGCTGAGAGCATTAAGAATCAGATGTCTGTGAAGGAATGGGAGAAGGTGTTCGAAATGAGCCAAGACAAAAACCTGTACCACAATCTGTGTACTAGCCTCTTCCCTACAGTACATGGTGAGTCATTTCTTCTAGTTGTCAAGATTCTTAAGGATTTTGCTCATGAGCAGTTGACCTCACTGTGCACTTGTTTAATGCAGGCAATGATGAAGTAAAGAGAGGAATCTTACTAATGCTGTTTGGGGGTGTTCCGAAGACGACGATGGAAGGCACATCTTTACGTGGAGACATCAATGTGTGTGTTGTTGGGGATCCAAGTACTGCCAAGAGTCAGTTCTTAAAGTAAGTACATTGCACACACACATTCAGTTTTCCAAAGTCTAGACCACTGGACTACAGCTCCCATCATTCTTAGCCAGCTAAGTTTGGTGAGGTTTTGTGGTGTGCATAAGTGACCCTACAGCTTCTGCACACCTTTATCATTGAGAATTTTTTTTTTTTTTTTTTGTCCAAATAAGTCAGCCAATTATGGGTAGTGGTTATGGGATATATGTTACAACCAATTTAAAGGGACAGTATTACTTATAATATATTATATAAAAAAAAAAAAAAAAAGTTGTAGGATTTATCTCCCCGAGTAAAACAAGGGTACTCCCACTGCTGAAAGGTGTGCGTTTTTCAAAAGTTATTGCAGCTCAAAATTAAATTTTTTAGGTGCAGTATCACAGTGGCCTGAAATTATACAGTGGTGCTGTTGCTACACCATTCTATGGAGATTTGTGATCAAATGACCGGATCTGTCCATATGATGATGTAGCAACAGCACCACTGTATAATTTCAGGCCAATGTGATACTGCACCTAAAAAAAAAATAATGTTTGCGCTACATTAACCTTTGAATAAAACACCTCAGCAGTGGGAGTACCCTTATTTTACTTCAGTGAGATAAACCCTACAACATTTTTACATTTTAAGTATTACTATCCCTTTAACCCAAACTTCAATGGGTTATGTACAGATAAAACTGAAACAATCCTTCACAGTGCAGTTGACTTGCTCCAGTTTTCTTTGTACGCATGGGCCTAAGAGGAGTTTGTTTAACCCTTTGCTTAACAGTGGGCTATGCACTACAATGCATTGCATACCCCTCTGGCACTTAAAGGGTTAACTTATGTGCTGGAAGGCTGCATAAAGCAGTTGGAGGACTGCTGACTGGGTAAAGCAGAGTTTCCTTGTCTATCTATTTGTACCAGGTCTATGATTAATATTAGGGTTGCACCGATACTGGTATCGGTGCCGATACCAGCATTTGCGCGAGTACTTGTGCAAATGTGGCAGATGCCAGCACCGATACCCTGTGTCAGGGTCGGTGCTGCAGAGGGGGAGCCCGGGGAGTTGCTCACAATGCTCCCCGGTCACCTCTCTCCCTCCTGCAGCGTCGGAGCATTGCAGCGGGTTACCATGGCAGCGCTCCGACTCTGGCCTCTGCCGGGGCTCGCAAGAGAACAGCAAGCACCCGGCAGAGGAGGGTAAGGCAGGCAAAGGGGGATCAAGAGCGGGTGGTGAAAGAGGCAGAGGGGGGGGTCAAGAGGGAGAAAAAGAGGCAAAAGAGACTAAGGGAGAAAAAAAGAGGCAAAAGGAGGGGGGGCCCAAGAAGAGGCAAAAGGAGGGGGGATCAGGAGGGAGAGAGAGGCAAAAGGGTGGGATCAAGGAGGGGGGACAAAGGGGGGGATCAAAAGGGAGAGAAAAAACCAAGGCAAAAGGAGGGAGCTCAAGAGGGGGAGAATGAAGTAAAAGGTGGGAATCAAGAGGGGGAGAAAGAGGCAAAAGGGGAGAATTAAGAGGTGGTGTGTATGTAATGTGTGTGTATACATATTTCAAGTACTCACCGATACTTCCAAGTACCTAAAGTGTGTGTGTGTGTGTGTATGTATATGTATATATATATATATATATATATATATATATAATATATATTTATTTATGCTTTAGGTACTTGGAAAACTAGCAAATGATCGGTAATTGGTATTGGTGAGTACTTGAAAAAAGTATTGGTACTCGGTGTTAAAAAATTGGTATCGGTGCATCTCTAATTAATATTCAGCTGGCTGACCAGGAGTCTGTTCTCTATCCTGCTGCCTCAGGGGTAGAGAAATCCGTGTCAGTGATTTGTTTGTGAGTGTTTGTTTTTATCCAGTGTTTAGGAAGTAAAGCAGAAGTCATTTGTTTCCTTTCCCCAGGCACGTTGAGGAGTTCAGTCCTCGCGCTGTGTACACTAGTGGGAAAGCTTCCACTGCTGCAGGTCTGACAGCGGCTGTTGTGAAAGATGAAGAGTCTCATGAGTTTGTGATTGAGGCCGGAGCTCTGATGCTGGCAGACAACGTGAGTACTCTGCGTACTGCAGACTTAACTAGTAGTGGCTCCTAAAACATTTCTTCTGTCCTCTAAATATTGCTTTGCAATGCTTTGGAGACATTTGTGGCCTCTGAATGGTTATTCTAAGTACAGTTTGAGTCATTTCATTTGACTGGCTAACACTTGCTTTTGTTTCTTTAGGGTGTTTGTTGCATTGACGAGTTTGACAAAATGGACGTAAGGGATCAGGTTGCTATCCATGAAGCCATGGAACAGCAAACCATTTCAATTACCAAAGCTGGTGTTAAGGTAAAATGTCTTATTCCTCCAAGAGTTTTGTAATTTTCAAGCCATAGAACACGATCTTCCTGCAGAACCATACTAATTTCTGACTTAATTTATCTTATCCTAGGCTACGTTGAATGCCAGAACGTCTATTTTAGCTGCTGCCAACCCTGTTGGAGGCCGTTATGACAGAGCAAAGTCCCTTAAGCAAAATGTGAACTTGTCTGCTCCAATCATGTCAAGATTTGATCTCTTCTTCATTCTTGTGGATGAGTGTAATGAGGTAACTGCAACTGGAGCGGAGGTCCTTACTCTGCATGTGTTTTAATTATGTGTTGGTACTAGATCAATGATTCATGTTTTCTTTGGGTGGTTAATAAGACTTATGTTAAGTGAAAGATGTCATTAGTTACATATTCTGAAAGTTTAAAGACTTTTTAATAAGGAGTATTCATAGGTGTTTCTTAGTTCCCAAAAGACAGAGGGCATGGGCCAACTTAATGTGCTGTAACCGCTTAAATACAGATGACATGGCAGGACCATCATTGGCGTCTGTTCCTTAACGACCGGGGAATCGGCGAGCGGACGCAACTGAATGACAACGGAGCATTTTTTCTTTTTTTTATTGCTCCGTTGCATTCCGGACTCCCCGAATGGCATGCAGCCGCGGGGGGAGCTCGGAATTCGATGACAGTCATAGTACGTCATTGGTCGTTCAGTCAAATCGACCCTTGACGTACTATGACCGTTAAGGGGTTAAGGACTGGTACCTGTTCTGGCATGTCATGGAAGTTTTGTCATTGCAGCTTGCCTACACGGCGCACTAGGATTATCCAGCCTGCCAATCGGGGTGGGGGGGAAATTGTGCTGGTCCTCCAGAACATCCCCACCCTGGACCCCATAGTCCTTGAGTTATTAAGCGGCGATATGGATGCTAGAGTCTTCGGTGCATAGCTTTGCAATGAGCTGAAGATCTGTCTAGCATTCGGTGTATTAAAAGAACCGTTCATATCTGTGGGGGACAGTTTTTTCCTATATTGTAATTGTCTCCACAATGACTCCAGGTTTACCTTTGTCTGTGTCAAAATGTATTCTAATATCTACATCGGTTTTAAGGTCACAGATTACGCCATTGCCCGACGTATTGTGGATCTGCACTCCAGGATTGAAGAGTCTGTTGATAGAGTTTATACTCTAGATGAAGTTAGAAGGTACCTGCTGTTTGCCAGACAGTTCAAACCCAAGGTAAGTTGTAGAAAGAGCATCTGCTTTATCTGGGCTTGTAATTCTTTGGCTCCTTCAGGTGACCATCTTTTTTTCTGTGCAAACAGATCTCTAAAGAGTCAGAAGACTTCATTGTGGAACAGTACAAGCGTCTTCGCCAGAGGGATGGCTCAGGAGTCAGCAAGTCAGCCTGGAGGATTACCGTGCGGCAACTTGAGAGCATGATCCGGTTATCTGAAGCCATGGCAAGGATGCACTGCAGTGATGAGGTAAGGAGGTGCCAACACATAACATGTTTATATGTCAAAATAACAAACCAGAGGTCTGTTTATATACAGTTCAGTAGCACATATGTGAGGCTGTATGTACAGAAGAAACGAGAAGTAAATCAAAGCAATCCGTATTTGATGATCATTATGATAACAAAAAGTGTAGGCAGTTTGACTTGAAATACTGTGCATTTGCACAATATGTCCAAAGTCATCTGACTGTTTTGTAGTTACCTTGCACTGATGATTATTATTTCAAAATATTCTACAGGTGCAGCCAAAACACGTGAAGGAGGCATTTCGGTTATTAAATAAATCTATTATTAGAGTTGAAACTCCTGATGTAAATTTGGACCAGGATGATGACCATGAAGTGGAAGAGGAGCCCCACGAAGGCGTAAATGGTAATGCATATATATCATATGTCCCTCTTTCAAACTGTAGGAATAGAGAGTCCCTGGTAATTTACCCTTCTTATTTTAGGTGATGTTGGTGTTCCCAATGGAGTTGGTGGCCAGGTGAATGGCGTCAATGGGCATGCAGATGTTGACATGAAGGATGCAGCTGCCAAGCCTACTCTTCGCCTCTCTTTCAGTGAATACAAGCGGATCTCCAACTTGCTGGTCTTGCAGCTGAGAAAGGGAGAAGGTAAGTGGCTACACACAACTCATAAATAGCTTCCAGATTAATAAAATGGCTGTCAGACTTCTTTTTGACTTTACATATTCTGCAAATACATAAGTTAAATTGCCTATTTTTTATTTATTATTTTTTTACACTTGCATCTCTGAGGAGCTTTCTGAATCTGTTTCCTGAGCACTTTCTATCAGAGATGGTGAAAGCGGGGACAGTGCAATAATGTAAAAGAAATATAATGTATAAATCATGCATGTACTATCCCTGCTTTCACGGTCCCTGAAACAGAGATAAGAGTTAAATGGAAAATTTCTAGCGGTGATACAAGGGCTTTATTTATTAGAAGCCAATTATAGTCACGAACACAAATGTGAGAGGCTCTGAGGACAAACAGCACAATGGCTAGTTCTAGGCTAGTCACCGCTCAGAAGCATTATGTTTTTAGCTCTCTAGTGCCATTACAAAGGAGAAATTTCCATATGCTTATTAGGCTAATCCCACCCAAAAAGGAGGTCCAGTTCCAGAATGGCGGGCAAGTCCCTTCTGCACAGAAACACCAGCTAACCCCAGATGTATGTTTTGGCCTTGTTGAGCCTTGTCAGTGAGGTTCAGTTAGTTTACCTAGGCACTGAGATCAAGGAGCCCACGTCTGGATTACCCTTCATGCTTAGAGAGACCCCCTAAGGTTATCCAAGTCTCTGAGAATGAACAGAGAGCACAACGGCTTGTTCTATAGCATCACGTTTTAGCTCTCTAGTGCTCTATATAGAGGAGAAATTTCCACATGCATATTAAAATAATCGCGCCCCAAAAGAGCAGTCCAGTCCCAAAATGACATGCAAGTCCCCTCTGCACATGAACACCAGCTAACCTCAGGCTTGCTTTTCGGCTTTGATGGAGATCCTTGCCAATGAGGTGCACCTGGTTTCCCTAGGCAATGAGAGCAAGTTTATTATATACAAACTAGTTGAACAGCCCGTTACACGGGCCACAGTGCCATGCCAGCCTGTCGCGGGGCAGTCACACGCAGTAGAGACTGCCCGCGCCACTGCTGATACAGAGGTAGACGCTCCTTCGGAGCGGCCAGCTCTGTATCAGCAGTGGCGCGGGCAGTCTGTACTGGGCATTACTGCCGCACGCGCAGCAGTGTCTACTGCGCATGTCGGGCGTTACACACAACTTAACGAATTATTATATAGGATTTGTGTCATTTAAATTCAGACACTGCCATTTGTGAGCAATTTTCCATTGTTCATTCCCATATTCTGTGTGAGTGGATGTCATTTAAGTGTGGGAAAGTGCAAGCACTAAAATCATGGGCATGTTTTTGCATGAAAATGTTTCACATGTTGGCTGTTGAAAATGCTAGTTAGCGATGTAAAAACGGATTTCAAACAAATTGTTAACCTCTTAAGGACCTGAGGGGTGCGCCATGCAAAACAATTTATTACACACCCCTCTGATCCGCCGGGGATTGAAGGTACTCTTCAATTCACTATTTTGTAATCACTTTTAATGGCAATTTTTGTAATGAGAATGCACTAGTGTGAATGGAAGGGATATATTTATTCAAGTTTGTATAAAATTAAACCTAAAATTTAGGAACCTTGGCCCTTTCCACTCCTGGCGGGAGATGCGGTAAAATGTGATTAACCCTTTGATTGCCAGAGAGAGAACCAAAGTATTGCGATGAAATGCGTTGTCTGCCTCTCAAGGGGTTCAGGAGACAGCTGCACTCCAGTACCTATGTTACTATGAAGCCAGAGACCCAGCATGTTCCATGCTCCGTATACTATAAGTGGTAATACATAACTTTTATTTTATTGCTTGTTAAAAAGTCTGACCAGTCAGTTCAGTACTGGGACTTTCATCAGAGATACAGGACGCTGTATCCCTGATGAAAATCTGTTAGGGACTGAAATGCCTGACACGTTTTAATATACAATAGAATAAAAGCTTTGTTTTGTCACTTATGATATGCAGAGCTCGGAGCTGCTGTCCTTTGGGACTTTGAACACCTAATTGTGTACAATCCATTTTTTTTTCTTTCCTTATGTAGTAAGAAGTAAAATATCTCATTCTTAGTTCTTATGTGGATTAAATAGTTCCCTTGTAGATCTTACAAGCGCCGATGTTGTCAATATATGTATTCACAGTTCGGGAACCACATCAACAGTCTATCATAAAAAGAAGAGAGGGCGCAAACCACTTCTAAGTGTAGTAGTATTCACTGAAAATAATTCCAACTTTTTGTTCCCTTGTGTTTGTACTCACATCTCCTAGAGTTTTATTCTTCAGTTGGTAAAGAGCGCAATGGATTAGGACCCATCCAGGCTAGTGATTCTTCCTCGGATCTCTTAGAAGCCCACTAATAAGTGGCAGATTGGAAATGTAGTTCCCATATAAAGTCATGCACCTAGGAGTGTGAGTACAAACACAAGCTAGCGGGACAAGCTGGAATTAATTTCAGCGAATACTACACTTAGAAGTGGTTTGAGCTGTTTCGTCATCTTTCCCCATGCAGCTATGTCTGAGACTTGTGGTTTTGTGGAGCTCACATGATCTCATGTTGGAGAGGAGTGGTCTTAGTGCATGGGCTTCATAGAATAGCATAGTATTTGGATAGTTTGACTCCTGTTTCTCACACCTTTGTGAATGACTCCTGACCAAAGTCACAAATTATATAAATGCAGACCATTGTGCGTATATAATTGCAGCTTTCAATTACTAAACAATTGTGGTAAATAAGCAGTAGTTATATAAATTCTTCCTAGTTTTCATTTCAACCTCTTTATGCTGTTTTTTTTTTCTTTTCTACAGATGAGGATGAATCTTCTCAGAAGAAAAGTGAACTCATTAATTGGTACCTAAAGGAGATTGAGTCTGAAATTGACTCTGAAGAGGAACTAATCAATCGGAAGCAGATCATTGATAAAGTTATTCACAGACTTGTGCACTATGTGAGTGTGGTTTTGTACTTAACTCTTGTCATCTCAGCTGGAGGACAAATGTGTGTAAACTGAAAAGCTTGACACTGGTTACGTTTAAAATGGCCTTTCTTACAGAGTGGGTGGATACATGAACTTAATAGTAAATATCACTCCACCTTTTACCTCTTCATATTTAACTAAAAAAAACAGGTCCTGTGTACATTATTTTAAATATTGAGATTAGTTCATCTGGAGGTGAGTGGATGAAGACCTTCCATATAACATGCATGTTTTACATACAGTTTATTTCTCTTAAAGGGATAGTAATGTTTCATAATAAAAGCAGCTCTAATTAATCATCATAGTATTTGGACCTTGGAGAGTGTTATTTCAATTCTGTCAGAGTTGTAGTACAATAGTAATTCCATAACAAAGTATCCCCCTCCCGCCCCTTTTACTGATGTAACACTGCTCAGCCAGAGCAGAAGGGAGGTGCCCAGGTAGACTGCAGAGAGGGACAATCTTCAATTAAGATAAGGGAGAAACCTGAAAAACTTGTCAAAGGGGGCAGGGCTTCCATTGTTCTCATAGGAAGAAGATTGTCCCCTGCTGTTATCTGTCTTGTCTATGGACTGGATTCCACATCTGAGAAGAGATAGCTTACACTAGGTAAAAGGGGCGGGAGGGGAAACTTTGCTTGTGAATATCTCTCAAACCAGAAAGGTTTGAGAGATCAGACTTATCATTCTTCATGTTTTTTAATGCCTACAAAATAAAATAAAGATAAAACGAAGTATTACTATCCCTTTAAGTCCTTTTGGCAGGCATGGGAACTGTGGGATAAAGTTCCTCTCGTTAGGCACAGGAATTAAAAAAAAAAAAAGGTCTTCTGAGTCCTCCCATCCTCTCCTTTATCTGCTGTCAGCTTTAACCCCTTAGATGCTAGGCCTCTAGCGTCTAAGGGGGTTGAACACAAAGTGTACATTTTCCATTTCATAACCGGCAGTTCACAAGAAACGCAATGTTTCGACTGTATTCTCTACTAAATAAATCTGAAAAATGCTTTCTACGTTAATGTAAACTGTAGAATGGTTGTATCTTCTCTTCCCTGTAGCTGTCTATTGACAGTGAGGGACAGAGACTCTGTTCTTTGATATTTGTTTAACCATTTTACCATATAAAATTTATTATATAATGGGGCTTTTATTGTCCCTTAAATATGGTGGCTGTGCTGCACTGCCTTGGAAGACTGTTTTATGGGGTATGAGAAAAACACAGTATTATGGAGTAGCTAAATAACAAGAGGGTTAATGTGATTTATTTTCCTGTTTCCTTTTAGGACCAGATCTTAATTGAACTAACACAGTCTGGATTAAAAGGTTCAGCAGAAGAGGAAGCCACTAAAGAGGAGGATCCTTATCTAGTAGTGAACCCCAACTACTTGCTGGATGATTAAAAACCAAATAAAAATGGGACTTTTTTATCTTGTACATTTCAGAATATAAACTTTTATAACATTTGTGCACACTCTGTCTGGATTTCTTCATCTCCAATTAGGATTTTTATCACTTTGATACTTTTACAGATGGACTTTTATCTGCTTTGGTCCAGTGTTTCAAACTGGCATTTTATTAGTGTCTCTGGACTGTTTTTATTCCAGCATTGTATCTCTAACCCTTTAAGTGCTAGAGGGGTGTTAGCAATGCTTCACAAAGCATTGGACACTCCTTTAGCACTCAAAGATGTAATTCTGTTTTGGTTTTATTTTTTTTCATTTTTTGTTTGGTTTTTAAAGGTCAAGTGCTTGGTTTTATGGTTTTTGATACTGTTGTTCAGTCTTTTTTGCCAACATGCTGTAAATTTGTTTAAAATACATTAAAATCTTAATTGTAAATAACTTTTCTTAGCGAGAATATTCTGTACGAGTGTAAAAGCCCATGTAAATCGGTCAAAGTGCGTGATAAAAGGCCAGATGTATGTTTATCCGATGCAGTCAGGCGCAGTAGAGACTGCCGTTCGCACATGACTGCATTGGACAAACCTACATCTGGCCATTTATATTATTGTATGATGATGATGGTGTCTGTAGTTAATTCAAAGGGACACTAACACATTTGAATAAATCCACACTTAATCTGAGTAGGAAATCCTAATGGCCACTGTGAATTTTGTTCTCTAAAATGAATGTATACTTGGTACTGGTTATAATATCCACAGAGTAAGGAACAAGGTGCAATTTAGTAAGCTAAATTCTGGAGCAAGCCATTTTAACCATATGGGAGAAATGAAAATTGATTTAAATTATGCTTTTACCCTCTTCGATGCTGGAGGTCCCCACCATGCTGCTTTGCAAAGTACTGGAGACCTAGCATTCAAGGGAATAAGAACAACATTCACATCAGTGGGGATCTGTATTCCCTTTTGTCGTAGTTGGTTTGCTTCAGTATTGCACCTATATTTTATTGCTGCAGGACCCCAGTTTCTTCTGACTCTTGCTTCCCAGGAAGCCTCCATGGGCACAGTATCCTTTACTATCCTCCGTGGGTGCGATATCCATTACCAACTAAAGATTAGTTATAGAGAACCAATCCATACAGGCCATTAGAACTTTCTGCCTAGTTTACGGTCTTTGGGAGTGGGAGCTGCACCCAGAGGTGTTCACCCTCATTGTTCAGAAATGGAGTCTTCCTTACATCGACCTGATGGTGACAAGACACAACAGGAAGGTTCCGAGGTTCTGCTCTCGATGGAGGGACCCTCTAGCTCTGGCGGTGGATGCAATGTCCATTCCTTGGTTATTCCCTCTGGCCTACATCTTTCCTCTCCTTCTAATGCTGCACAGGGTGTTAAGTAAATTACAATTGGAGCGCTGTCCAGTCATTCTGATTGCTCCTTACTGGCCTCGCTAGGCTTGGTTTCCAGAGCTTCTGGATCTGTCAGTGGCGGAGCCGTTCTGGCTCCCTTGCCGTCCAGATCTTCTTCTACAGGGTTACCTGTGGAAGGAGGATGTTCACTGTGTAGCCTTGATAGCTTAGAAATTGAATCCTCAATATTGAGGAAGAAAGTGTTTTCTTCTGGTGTGGTGGCTACTATGCTCAGTGTCCGCAAACCTGTTTCTTCCAAGATCTACCATCGTGTCTGGTCGACCTTCCTATCTTGGTGTGCTGACAAGGACCTGTCTCAGGAATTTGATCTGCTTTTGGTCCTGGCTTTTTTGCAGGATGGTATGAATAAGGGCCTCAGTTTGAGTTCCCTTAAAGTTCAGACGTCTGCTCTCTGTTTTCCTTCAGAGGCGCAGTGCCATCCTTCCTGATGTCAAGGTTTTCTTCCAGGGTGTTGCTCATACTCGTCCTGCCTTCAAGATTCCTGCTCCACAGTGGGATCTTAACTTGGTTTTGGGAGTTCTTCAGCACCCTCCATTTGAGTCTTTGGCTACTATTCCTGTGCGCCAGTTGACATGGAAAATGGCTTTTCTCCTGGCGATTGTGTCTGTCCGTTGTGTAGCGGAGTTACATGCTCTGTCCTGTAAACCACCCTATTTGGTGTTTCACAAGGACAAGGCGGTGCTTCACACCTCTCAGGAGTTTCTCCCGAAGGTGGTTTCAGAGGTCCACATCAATCGGGAGATTGTGGTGCCCTCTTTCTGCCCTGAACTCACCTCTGACAAGGAGAGGGATCTCCACTTGTTAGACATGGTGCGTTGTCTCAAGTTTTATGTACATTGCACTCAGTCTATCAGGCAGTCTGAGGTGCTGTTCGTCATTCCTGAGGGTCACAGGGCAGGAAGACCTGCATCCAAATTGACTTGCTTCTTGGATCAAGTCCACTATTTGTAAGGCTTATGAGCTGAGGAAGAAGCCTGTCCCTTTCAGGGTCACGGCTCATTCTACTCTATCTATTGGGGCCTCTTGGGCTTACAAGAATCAGGCCTCTGCTGATCAGTTGTGCAAGGCTGCCACCTGGTCGTCTGTGCACACCTTTTCAATGCATTACCGTGTTGATGTACGGGCATCGGCTGACGCCAGCTTTGGGAGGAAAATCCTGGAGGCAGTCTTGCCTGTCTAGGATTTTCTTCGGTTCTTGGTGCTTCCTTCACTTTTGAGCCCCGTTGGCTCTAGTTCAGCGTGCTGTGTAACAGTTGGGGTGTTGTTACCCCTCTTCATTGTCTGACACTTCATTGTTTGTTGGGCTATCTCTGATCTGATGGTTCAAATCTGCTCTGGTGACTTTGGGGGCCTTGCGCCTGGTCCTTTCCTTACTTCCCGCCTCTGGGAAACTCAATGGTTGGACATCCCAGAGTTACCAGTAACCTGTATTGGACAACAGAGAAAAGAGGATTTTAGTCTTACCTGTTAAATCCTTTTCGCTTAGTCCATACAGGTTACTGGTCTCCCACCCTGTCAAGGGACCATGCTTGGCTCTCCTGTGGCAGACTGTGGGGGTCCTTCGAGGTCATGCTCACAGGGGTCTTCTTTCCCTTCACTATCTAGTCAATAGTTATTGTCTCAAATCTTTCTGGAGCTGGTTGGCTAGCTGCAGCCAAGGAGGGAAGGTAGGCTCCACCCCCTGCATACAATTCTAGAATTGTTCCTGCCTACTTAAAGGGGTGGATCGCCTACCCAGAGTTACCATTAACCTGTATGGACTAAGAGAAAAGGATTTAACAGGTAAGACTAAAATCCTCTTTTGTTTGTTGTATTGTTCTGTGATTAGCACATAGGTAGGGAGCCTTCATCTGATCCTGTAGGTGTTGGTGTGGCATCAGACTGAGCGCCTTTGGGAAGTATAAAACTGGCATTGCTGTAGTCAGGACAACATGACCTTTAAATTGAGTGGGGGTTGCTTTTCAATTAAAACGCCCCATACTTTTTTATGCTGCCATTTGACAAATGTGTTTGGTACCCAATACCTCTACAAATATGCTCTGTGGCAATATCCTTTCATGGCTGGTACAGAATTCCTCATGAGATGGGTCTCAGTATTGATAATACAGTCTGTCTATAAAATTCTTTCAAAATATAGTCGAGTAGTAACTTCAGTTAAAGCAACATAATCCCTTTATTTTGATTTTAAAGGGATAATAATGTTTCAAAATAAAAGCAGCTCCAATTAATCTTTATAGTACTTGGGCCAGGGAGGGTGTTGTTTCAGTACTGTCAGAGTTGTGGTTCAAGAGTAATTGAATGATAAATTCTCCCCCTCCCTCCCCTTTTACTTAGTGTAAGCTGCCTTCCCTCAGATGTGGAATATGGTCTTAAGACCAGACAGGTCACAGCAAGGGACAATCTTCTTAATGTGAGAACAATGACAGGTTTTTCAGGTTTTCCATTATGATCAATGAAGATTGTCCCTCTCTGAGATCTATCTGGAGAGTCTTGTTGCTCTGAGGTGAGCAGTGTTACATCAGTAAAAGGGGCAGGAGGGGGATACTTTATCATTCAATTACTCTTGAACTACAACTTTGACAGTATTGAAATACCACTCTCCATGGCCCAAATACTATGAGGATTAATTGGAGCTGATTTTATTTTGAAACATTACTATCCCT
Organism: Rhinophrynus dorsalis; assembly: GCA_037306005.1. NCBI lineage: Eukaryota > Metazoa > Chordata > Amphibia > Anura > Rhinophrynidae > Rhinophrynus > Rhinophrynus dorsalis. The sequence continues at coordinate 227,752,358 of CM074725.1, forward strand.
TTAATGGTTCTTCAAGTGCCTATAAAATGTATATTTAAATTGTCTGCCTGGGTCTCCTTTTCCAGATATTTTTGTGGTCAATAGACTATCAAAGCAGGATATTATACTTTATCTGCAGCATTGAATGTTCTGTGTGCTTTCTCGCTTTCATGTTCTCTGGCAGTAGGTTCTTTGCAAACCAATCCAATGAGCTCATTGTCAAGGGCATAAGTGTGAACAAAGTAGGTGAAGTATAAGCAACATGACTGTGCTAATTATGTACTTGCAGGTGATGTAAAGCCAAATTGCTATTGCTTTAATTAGAATATTGCACAACAAATGTAAACTAACTTTCACTGTCGTCCAATACAGGTCACTGGTACCATGGGATGTGTAGTCCCCTTTAATAGGCAGGAACAATTATGCAAATAATTTGCAAGGGGCGGAGCCTCCCCTCTTACTTAAGCCACCTTCTGGCCAGAGCCACCCATATTGATTTGTTCCTGGTGTGCTTGCACACCAGGCAGAGAACAGCTATGCTTCTTAGAGTTTTATTATTTTTTTCTTCAAATATGGAATACCACCATTAGGAGGGTGACCATGGCTGTGAATGCCCTCACCCGAAGTGGCTAGTGCAGCTTCCAGGGATTTCTGTGGACCTATACCTGATGAGGGGACAGCTTGTGTTAAGTAGCTCCCCTGTTGGGGAAATTACCTCTGGTTCTTTCCCTCCCTATCATGGTCACCTGAAGACAGAAGTCTGCGAGAAAGGTGAGTCACCCATTGAGTGCTGAAGGTCCACTTGTCCCCACAGTGTCCCTTTGATGGGCTTGTATTTGGGAGTTTTAATACACTCCAGCACTCATAGGGTGTTTTTATTGCATTATCTCTATTTATGCAATTTCTGTGTTATTCTCTGAGTTTTGGAGCATTGGGTATTCATTTATTTATGTTTCTCATGTATTTCATGCTTGTTTGGGCACTTTTTAATGTTTTACTAAACTTTATTAAAAATGGTGTTCCGCGCCTTTAAGCGCGGCTTTTTCCCGCTCAGCAGCAGAGCTCCTTTACTCTCTATGGGAATTCACAGTTTGGGACATATCTCTGAAACCGCTTGTCACAGCAACTTCAGAGTGGGCTCATTTTAATGCTAGGCTCCTGCTCTATCATCCGGTTGGTGTTTTATTAATGTAGGGGGTTCAGGGGGGCTTCGGGCACTGTTTGGGGTACTTGCATAGGAAAACTACATTTCCCATGAGCGCTTAGCTCGCGCTCGTTTCTGATTGGATGTCATGACGGCCGCCATTTTGTGGTACTTTTCCAAGGCGAGTACACTACGCAGGGACCGAGCCTTCTCTCTCCTCACCAGATTAACCCTTCGCTGGCCAGATAAGTCCGTTTTTAGACCTTTTCTGGGGTGAAACTTTAATCTTTAACACTTTTCTGGGTGATAGTGTTTTTTGTGGGGTATATTGACGCTGTGAGCATGTCTACTTCACTGGAGCTAGGGGCTAGACCCAAGACTAAGGAGGCTGGGGGGTCTTCTACCCCCATGGCGTTTTGCTCCTCTTGCCACATTGGGCTGGATTGCGATAATGTGGGGGATCTATGCCCTAATTGTACTGATAAAGATAGCAACCCTGGGCTTCCCAGCCACGCTATTGAGCCATCTTGGGTGAGGGAGTTTAAAGCTGCCACTAGGGATCTCAGATCCACGCTTCAACTCTTTCCCTCTCAGGTACAGGGGGCTCTCCAGGTCTGGCAGACCCCCTCTACTATCAGGACCTCCCTGCCTAAGCCACAGGGAGCTCCTGATATCACTGATTCTTCTGAAGAAGAACTTTTACAGGATTCTGATGCTGAGGAACGTACTGTTATTGAATCTAACAGGTCCATTGGGGACCCCTATGAGTGTGACCCTGAAGTTTCGGCTGAGGGTCTGATCAGAGCGGTTCTGAATACGCTCAACCTTCCTCTGACTCAGGAATCCACTTATGATCCTACTGATGTTTTTCAGAAAAAGCCATCTAAACCTGTTGTTTGTTTTCCAACTAACCCTACTCTTGCCCGTCTGGTTTCTGAGGCATGGAAGAATCCTGATAGATCTTCCTCTGTCTCCAAAAAGTTTGCCAAACTTTACCCTTTTCCCGAAGCGGAGCTGGCAAAATGGGTTCATCCTCCCAAGGTGGATGCTCCTGTGTCTAGACTATCCAAATCTACTGCTTTGGCTGTCTCAGATGCCTCTGCCTTGCAGGACTGGACGGATAAGAAATTAGAGCTCTCTCTTAAATCTATTTTTGCCTCTATTGGCACTGCCATGCGCCCCACCTTTGCTGTGGCATGGGTTAATAGGGCTATTGCAGCCTGGACTGAACGACTGACTGAAGCGGTTCGCCAGGATGCGCCTGTATCTGAACAGTTGCAGCTTCTTGCTAATATCACTGAAGCTCAGAACTATGTTGCTGATGCTGCTTTTGATGCTGTGCGCATGATGGCGAGGGCCTCCACTTCTTCTGTGGTGGCTAGACGCGCTCTTTGGCTGAAAATTTGGTCTGCTGATACAGCCTCTAAGAAAGCCTTGCTTTCCTTGCCCTTTCAGGGGAATTTGCTCTTTGGCTCTGAGCTCAAAGAAATGATCAGTGAGGCTACTGGCGGTAAAAGTACTCTTCTACCCTCAGTCTTTAAGAAAAAGTTTCCAGCCAAACGCAATCGGTCCTTTCGTTCCTTTCAGACTGAGACACGCTCCTCGGCCCAAACGGGTCCTCCCACTACGCGCTCCTCCTCCAAGCCCAAACAGTCCTGGAGGCCCAAAGTCGCCTCCAAGGCCAAGACCTCCAAGACTGCTTCGGCATGACTCGCCGAACCCGGGTCCGCATCCGGCTGTAGGCGGTCGTCTCCGCATCTTTCGCCGGACTTGGGAGGAGTCAGTGGCGGACCCATGGGTTCTTCAGGTGGTGTCAGAGGGATACAGGATCCCTTTCTCTTCCCTTCCTCCTTTTCGGTTCCATTTTACTCGTCCTTCTCAGGAACCCTCAAAAAGGCGTCTGTTCGACGACGCTATTCAGGGTCTCTTGGACAAAGAGGTCCTGGAGGCGGTTCCGCAGGGGGACACAGGTTCAGGATTTTATTCCAACCTGTTTGTGGTAGCCAAAAAGGACGGAGGAGCCCGTCCCATCTTGGATCTCAAAGATCTCAATGCCTATGTGGTGACTTCCCACTTCCGCCAGGAGTCCCTGCGCTCTGTGATTGCAGCAATGTCTCCAGGGGAGTTTCTTGCCTCCCTGGACCTTCAGGATGCTTATCTTCACATCCCTATTCATCCAGAGAGCAGGAAGTATCTCAGGATTGCCTGCCACAGGGGACACTTTCAATTTACAGCGCTCCCCTTTGGACTGACTACAGCTCCTCAAGTCTTCCAGCGGGTGCTGGGCTCCTTGATAGCGGTGCTCCATCAGGATGGGATCAGAGTGACACCCTACATGGACGATCTCCTACTGAAGGCCTCCTCAGCGGAGCTTCTCCACCAGCAGTTGCAGAGGTGCATGCACACCCTGAACCGTCACGGATGGATCCTGAATCTGGACAAGTCGGACTTGATTCCTTCTCAGAGGCTTCTGTTCCTGGGTCTCCTGTTCGACACTCGCCAATGCATGGTGTTTCTTCCAGAGGACGTGGCTCACCAGATAGCCGTCAGAGTGGCTGGGATTCTGGACATGGACGAAATTCCAGTTCCGAAGTTGTCGTCCTTAGTGGGGAAGTTCATTTCCACGATCGAAGCAGTGCCATTTGCCATGGCCCACTCCAGGGATCTTCAGAGATTTGTGATCCAGACGTGCAGGAATCATCCAGATCATCAACATCTGTCTGTTTCTCTTCCTCCTCATGTCGAGTCGAGTCTGCACTGGTGGTTAGATCTCTCTCATCTCTTGAAAGGGAAATCCTTTCTAGTTCCTCATTGGACCACAGTCACAACGGATGCCAGCCTTCGGGGCTGGGGTGCAGTCTGGGGTCGCTTCAGTGCTCAGGGGAAATGGGGTCTGGAGGAATCCATGCTCTCCATCAATGTTCTGGAACTTCGAGCTGTCCGGCTGGCCCTGAGGCACTGGGAGTCTCAATTGACCGGTCTTCCAGTCAGAGTAGAGTCCGACAACGCCACGGCGGTGGCTTACATCAACAGACAAGGCGGCACGAGAAGCGGTTCCGCCTGGTGGGAAGTCAAGGATATTTTGTCTTGGGCAGAAGATCACGTGCCTGTCATCTCTGCAGTTCATATTCCAGGCGTGGACAACGTCATGGCAGACTTCCTCAGTCGTCACACCGTCGACAGCGGAGAATGGGCTCTTCACCCAGAGGTGTTTCACATGCTCACTCAACGGTGGGGGATGCCAGCGGTGGATCTGATGGCTACCAGACACAACAGGAAGGTTCCGGTGTTTTGCTCCCGTCTGAGGGACTCCCTTGCTCTAGCAGTGGATGCCTTGTCGATCCCTTGGGACTTCTCCCTGGCTTACATCTTCCCCCCTCTTCCTCTATTGATCAGAGTTATTCAGAAGTTGAAGAGAGAACGTTGTCCTGTCATCCTGATTGCTCCAAACTGGCCTCGCCAGTCCTGGTTTCCGGAATTGATGGCCATGTCAGTGAAGGATCCAATCCCACTTCCAGCCCGTCCGGACCTGCTTCTTCAGGGGTATCTGTGGAAAGAGGATGTTCACTCTCTCCGTTTGATGGCATGGCGGTTGAATCCTCGATTCTAGCTAAGAAAGGCTTTTCTCCTTCTGTGGTGTCGACGATGCTCAGTGCTCGTAAGCCTGTGTCTTCCAAGATCTATCATCGCATTTGGTCAACTTTCGTGACATGGTGCTCTGTCAAGCAGTTGTCTCTTGACTTCCATCTTCCCACTGTCCTGGCCTTCTTGCAGGACGGTGTGGACAAGGGGCTCAGTCTGAGTTCCCTCAAAGTTCAGACCTCTGCCTTGTCTGTGTTTTTCCAGGAACGGATTGCTGTCCTTCCTGATGTGAAAGTCTTCTTCCAAGGTGTGACTCATGTTCGACCTGCCTTCAAGAGTCCTGCTCCCCAGTGGGATCTCAATTTGGTGCTGGGAGTTCTTCAGCGACCACCGTTTGAATCCTTGGCTTCCATTCCATTACGTCTTGTGACTTGGAAGATGGCCTTCCTTTTGGCTATTGTGTCAGTACGCCGGGTGGCAGAGTTACAGGCATTGTCTTGTAAATCTCCTTACCTGGTGTTCCACAAGGATAAGGCTGTGCTTCGCACTACCAAGGAATTCTTACCCAAGGTTGTGTCTGAGTTTCACATCAATCAGGAGATTGTGGTTCCCTCTTTCTGCCCTAATCCTTCATCTGACAAGGAAAGAGATCTCCATTTGTTGGATGTGGTGCGTTGCCTCAAGTTTTATGTTCACCGCACCGAATCTATCAGGAAGTCTGACGCTCTATTCGTCATTCCTGAGGGGTCTAGGGCAGGAAGACCGGCTTCCAAAGTTACCATTGCCTCTTGGATTAAGGCTACCATCCGTGAAGCCTATAAGTTGAGGAATAAGCATGTTCCCTTCAGGGTGACTGCCCATTCCACCAGATCTATTGGGGCCTCCTGGGCCTACAAGAATCAAGCTTCTGCTGATCAACTGTGCAGAGCGGCCACTTGGTCCTCTGTGCACACCTTTTCTAAGCACTACCGAGTTGATGTACTGGCATCGGCTGATGCCAGTTTTGGAAGGAAGGTCCTGGAGGCAGTCTTGCCTGTGTAGGTCTTCCGCTCTGTGATCCTTAGTGCTTCCTTACTGTTGAGCCCGGTTGGCTCGTGTTCCGTGTGCTGTGTTAAGTTCAGGGATTGTTCCCTTGATTGGTGTCCGTTGACACTTACAGTTTGGGCTATGTTATCAACTGGTTAACAGTTCTAGTGACTTGGGCCTTGCGCCTGGTCCTTGCCTTACTTCCCGCCTCTGGATCAGCTCAATGTTTGTACATCCCATGGTACCAGTGACCTGTATTGGACGACAGTGAAAATAGGATTTTAGTCTTACCTGTTAAATCCTTTTCACTTAGTCCATACAGGTCACTGGTCTCCCACCCTGTCAAGGGACCAGTCTTGGCTCTCCTGTGGCATTCAGTGGGAGACCGTTCGGGCATGCTCACAGGAGTCTTTCTTTTTGCTTACCTGGGGTCAGTTTAGGGTCTCAAATCAATATGGGTGGCTCTGGCCAGAAGGTGGCTTAAGTAAGAGGGGAGGCTCCGCCCCTTGCAAATTATTTGCATAATTGTTCCTGCCTATTAAAGGGGACTACACATCCCATGGTACCAGTGACCTGTATGGACTAAGTGAAAAGGATTTAACAGGTAAGACTAAAATCCTATTTTGCCTTTGTTCTATAGAGCCACAGGTTTCTACACATCCATTAGATAATAATGGTTTCAATTTATAGTAATTGTTGCTATTGTGGGCCTAAATGCATCACCAAGTGTGTTACCTAAATGGTTAACAAAGATGTGTTTTCACCAAGTATAAATATTCCATTGTTCATCCTCTGGGTCCTTTTATCAATGTTAATATGCTCTACAGCAATTTTCTTATCTTTACTGTAGATAGGACAGGTTAACTGTTCATTTTATGGCCTGTGCTATGATATAAATGTCTTCATCACTACACTGTGGGGTTGCAGAACGTCCGCCATGGGGCCAGCTTGGGCGGCAGTGCTGCTTATCCTCCTCTCTTCCCTGACCCAAGGGCTCAACTGGAAATTAAATGATGACTTCATTGCAATTGCTGGACCTTTAGACAGTAATTTAGTGGGTTCTTCTAATGATGTAAATGCAGATGAAAACTATGGGTGCCATGGAGGTCATCTGCATAACCTAAAAGAGCAGTTTTCAGCCCTCCACAAACATGGCGCTACCCATTATAAAGTAAATCTAAAATGGACCTCACTGCTACAGAATGGCAGCCCCCAGACTGCTGATGAGAGTCAGGTGCAGTGCTATAGGAAGCTTCTCCAGCAGCTTATTGAAGTGGACATTAAACCCGTGGTCATCTTGCAGGGAGGACACATCGAGAGCCTCCTGTTCTCTGACTCCAGTGACCACAGGAGCAGTATTTCAGCTGACCAGTATGTGGAGGTTGCAGACTTTGCCTTCCGTGTTTTTGGTGACTTGGTCCATACTTGGATCACCTTTGATATTCCCACAGATGACCCCAGGAAGACATTCTCTGTATCGGTTCAGGTTCTGCTCCAGGCACATGAGAGAACACACGATTTGTACCATAGCAAATATTCCTCCCAAGGTGAGTGAATCCAGTGGGGAGATTCCGGGGGGTTCAAAGTGTGCTTCAGGTAAGCCTGTTATCCTAAAATAAGTATTGGTTACATTTAAAAACAACGGGAAAATATCCTCTGTGTTATATTAGCAATTTGTAATATAGTTTAAAAAAAAACATTTGCTTGCTTGTGGCATTTTATGTGAATTTGTTTATGTGCTGGGCCAATATTACCTCACACTGTTGTGAAGTACTGTAGGAAGAGACTACACACACTGGGGCCATTTCTGATAACACAGTAAGTAGTAAGTTTGACTTCGGACATAATTAGCATGTTGTGAAGTGAATTCACATAAACAAACACTAAAAGGTTAATTTAACCCTTTGAATGCCAGAGGAGCATGCAACACATTGCAAAGTAATGCATTGTGTACCCCTCTGCCACTCAAAGGGTTAAAAATATATCTATATTTTTTAATACCGGTAAATGGCTGTTTAATCTATGTAAAACAAATTAAACTTGTGTCAAAGTGTCCATAATCCTTTAATGACCAGAGTTTTCACCCTTAAGAGGTTAGTACAGATTATTTGAGGAGAAGAACCTTGACCCACAGCTGTCTACAGAACCAGACTCAATTCTTAACATTAACCTTCCTATGAATGTAGAGAGATTAAATTACCATAAGGAAAAATATATATACTTTGTGGAGGTTGGGAATAGGAGGAAAGTTTATAGTTTCCGTCAAGTAATACTGGAACATTGTGATCTAAAATCCAGTGCTGTCAGGAACACCTCTGAGAATCGTAAGGTGTAAGATTTGTTCCTTTTCCACTTGCAGTTATAAAGCGCAAATGTTCATAAACGCCTTGAGGTGCAGAGGGATGTTAAAGGGGTAGTAACAAGTAATACTCAACATATTTCTTTTGTGTCCAAAAAGGGACACAGGGACTGTAGGCAAACATCCTTTCACTAAAAAAAATAGTCCCACCACCTCCCGTACCTTAGTTTACCCTTCAAATTCTAGCAACTTTAAGTGCCATCAAGATCCTTCTGGGAGACTACTCTCATTTTAGTTTGTTGTTTTCTTGTTTTGCCAGATCAGTACCTGATGCTCTATAAACTGACACTTCACCACTTTATACTCCATTTTAATGGGTGAGAGAACAGGTTCTGCATTTACCCTCTGTCTCCCTCAACAGGAAGAACTTAAAGGAAATGTAGCCACCCTGTCTTCCTACATGGACTACACTGGTGATTACCATGTACCCTTTAGACAGCAGGGGAAATTATCACTCTTATTACATAGTGACATTTATGTTCATATCCTGCTGTGTAATGGTGATTACATAGGGGACATGTTGGGATGTACGTTCATGGGGAACTACACGTTTTATAGTCCATTTAGACTACATGCACTATATTACATTGTGTCATTGCCATTTCGTAGCCTGCCGGTATATTGTATTATAGTAGTAGGCACCGGGGTAGTTTGCCTATTTCTGTCCTCTATCTGGGGTTCTCATCATTGAACAAGATGGAGGGGAGTAGAGGGTTAAGCCCTTACTACTTTGAGCATGCTAAAGAGGTAATGGCACTACTCTGATATACAGTTGCCACTACTGCCTCTAAGAAAATGAATATTGAGACCGCCTCTCAAGAAAATAAACAATTGTATGAAAATCAAATTGAATACCATAGAGAGGTGATATAAATAAAAGATTTAATCACAACCAAAATATCCTAAGCATATTACAAACATATATAAATATATATTCTAGCTAATATCATGAAAAACACAATATATAAACACTACTGCCTCTGCTGTCTCCGGAGAGGAGAGAGTGGTTGATTCTTTGGTTTGGGGGAGTTCACATAGAGCGTCTTAGATTTTATAACAGCTGGCTGAGATCCACCATCATTCCTGGGTGTTCACAAGGGTGAAGGCTATATTGGCAGCTTTCCTTCTTGCAAATGGCTTTACATTAGATTAAACCTTATCTAGACGATCTTGTGATCAATGCTAAGTCAGTTCAACTTCAATTGCATCTACAGTAAACCATACACAGTTGGACTATCCATCAGGATGAATCCAACATGTCACCCAGTCTCTGTATATAATATTCTGGGACTACAGTTTGACACCTCTTCAGAAAGTCTACCTCCAGAAAAGATCTTAGGTCATATGTGCAAAGGGAGAGGTCTGTCAAAGGCACAGAGAGATTAGGGACTGTATGTATACAAGTAATGGTGACAATGATAGTCACAATGTAACTAGTACAATGTGCCCAGTTTCATCTGCAACCTTTACAGCAGCCGACCATCCTTCAGAACTGGAACAAGTTCCATCATTTGAATGATCACATGATTCAACTACTTCCAGCAACTTGTCAGTCATTGCATTAGTGGCAAATCAAAAAGACTTGAAGCAGGGAATCCATTCATGACTCTGACATAGTCATGATTATGAGTGGTACAAGTCTGTGCAACGGGGAGCAGTTTACAATCATGTACCTGCTCAATGTTGCTGGTTGAAAACCCAATCCCTACTGCTGATAAACGTGTTAGAGTTGAAAGCGATTCACAGAGTTCTTCTTACCTGGGCGACTCTCTTGAAGGAGCGTGCTGTTTAGATTCAATCTGACAATGCAGTTGTGGTCTCTTATATAAAACATCAAGGAGAGAGACACAAAGAGCAAATTCAAGAAAATATTTTGCTGGACAGAAGAACATGTTCCAGCTATATCAAACATTTACATCTCAAGTGTCGAAAACTGGGAAGCAGACAATGATAAATCCAAGCAAATAGGAATAAATCAAAATTAATCCAGGAGATATCTGTTCACTGTGCAAAACCAGAAATAGATTTGATGGTACCCTGATTCAATGCCAAAACTTCCAGTCTTAAGTGCATGGACAAGATATCCACAAGTAATTGCATTAGATACTGTGGTGGTACCTTAGAACTTCAATCCAGAATACTAAGCACTGATTCCCAGAGTTCTCTCAAAGATAAAAATAGAAGTATACGTTATAGCATCAGTATGCCTGGTATCATCGGGCCTGGTATCATCCACTGATATAGCAGAGCAATAGAGTCCACTACTGTTTCCAGACTCACTTACACATGTCCCATACATCATTCAAATCTGTTCAAGCTAGCTTTGATTGTTTGGAGCTTGAAATATCTATCCTAACCCCTTAATGAAAATGGACTTACCAGGTAAGTCCCCCAAAAACTGTCACTTAGTAACAAAGGACTTACCTGGTAAGTCCTCTGGTAAACAGTACGCTAGAAGCGATCAAGATTGCTTTGAGCCACTCTAACTATTGCAGGAATGCCTTGATGTTGAGGCATCCTGCAATACTGATTTTAACCCCCTTGGCGCTTATGATCGCTCCCGGCGAGCGATCAGTTCCGGGTTGTGAAAGGCATATCCGCCTTTCACATGTAGTGCTTCTGTATCACGGTACCCAGCATAAATGAAGGACAGACACAGTAGATATAATGTAAAACCACCTTTATTAAAGTAAGCAGTAATGAATGCAAATGCCCACACAACCCCAGAACACAAGACTGTAATCTACGGTCTACTACTCGGAGCTGAACGCTGCGCTGAGGGGTGGACTACTGTGCTAAACGCAGGGCACTGGATACTTGCAAGGTCCCTCCATGGAGAGTCTGTAGACAAGGCTAGCGTCTCAAACAAGAATCGCAACCGGAGGCAACAGGGAGCGAGCAAAACTGAGCAGTGTAGCTTAGGTGTGAATGGTGTAACTTGAGCCCTTGTCTAGACCTCGAACGATTCACCTAAAGACTATGGCCCTCTGGCCTTGTTTGAACTCAGTTGGGAGCTCTAACATGCGAACTGGCCACCCATTCTTTATGTTAAAAGAAGTATATTTAACCCCTTAGTGACAGCCGCGTTCGTACGCGGCTGTCACCTTAACGCCCGCCGAACTTTTTTTCTTTTTTTTCAAAGAAGTCCGGAGTCTGCGAGAGGCATGCAGCTGCACGGAGACGCGGACTTCCGTGACTTACCAGGTACGTCCTCTGTCACTAAGTGACAGTTTCTGCGGGACGTACCTGGTAAGTCATCTGTCGTTAAGGGGTTAATATACTGTCGAATGTCGTATGTTTCATGTATGTCGAATGTGTAATATCGTATGTCATATGTGCGAGGGGTACACGATCACCGAATAGAAGCCGGTGGTTCCCCGGTTCCTTTGTTCGAGGCATCAATGCCGCCTCGAACACGGGAAACCGGAGGCAGTGAGTCGACGCTGGATTGGTCAACGAACGACTCCCTGCACACACTGATTGGCCAGGGTTGAATCCGCATATTCAAACTAGTGTGTACGTGCTTCAACCCCTGGCCTAGTCCTCTAAATGTGTATTCTCTCTACTCAAGCCCTTTGCCTCTGTCTAGGATTAATCAGATCTGTTTGTATTAACATTAGCAGTATTGTGTTTGTTAGGTCACTTGCCATTGGCCCTTTGTCCTTAAACTGCTATTGGCGCTTTTGTTACCCTCTGCCATTGGCCCTTTGTCTCCAGTCACCATTGGTCTTTTGTTCCCTGTGTTATATGCCTATTGTGTCTGATTGGTTCTTGGGCCAAGCCTGTATTAGAATACCTGGCCCTTCCCATCCCATTGTGGTGTTGTGTTTTACTGTATAAAAGATGTGATATTCGTTCAATAAAGTGTGTCATGTTTGGAGTGAACCAGAGTCCTGGAGTCCTTTATGTTCTTATGGTTAAAGTGGCCACTCTGCCACCCGTCTGAGCCCAGGTTCCTGTAACGTTCGTCCGTCTGCTGCCAGGATCCCGCTGCCGGACTTCGTATCCTGTCAGGCGGCAACGTGGACTCTGCCTTGTGGTTCTCCTGTACAAGCTAAAACCTTCGAGTTGAGCACCGGAGTGCTCGAACGTCTTGAATACAGCTGCTTTGGTTCCTGCAACACTTTTCCCTGATACGGTTCTGCGAACGCTCGACGGTGTTCGAGAGCCCGTGACCCCTCTGGTATCCGCATCCTTCGAGGTAGAGTCGGTCATCCCAGGGTTCAACGCCACTTTGAGTCGACCACCGGAACGTTGATTTGCTCGACCGGTGCACTCGACGGCGCCAGTCCGGCGTCGAGAAGGAGAGACCCGGGAATGACGGCGGAAGGCGACGCTGTCCCTTCCCAGCTTCCATTACAAATGGTAAGACCACTGGGGAATGCACGGAGCGAGTAGTCAGCCAGAGCCACAGGTCAGAACCGAATGGGTAGTCAGACAAGCCAGGGACTACACGGAGCGAGATAATCAACCAGAGCCACAGGTCAGAACCACGTGGGTAGTCAGACAAGCCATAGACTACCAGGAACAAATAGTCAGCCAGAGCCACGGGTCAGAACCGGTGTGGGTAGTCAGACAAGCCGGGGTCATACTCAGAGCAAGTTAGTCAGCCAGAGCCACAGGTCAGTACCAATGTGGGTAGTCAGACAAGCTGGGGACTACATGGAGTGAGTTAGTCAGCCAGAGCCACAGGTCAGAACCAATGTGGGTAGTCAGAGCCACAGGTCAGAACCACGTGGGTATTCAGACAAGCCGTAGACTACTAGAAGCGAATAGTCAGCCAGAGCCATGGGTCAGAACCAGTGTGGGTAGTCAGATAAGGCGGGGTCATACACAGAGTAAGTTGGTCAGCCAGAGCCACAGATCAGAACTGATGTGGGTAGTAAGACAAGCAGGGGACTACTTGGAGCGAGTTAGTCAGCCAGAGCCACAGGTCAGAACCAATGTGGGTAGTCAGACAAGCCTGGGTCATACACAGAGCGAGTAATCAGACAGGCACAGGTCACAACAATACAAAAGTGCAGCAAATGGAAACACCACGTGAAGGCAATGGCTCCTAGGCCCAAGAAGGTTAATAAAGGAGCAGAAGAAGGCGGAACCCAATTAGGCAAAACAGAATAGGCATATAAACAGGCGTCCGTGCCAGTGTCTGTTTCATGACGTCAGCAATGCAGAAGTAACCGCAGTCATGCAGACCAATAATCCACAGAGGAAGGAAGCACAGGATCACTAAGGTCTCCTTAGGGGGACTGTGATAGTACCCCCCCCCCCAACAACCTCTTCCCCGCAGAAGAGGACCAGCACCAGTGGAATTGTGGGAGTGAAATTCATGGAGAAGGGCAGGAGCATGTAGATCTCTCTTAGCGACCCAGGAGCGCTCCTCAGGTCCATACCCTTTCTAATGAACTAGATATTGTACCTGTCCTCTGCTTGTCTCATATAGCGCAATGTGAACTCTGCAGGGATCTCTGAACCCGCACCCATGTGGAGCGGAGCACGCTCAAGTGCACCTCCAGAGCAGAAATATTCTGAGCCTCAGAAGACTATGGCTGCAGCGAAGGTTGTAACCCATAATTTATCAGGAAGGGGGAGTTCCGAGAGTAGGAATTGACAGCACTATTTCTGGTCAGCTCTGCCCACAGTAACAGGTTCGCCCAATTATCATGATGGTTCAAGATAAAACAACGGAGGAACTGTTTCAACGCCTGATTAGACCTTTCTCAGCACCGTTAGACTGTGGATGGTATGCCGAAGAGAACGAGGCTGGATACCCATCTGTCCGCAAAATGCTCTCCAAAAACACAACACAAACTGGCTCCCTTGATCTGAAACTACCACCTTGGGTATACCTTGGAGACAAACCATCTCTTTGGCAAAGATCTCGACCAACTCCTTAGAGGAGGGTAGTCCCTTGAGAGGTACAAACTGAACCATCTTAGAAAATCTATACACAATCATGAAGATGACCGTGAAGCTATCTGTGACAGGCAAATCCACCATAAAGTAGATCAATAAGTGCGACCAAGGCCACTCCCCACTGGTAATGGGTTGAAGGAGTCCCACAGGAAGATGTCTAGAAGTCTTGGTCCGAGCACAAGTGGAACAAGCGGCAACAAATCCGCCCTCAGGCTGGGCCACCAAAAGAGTCTAGTCATAGACCATATTAGTTGGTCTCTCCCAATGTGCCCTGCAGCCTTTGAGGAATGGTAAGTTTCCAGCAGTCTGGTACGGAGGGATTCAAGCACAAAACATTTCCCATTTGGCTTATCTTCTGGGGCGGAGGCTTGAGCAGCCAACGTATCGTAGCCAAGATGCGGTTAGGAATGATAGGTCCTGGAAGAGACTCCTCCTGGGACTCAGCCCCAAATTGTCGAGAAAGAGCATCTGCTCTAATGTTTTTTGTACCAGGGAGGTAGGAGACCACAAAATTAAACCTTGAGAGGAATAAGGCCCATCTGGCCTGACGTGGAGACATCCTCTTAGCCTCTGACAGATATGTTAACTTCTTTTGATCTGTCAGTATCAGGATGGGGACTGTAGTACCCTCCAACAGATATTGCCATTCTTTCAGGGCCAGGATGATGGTGAGTAATTCCCGGTCGCCTACATCGTATAAACTCTGTCTTAGACAGTTTCTTAGAGAAGAAACCGCAAAGCAGCAATGGTTTCCCAGGGTCCAAGCGCTGGGACAACAAGGTGCCCACTCCAGACTCTGAAGCGTCAACCTCCAAGGTGAAAAGCAGGGTGGGATCCAGGCGGGACAATATCGGAGCTTAAGCAAAAGCCACTTTCAAGTCCTCAAATGCCTGCAAGGCCTCAGGTGACCAGTCTGAGGGATTAGCTCCCTTCTGAGTCATGTCCGTGAGAGGTTTGAATACATTGGAGAAGTTTTGTATGAACTTCCTGTAGTAATTGGTGAAGTCCAGGAACCTCTGAATGGACCTTAAATCCACTTGAAGTGGCCACTGTAAGACGGCAGACAGTTTTTGCGGGTCCATGGCTAGGCCAGAGGAAGAAATAATGTATCCTAGGAATGTTCCCTGGGATTTGTGGAATTCACATTTTTCTAACCTGCAGAATAATTTGTTCTCCCTGAGCAGTTGTAGGACCCAGGCTACGTCTGCTCTATGCCCCTCCAAGGTAGGCGAATGGATGAGTATATTGTCCAAATAGACCACAACACAACTCTGTAGTAGGTCTCTCAAAACATCATTAATTAATTCCTGGAAGACAGCGGGAGCGTTGCACAATCCGAAAGGCATCACCAAATATTTATAGTGCCCGCTCCGGGTGTTAAACGCTGTCTTCTACTCATGGCCTTCTTTTAGTCGTACCAAATTGTACTCGGCCCTCAAGTCAAGTTTCGTAAAAATAGTTGAGTCTTTCGATACGATCAAATAGCTCCATGATCAATGGAATCAAATAGGCGTTCTTTACCATCAGTGTATTCAGACCCCTGAAATCAATGCATGGTCTGAGTTCTCCATCTTTTTTCTTAACAAAAAAAGAAACCGTTTCGGACGATGCCTCTGGATAAAGCGTCAGACACATAATCCTCCATAGCCTTGTTCTCCTCCACAGACAAAGGGTATACTCGGCCCTTAGGAGGTCTGGTCTCTGGTACCAGATCAACAGTACAATCATAAGGCCTGTGTGGCCTCTACCTTATTAAATACCTCTTTGTAGGACTGGTACTCAGCAGTTAAGGAGGTAGAGGTACACAATATCCTGGTAGGCTGCTGGAGACAAGTTTACGTACATTGAGAAGATCACGACAGAATATTGCAAGTCTTCCAATCAATTCTTGGGTTGTGAGTCTGCAACCAGGGAAAACCCAGAATGATGGCATGATGGGGAGAATGTATGACTTGGAACTGTTGTGTCTCCACATGGAGTGCCCCTACCCTTAGAGACAAAGGAAGAGTCTCATGCATAATGTGTGCCGGCTGTAGGGTTCGGCATCCATGTAAAAGCATGTGTCCCCGGAGTCCAGTAGTGCCGGAGCCACTACTGATGACTCTGCCCAATACAATACTACTTCAAGAATAGGTTTGTCCTGAAGTCTATCTGGGGACTGTGAGATTCCACCCAGGGTCTGTTACAGCAAGCTTCATTTACCATGCTACTGAGCCTGCAAGCTCAGTATCATGGTAAATGGACTTCCCGGAAGTCAGCATTGTACTGACTGCAGGGGAAGTCTGTCGTACAACAGGCTTGCGGCTCTGCAGCTGAGCCGAGATCGTGTTAGTAAAAAATAATTATTTCACTGAAACAGTCTTCTATGTGTGCTTGGTTTGCAAGCTCATGTAGAAGACTGTTTCAGTGAAATATTTGTTTTTCGTAAAGCGATCACAGCTCTGCTGCAGAGCCACCTGATGAAAATAAGACCGGATATCCCTGCAGTCAGTACAACTCTGTCTTCAGGGAAGGGGGGGAGGGAGGAACTTTGCATTCTGTTATCTCTCAAACCATAAAGATTTGAAAGATTACACTGGGGGCAATTTAATTCTTCTTGAAATAGCTACACTAAGGGGATTAGTAATATTAAGTGCCCCACAATTAGTTGTTATATTGCGGTAAGCATTGAAATCCTGTTATAATCTTTATTAAGTGCTGGCATTATTTGGAAACAAAAGTTCTTATTAGACTCACCCCAACACAACAGCGCAGACATCTTGCCGAAGAGGGATCTGTGTGCCTGCGCTGTCCGTCCCTGCCTGTACCGTGCGGTACAATGCAACTCCCCCTTTGGAAATAACATATCAGTGAGGAGACAGGGACGGGGACATCAAAATAAAGGATTACTATTGTTTCAGATTTATAAATGTTCTGATTCATGTTATAACTTGCTCCTTTTTCTGCCAGGCACAATGCACACTGGAAAGCTTCTGGTAGTGAGAGAGTTAACTTAAGGACTGAGGTTTAAAATTACCTTTAAGGAACGTGTGTAGTGCAAATTCTTCCCTTAATCTGGGCAGAAAACTCTCATGCCCACTATATAATACAACAGGAAGAAAATGGAGAAGCCTTATTTAACCTTTTGAGTGCCAGAGGGGTGACAAACAAGAAAACATTGGTTGCGCTAACATGTAAAGATGGCTGACCAGGACATATATAAGTAATCGCAGATACAGCATGTAGGAATGTATAAAATATCACAGAAAGCCAGTAGCTCTTAGGGGTCCAGTCTAAACATTCTGGATGGGCTAGTAGACCTGTAATAATCATACCTCCCAACATTTCAAATGGCCAAAGAGGGACACTTGTGTTTTAGGGGGTGTGGCTTGGGGATTTGGCTGGTGGGCGGGGCATTACCGAGAATTTTTAGTTTATTTCATGACCTATTGACACCTCTCTGTACAAATGAATAAATGATTTAGAACAAGACCAAAGCATTTTATTTATACAGACTAATTTATATACTCATATACTGATTTTTCTACAAATATTAATGTGAGTTTTATTGCTATAGAGCAATGTGATACACTTATATACACATCACACAGTATGATCTTCTAAAAAGAGGGACACCAGGGTAGGAAAGAGGGACAGAGGGATTTGGGTCTCAAAGAGGGACTGTCCCTCCTAAAGACGGACACTTGTGAGGTATGAATACTGTTATGACATATGCCTTTAAAGTGATAGTAATGTTTCACAAAAACAGGAGCTCCATTTAATCTTCATAGTATTTGGGCCATGGAGAGTGTTGTTTCACTACTGTCAGAGTTGTAGTTCAAGAGTAATTGAATGATAAATTTCCCCTCCCGCCCCTTTTACCTCTTGTAAGCCACCTCCCCTCAGATGTGGAATCCAGTCCATAGACCAGACAGATAACAGCAGGGGACAATCTTCTTCCTATGAGAACAATGAAAGCCCTGCCTCCCTTGACAAGCTTTTCAGGTTTTTCCCTTATCTTAATTGAAGATTGTCCCTCTCTGCAGTCTACCTGGGCACCTCCCTTCTGATCTGGCTGAGCAGTGTTACATCAGTAAAAGGAGAGGGAGGGGGATACTTTATCATTGAATTACTCTTGAACTATAACTCTGACAGTATTTAAATAACACTCTCCAAAGTCCAAATACTATGATGAGTAATTAGAGCTGCTTTTATTATGAAACATTACTATCCCTTTAAGTCAGGAATCCTTATAGGAAACACACAGCTGCACTGATTTCTGGGGGGATTTCTTAGATTCACTAAGTGGTGATAAAGAGATGATTTATCCAGTGATATCACTTCTCTAGTTCCTATGTTATTCTATGGAGTCTATTCACTAAGATTTCCAAAGTTGAAATCTCAGTGCTCCACAGAATAACATAGGAATGGAGAAGTGATAAAATGAAGGTCGTCTCCATTTTATCACCTCTTTATCACCAATTAGAGAATGCCACCCCCCCAGATCTGTCATACAGAATGAGAGTTTCTTGATTTACAGGGATATGTGGTCACCTTAACCTGGAAAGACATATATAACAGCTGTCAGAAACAATATACAGTACCTGTCAATAAATATAAGAATTCATTTCTAAAAATGACTAAAACAATTGTAAAATAAGTCTATGACATATATAAAATAAGACAATGGTAGACCATTAACATTTAATGAAGAGATGTAAAACCCAATAAATAGCAACAGGAAGGAGTCTCTAAGAAGACCCAAACCTCAGCTGGTGCAAAAAGTCTATATATATATATATATATATATATATATATATATATATATATATATTGTCCTGTATTTATAAACCTTGATAAGGACAGATAAAATAACTTCTCGTAGTCAATAGAGATGAAATGATGGATGAATGATGGCAAATGAAGATGAATTAATGGTGTAAAATGATCGTACTTGTTCTCACACAGCCTCAAGTTATGTACTTTATGCACAATGATACAATGATACAAAATCTAGTTAAAATGAAGCACAAAAGACAAGAGGTAATCTAAAAGCATAGTTTTATTAAAGGGGATGTATCACCCCTATACAAGTGTTTATTAAATGTTAGCTTATTTAGAAAATACATCAGTTTCTTTACTATTTTCTGTTTTTAAAACTCTATTTAGTAGAAAATTAATGTTTAACCCTTTGAGTTCCAGAGGGGCACGGAATGGCAATCACAGGAGTAAAGATTGCCCTGCGCCCTACTTCCGGACAGACTGCGATTACAGGCTCTGTACCACAATCTGTCACTCTGCCTCTGCTCCTCTCCCTCTATCCAGCTTCCTCCAATGACGGAGGCTTTCTGCCTGTAAGTGGTCTCTGGCGAATGAATATAAAAAGAAATAAATCAATGAATAAAATAAGAAATGGTATATGATACTTGTCACTGGACCACAAACTGGACAATCAAAAGGCTCCTAGTTGAACCGGAGCAGTCTGGGTATAACATATATACCCACTGATAAAGTTTAAGTATTGCAGACCAGAATCTCTTTCTGTCACCTACTTTCACTTTTATGAAAGGGGCAGGAGGGGGAACCTTTATAAGCTTAAATCTCCCAAACTATACATGTTTGAGAGATGGGACATACCACATTGCATTAATATGTTTAAACTTTTTTAAACATTACTATCCCTTTAAACTTCAGTCTATGTGTTTATAAATGAGTCTGTGTAAATAAAATACTTTAGTCTGGTTCTAAATCATGTATTCAGTTACATAAAGAGGAGTCAGTAGGTCATGAAATAACCTAAAAGTTCACAGTAATGACCTGCCTATCAGCCACTCCTCCAGCAAAACCCTCTAAAACAAAAGTGTCTCTCTTTGGCCATTTTAAATGTTGGGAGGTGTGTGGAAGGGAGGTATGCAGCACATTGTAGATCGATGCACAGCACACACCCCCTATGGTCCCCAAAGCATTAAATGTACACTATCGTGTCCTAAACATAAACCCACTTACCTTAACTCTTTGATTGTTAGAGGGATATGCAAAGCAATACGTTGCATACCCCTCTGACACTCAAAAGGTTAATCTTGGCAGAAAATCTTAATGTCCCCTGTAAATCAATTCTTTATGGATTGGTTCCCTAAAATAATATTGAATTAGTACTGGTCATAATGGCCAATATTTATAAAAGCAAACTGGACTTATTCTGGAGTAAACCAACTGCACCATAAGGGACACATAAAAATTCCTAAATTCCCATGAAATATAATTTAACTTAGTAATTAATTTAACAATAACTTTTATTTGACCCCTATAGTGCAGTTGGTTCGTCCAGAATAACTCCAGTTTTATACACATGGGCCTATGTCCCTGAATGTTTCCGTGAAAATGGTGCCGCTACAGTCACATTTGCAAAAGTTAAGTTTTGAATATTCTAGTCTAAACAGAAGTCTTAAAGGGACAGTAATGTTTCACAATAAAAGCAGCTCTAATTAATCATCATAGTATCTGGACTTTGGAGAGTGTTATTTCAATTCTGTCAGAGTTGTAGTTCAAGAGTAATTCAATAATAAAGTATCCCCCTCCTGCTCCTTTTGCTGATGTAACATTGTTCAGGCAGATCAGAAGGGAGGTGCCCAGGTAGACTGCAGAGAGAAACCTGAAAAACTTGTCCAGGGGGGCAGGGCTTTCATTGTTCTCATAGGAAGAAGATTGTCCCCTTCTGTTATCTGTCTGGTCTTACAGCCAGATTCCACATCTGAGAAGAGATGGCTTACACTAGGTAAAAGGGGCAGGAGGGGGAAACTTTGCTTGTGAATATCTCTCAAACCATAAAGGTTTGAGAGATAAGACTTATATCATTCTTCATGTTTTTTTAATGCCTACAAAATAAAATAAAGATAAAACGAAGTATTACTATCCCTTTAAAACAACCAATACTATCCCTTTAACATGAGCCCTTGGTCTTCCTTTTATTACACTTGTGGAATGAAATCATTTGAATCCCAGAGGGGTACGCAGCGCATTGCAAAGCAATGAGTTGCCTACCCATCTGGAATTCAAAGGGTTAATTCTACCGGCCTAAGTGCGGGGTATTGAACCTATTGTTTCAAAGTGGACCTCTCAACCAAAGACAAGTTTACTTGCTTGGCAGAGATTTACAATCTGATTATAGGTCGCACTGGACATTTCGGTGTAAAATATTTATAAAATATAAATTGTTTGAGCAATTAGCCTTTATGTTTTGATAGCACAGTGTGATACCTTATGATAATTCTCTGCACGGTATACTAATGAGCTCTGTTTGGGGTCAAACTCATAGCTTGCTGTGCCATTAGACATTACCTTTGTGTGTGGGCTCTGCCTAGATTCATTCATAGCACAGTGTGGGATAATATTTGCCCAGTACACAAACTAATTAGCATAAATTAATCAAATGTAAATTCTTAAAACAAATTATATTATAAACAAATGGCTAGAGCAACGTAGGAAAGGATCTATCACACTCAGAAGAAGATGTGGAACGTCAGTAAAAGCAATTCCTTTATCATGATGATAAATACAATGGTCTTAATGGGTCAGTAAAGTCCCCCAAATTGCTTAGAGTTTTGTAGAGCTTCAAAAAATAAACTTTATGGCACAAATCCTATCTCTCAAACCTTTATGGTTTGAGAGACATAGGCATTGAAAGCTCCCCCCTCCCTCCCCTTATCCTGATGTCAGCGCTGTGCTGACAGCAGGAGATCCCGGTCCAGGGAGCAGCTGGCGGCTCTGCAGCAGAGCCAAAATAGCGTTACTGGAAAAGAATTACTTAATTGGAAAGGTCTACAAAGTGTGCCTGGTATGCAAGCATACTTTGTAGACCATTCCAATGAAGTAATTATTTTTAAATAACGCAATTTTGGCTCAGCTGAAGAACCTCCTCAAGACGCACAACTTAAATCTACTGCTGTCAACTTTACAGCTGACATCAGGAGAAGGGGAGGTTGGGGGGGAACTTTGAAAGCAAATATCTCTCTAACCATAGTGGTTTGAGAGATAAGATTTGTGCCATAGAGTTTATTTTTTGAAGCTCTACAAAACTCTAAGCATTTTTATGGGACATTACTGTCACTTTAATCCTATAGATTGTACTATTCCTTATAACTTAGGTGTCTGAATCCTTGCAGAGTAGTATTTTAAAGGGACAGTAACACTTAATATATAGTAATATTTAAATTGTAAGGCTTATTCTCCTGAGTACAGTAAGGGTACTCCCACTGCTGAGAGGTGTTTTATTCAAAAGCTATAGCAGCTCATACTTGAATTTTTTAAGTGCAATATCGCTGTGCCCTGATATTTTACAGTGGCGCTGTTTCTACATCATCCTATGTAAAGTTCTGGTGAATTGACCATAAACTTGCATAGGATGATGTAGCAACAGCGTCACTGTAAATATTTCAGATATTGCACCTAAAAAAAGGTAAGTTTGAGCTGTTACAACTTTTGACTAAGACACCTCTCAGCAGTGGGATTAGCCTTATTGTACTTAGGCGGATAAACCTTGCAATATAAAACTTACTATATATTAAGTTGTTTTTTCTTTTATCGAAATACTTATAAAGATATTCCATCTTGAAGTGCAGAAGAGCTTTTCTGAAGAATCAGCGTGTCCCATTATGCTGACCGGCAGAGCTCTTCTGCACTTCCTATTTCTCCTCCCACCTCCCTCCCAGCTGCCCCAGGGATCGCGATCATGCTTCCCTTCTGTTTGCTGTGAATGGCTCATAGCATTACAGCAAGCTGCGATTAGCATTACACTGAGGTGGGAGGAGAAATACGACATGCTGTAGAGCTGTGCTGTGCACGTGATGCGGACGTGCACAGCACAGAAAAGGGATATGTTTATAAGTATTTATATTTAAAAAAAAAAACTCCGCTTTCCTAGAATAACTTGAATTAACAAAGCGGATGGTAAAACTTTTTTATAAGGTGAGACATCCCTTTTAATTTAAGCCAAAAACGGAATTAAAAAAAATTATATTTGCAGTGGCGTAACAATAGGGGTCGCAGCAGTCGCACCTGCGACCGGGCCCTTCACTCCAGGGGCCCAGCCGCCCCGTGCAACCCCCTCGCCCGCAGCAGTCGCTCAGCTGATCTCCCATTCGGCGCGCTGCTCTAGTAATACAGAGCGCTGGGAGATGACATAATCTCCCAGCCTCTGCATTACTAGAGCGTCGCGCGGGAGCTTCAGCTCTAGAGATCTGTGCCGAAGGAGGCACAGATCTGTCACGCCACGCCGCTAGACCACCAGGGACTGAAGGTAGGGGCAATGTGGAGATGAAGGGGCAATGTGAAGATGGGGGCATTGTGGAAGGGGAAATGTGGAGATAGGGGCATTGTGGAAGGGGCATTGTGGAGATGAAGGGGGGCATTGTGAAGATGAAGGAGGCATTGTGGAAGGGGCAATGTGGAGATAGGGGCATTGTGGAAGGGGCATTGTGGAGATGAAGGGGGGCATTGTGAAGATGAAGGAGGCATTGTGGAAGGGGCAATGTGGAGATGAAGAGGGGGCATTGTGGAGATGAAGGAGGCATTGTGGAAGGGGCAATGTGGAGATGAAGGGGGGCATTGTGGAGATGAAGGGGGCATTGTGGAAGGGGAAATGTGGATGAGGGGGGCCAATGTGGTCGGGGGGGGGCCCATGGCAATTCTTGCACCAGGGCCCAGTGGCTTCTAGTTACGCCTCTGTATATTTGTATACCAGTTAGTCATTATACACACTTCCATTTAAGACAAGCTTGTATCGGGGTGATAGATCCCCTTTAAGTAAAGCTACACTAGTGTTACCATAGAACTTACAAGGGAAATGGGTTATGCTACTGGTTAGATCCATATGGATTGTAGCTCTGTGATATAATTTGCGTAGCATTATTACAATTGTAAGCTCTGTGGTTTCACTAGTGCATCTCCATTTACAGCAGCAAAAGGAAGAGTGAGAGAGGCAGTGGCCACCAGCCCAGACCTATGACCAGCCCAGGGGGCAATTGCCCCCCTGCCACCCAGGCCAGCCCTTCCCTGGTCCCCTCTGTTCTTGACCCTAAATGTGACCAAAATAAAAACAGAAAAGGCAGTGTAATGTTAACAAAAATGTTATCATTAATGTGAGTAATCTTTCCCTGTGCCAATCTTGATGTATTGATAAGATGAACCCTAATACAGATCTTACAGTTGTCACAAGGTAACACGTCTCCCAGTGAAAATCTTTGTACTTCGAACTCTGAACCCAGATAAGTCCTATTTCTTAAAATCAATATCAATGACAGATAATGCATTTGTTTAGAAGACTGATAAGAAATGATACCGATCAACATGATACTGGATATTCATATTTGCTTCAAAGTTACCTCTGGCTAAGAGAGGCTCATGTACCAAGCACAAATGGAGAAATTCTAGAGCAGAACTGCAACCTGAGGAACAGATACAAATTCCTCAAATTCCCCTTGATTTAATTAACAGTTTAAAATCATTTGAATAGTAGCGAGGTCTCCTATGCAAGAAGCTGACCCCTTTGGCTGGTATCTGCATTACTGGGAACTCTCTGGATCTTCCCTGGAAAATCTGTATTTTTGTAGAGTTGATTACCGGGTCTTTGGGGACGGTTGTTTCTCTGGTGGTGGGGAGATTCCTGTGAAACTCTGTCCACTTCTGTTTCTTCTCATCCTGTTTCTCCCACTTTCTGACCATTTCTTCTCCTTCCCACCCTGTTCCTCCTATTTCCCACCCACTTATATTCCTTCCCCCCTGTTCCTCCTATTTCCCACCCGCTTATATTCCTTCCCCCCCGTTCCTCCTATTTCCCACCCACTTATATTCCTCCCCCCCCTGTTCCTCCTATTTCCCACCCACTTATATTCCTTCCCCCCGTTCCTCCTATTTCCCACCCACTTATATTCCTTCCCACCCTGCTCCTCCTATTTCCCACCCACTTATATTCCTTCCCCCCTGTTCCTCCTATTTCCCACCCGCTTATATTCCTTCCCCCCCGTTCCTCCTATTTCCCACCCACTTATATTCCTTCCCCCCCTGTTCCTCCTATTTCCCACCCACTTATATTCCTTCCCCCCTGTTCCTCCTATTTCCCACCCACTTATATTCCTTCCCACCCTGCTCCTCCTATTTCCCACCCACTTATATTCCTTCCCACACTGTTTCACCCATTTCCTCCTTCCTAACCTGTTCTGCCAACTTCCCACCCACTTCTTCTCCTTTCACCCTCTTTCTCCCACTTCCTGTGCACTTCTCCTCCTTCACACCCTGTTCCTCCCACTCCCTACCTACTTCTCCTCCTTTCCACCCAGTTCCTCCTACCTCCTGTTCACTTTTCCTCCTTCCCACCAAGTTCCTTCCGTTTTACATGCACGTCTCCTCCTTCCCACCCTGTTCTGCCCACTTCCCACCCACTTCTCCTCCTTCCCGCCCTGTTCCTCCTACCTCCCTTGTACTTCTCCTCCTTCCCACCCTGTTCCTCCTACCTCCCGTGTACTTCTCCTCCTTCCCATCCTGTTCTTCCCACTTATCGCCCACTTCTCAAGTATCATGTTGAGAAGACCCACCCAGTTAAGCCCCACCCCTTTATGATGCTATTGTATAATTTACTTACTTCCAGTTCAGAACATGATTCCTCTCTGGGGGCTAGAGTGGATGAAGTTCCCAGGTATGGATATCTGGTTGGAATGAAAACCAGGAATTTGTGGTCTGTGTGAGAAGCCGTCACAGACTCATCATTTTGGGCTTGAAAGTCCATCAATGGGTCAGTAGAGTCTGTGTGCCAAGCTCAATGAGACTGAATGGCGAGAGTTCAGAGTCTTGTAGTTCAGTCTCTATTACAGGACCAATAAGGGAGCACTGGGGGCTCATTTAACAATTCTGGTCTACTCACCCACTGGTCTACCAGGGCTCACAGTGCAGCCCCATCTTTTTCTGCAGGTCTAGCATTCAGAGGGTTAAAATTCTCATTTAACCCCATCCCGACAATGGACTTACGAGGTACGTCCCGCAAAAACTGTCACTTAGTGACAGAGGACGTACCTGGTAAGTCCCGGAAGTCCGGGTCTCCGTGCAGTCACACGCCGTTCTGGGACTCCGGAATCATTTAGTAAAAGAAAAAAAAATGTTAGCTGGGCATTAAGGTGACAGCCGCGTACTTACGCGGCTGTCACTAAGGGGCTAAATCAACAGGAGTTTGGAAAATGATTATTTCTCCCCTGTGGTGCAGTTGGTTTGTCCTAGAATTGCCCCCAATTTGTTCTGATGAATAAGGCGCAATGGGTATAGTTATTAACCATGTAAACTGTTCGACATTTACCTACATTATACATATTTATAACATTGGAACTGAAGTCCATGGATACTGGGCCAGATTCACAAAAGAGGAACAATTTTGGGTCAAAAGAAATGCACCACAGTGGACAACTGCCTATTGCTATAAATGGGGCTTGAATGCTATGCTTCAATTAGCCGTCTCTAGCATTTAGGGGGTTACAATGCCCATTTAAATCCATGGGAATCTGGGAAAATGTTATTCCTCCCCTATGATGTAGTGGGTTTGCCCAAAGCATTGTATGTTACAAACTGTCTTCATAGGGCAGTAAACGTTTTTTAAAGGGTTAGTAATGTCCTTAACTCTTTGATTGCCAGAGAGGTATATAATGCATTAGGATACCTTTCTGGCACTCAGTGGATTAAAGAGTTAGTAATGTCCAAAAAAAAGTTTTTTTGCATATAGAAGAGCTTAAAAAGCTGAGCTAAATGCAAAAAAAGGTCTATCTTAAACTGCTGTGGTTTGAGAGATATGTGCATTTAAAGTTTGATGTCTCCTACTGACAGCTGTAAAGCTGTCAGCAGGAGATATGTGTCGGTCGACATGGAGGCTCTGCAGCAGAGCCGCAATCTCGTTAGTTACAACTAATCCCTTCATTGGAATGGTCTAAAATGTGTGCTTGCAAACCAGGCACACGTTTTAGACCATTCCAATGAAGGGATTTGTTGTAACTAACGAGATTGCAGCTCTGCTGCAGAGCCTCCATGTCGACCGACACAGATCTCCTGCTGACAGCTTTACAGCTGTCAGTAGGAGACATCAAACTTTAAATGCACATATCTCTCAAACCATAGCAGTTTGAGAGATATGTTTTTTGCATTTAGCTCAGCTTTTTAAGCTCTTCTA
Source organism: Rhinophrynus dorsalis (assembly GCA_037306005.1). NCBI lineage: Eukaryota > Metazoa > Chordata > Amphibia > Anura > Rhinophrynidae > Rhinophrynus > Rhinophrynus dorsalis. Next base: position 227,779,544 of record CM074725.1, read on the forward strand.
AATGCAAAAAAACTTTTTTTTGGACATTACTAACTCTTTAATCCACTGAGTGCCAGAAAGGTATCCTAATGCATTATATACCTCTCTGGCAATCAAAGAGTTAAGGAAAAAAACATAATTGTATGTTTTTTTACCGCAGATTGAAACAATGGTACCCTCGTTGCTGGGAAATGCATCTTTTAAGAGTTATAACAGTTTAAACTGCTGTTTTTTTCAGAGGCGTAACTAGAAGCCACTGGGCCCTGGTGCAAGAATTGCCATGTGCCCCCCCGACCACATTGGCCACCTCAACCACATTGGCCACCTCCACATTGCCCCTTCAACAATGCCCCCATCTCCACATTGTCCCTTCCACATTGCCCCTTCATCTCCACAATGCCCCTCATTCTCCACATTGCCCCTTCAACAATGCCCTGATCACAATGCCCCTCATTCTCCACATTGCCCCTCAATCTTCACAATACCCCCATCTCTACATTGCCCCTTCCACAATGTCCCTACTGACCCCCCTGTCCTCCTACCTCGAGTCCCTGATGGTCGGCACAGACCTCTGACTGGAACTCAAGCTCCCGTGCAGTTCTTAGTAATGCAGAACGCTGGGAGATGATGTCATCTCTCTGCATTACTAGAGCGCCGGCCGCCGGGAGATCAGCTGTGCTGCCCTGTTTTGTAAGTTGCTGCGGGTGCGTGGCGAGGGGGTCGCAAGGGGAGGCCGGCCCCTGAGAGTGATGGGCCCGGTCGCAGGTGCGACCCCTATTGTTACGCCACTGGATTTTTTTGCATTAAAGAGGATTCATCACCCCAATACATGTTGGTCTAAATAGTTAGTTTAAGTGGCGACTAGAAGTTATAATATTTTCATTTTTTTTATAAAATCGCTATTTTGCTGAAATTAAATGAATAAATGTAGCCCTGCCCCCTACTTCCGGACAGACTGCGGATACCAGCTCTCTACCCCAGTCTGTCACTCTTCCTCTGCTCCATCCAGCCTCCTCCGATGACGTAGGCTTTCTGCCTGTAAGATGGAGTGCTATAACTGACTGCTCCAGCCTACAGACACAAAGCCTCCGCCATTGGAGGAGGCTGGTTAGGGGGAGAGGCCAGAGGCAAAGTGACAGACTGGGGTACAGAGCTGGTAACCGCAGTCTGTCCAAAATTAGGGAGCAGAGTAATCTTTATTTGTTTAAGTTTAGTAAAATAATGATTTTATTAAAAAAAAATGAAAACATTATAACATCTAGTCGCTACATAAACTAACTATTTAGACCAACATGTATAAGAGTGATAGATCCCCTTTAACAGTGCCCTCTAGTGACACTTTTAATCACTTCCTGACATTTTGAACAGTTATTGTAATTTAAATAAAACTACTGACAGCGGTGATAGGGACTTTGTTTTACTCCGCACGAAGGGTTTTACTTAGAGATCACTGTTACACTGTCACATTAGCTGGTCTCTGTATCTTAGTTCCATATTGATTTTCCTTATAACATGTTTTATGTGGGAGGTGGGTAACTTGAGGATAGCCAGCTGTTGGTGCTAAAGGATGATGGGTAGTGTAGTTCTGCAACAGCTGGTGGACCACACATTGCCAACCCCTGCCCCATGCTGTGTTTATTTGTTTTCTCAGGTGGAAAATTGTCTTTGGCGTTGGAGCCCGACTTGCTGGATACATTGGAATCTCTTCAGCCAAGTTTCCTGGTAAGATGAATATTCTGTTTATGCTATTGCCTTCACCTGTCATCTTCAGAATGGCGCCTTATCGGCAAATATGACGCCCTGGGAAGCTGGGACTGCATTGTGAGCTCCGGCAGAGGGAGAAGAATGGCATTTTAACCCTTTGAGTGCCAAAAGGGCATGCAACGCATTGCAAAAATGCATTGCATAGCCCTTTGGTACTTAAACGGTTAAAATAGAGCCCTGGGGGTCCCTTGTTAGTCCCACAAGAAGTGACAATGGCAAGCTTGAAGTGTCCCAGTTCAGTATTGTTCTGTGCAACACAATCTCCATAGGCTTTCTTCTTCAGGCTAGAAGGCACAAAACTCAAGGGGGGGGGGGGTTAAGCACTAAAGCGTGATCATTAGTTGTTAACGTGGAGATAACTTCTCCAATTCTTATGTTACTCTGTGGAGCTAGGAAAGGGGAATAGGGACTGTAAAATACATCAGCCAATCTAAAGTGGACTTGGATTCTGGTGCAGGAATTGCTCTGGCTACACCCATAACTTGGAATGTGGGTGTGGCCAGCAAAGCAGAGGAGTCCTTCAAATTCTGGAACTTTTGACACCTGCCTATCTTGTCTAATCGGAAATCTCGCCCTAGATATAAAAGCCAATAATAACTTCTTAACAGATAATAGAATGCAGACCTTTATCCCTTAGATGCCAATTCATTGTTGCAGACTGGTGATCCCTATCTTTCCATACAGTTTGGTTAATAATGTCATGTGATGATGGAGGTATGCCCACATTGTTAATTATATTTTCATAATGTTTAACCCCACTCTGGAGAGGATTACTGAAGGACTATAGTATTATTGCTTTAGCATACAAATGTAGATGATTTTGTGTCTACAAGTTGTTACTTTGATGACGGCCCAGCAGGACAGAAATGATGGTGACTATTGATACAAAACATTTTGACCCTTTTGATATCTCACTTGTGTCCCACCATGAACTGTGGTTTGCAAGCTGAATGTTTCAGTGAGTGTGCGTGCTCATGTCTGCGTGCTCGTGTCTGCATGCTTGCGTATCTCTACATATGCGCGCACGTCTGTGTGCGTGTCTACGTACACATCTGTGATTTCATTACCTTCTGGAGAATATACGTAAGTGAAAGTATTACAGTATAAGAACATTTAAATTAGAGTGAGATTAAATTGTATATTTAACCCTTTCAGTGGCAGTGAAATATCCAAAGCATTGCAAAGCAATGAGTTGGATACCGCGTCCATACCTCCCAACATTTCAAATGGCCAAAGAGGGACACTTGTGTTTTAGGGGGTGTGGCTTGGGGTTTGGCTGGTGGGCGGGGCAATTCTGAGAATTTTTAGGCTATTTCATGACCTATTGACACCTCTGTGTACAAATGAATAAATGATTTAGAACAAGACCAAAGCATTTTATTTACACAGACTAATTTATATACTCATATACTGATTTTTCTACAAATATTAATGTGAGTTTTATTGCTGTGGAGCAATGTGATACACTTATATACACATCACACAGTCTGATCTTCTAAAAAGAGGGACACCAGGGTAGGAAAGTGGGACGGAGGGATTTGGGTCTCAAAGAGGGACTGTCCCTCCTAAAGAGGGACACTTGTGAGGTATGCACGTCTATAAAAAGTTTAACCCTTTGAGTGCCAGAGGAGTTAAATGTTTATCAGGGAACTGCTAGTCTTGGGAGATGTTTCATTCAAATGTTATTGCAGTTGAAACCGTTTATTTTTTTCATCAACAAAGACAGCTAGTGTCCAGAAAGCAATGTGTAATAAAGAGGTGATAGACAGGAGATGACTTCTCCAGCGAGGTCAGGGGGAGATGCACTAAGGCATGATAATGAGGTGATAAAGTGGAGATAACTTTTCCACTGATATCACTTTTCCAGATCCTATCTAATATTATGGAGCCGATGCAATAGGATTACTCCAACCTGAGAGATCTTAGTGCATTGTCTTTATAGAATAACACAGTGATTGGAGAACTGGATGGAAATGCACTGTATGATGATAAACAAATGATACAGTAGAGATGGCTTCTCCGTTGATATCACTTCTCTCACTCCTATATTGCTGTATGGAGCCTATGCACTAAGATTTATCAAATGGGAGAGATCTTAGTGCATTGACTCAATAGAATAACATAGAAATTGGAGAAATGGTATCACTGAAGAAGTCCCCCACTTCATCACCCCATTATCACTCCTTAGTGCATAACCCCCTGATATCACTGGAGATGTTATTTCCTCTTTATCGCTTCTTTATCACCCCTCAGTGCATAACCCCCCAGTTCTCCATTTCCTATGTTATTCTATGGTGACTATGAACTAAGATTTCTCAAGTGGGAAAGATCTTAGTGTATGGGCTCCATTGGATAACACAGAAACTGGTGAAGTGATATCTCTGAAGAAGTCATCTCCAGGTTATCACCTCTTTATCACACCTTAGTGCATATCCCCCTCCCATGTCACTAAATATTAAACATTTGAAACATTTCAACAGTATCCACCTTTGGATGAAACATTTCCAAGAGTATTACTCAGCACCTAAAAGCCAAGTAACATATGTTTCATACATAAAGGAATAATGTTCCTTAAAACATAACTCTCTTTCATTTCAGGAGTCCATTGATTTTGTTGCTTTAAATCTAAATTACAACTGCAAAGATGGAGACCACGTGGAGAAGGAGCGGAGTGAAAGACAGGTGCGACATATCCTTCTGGTACATCAGCTGTGTCTGTTCTCTGAATTTTCGAAGTCACCTATATTTATGTTGGTATATTTTTATTTCCAATAGTAGTTTGAGAGATATTTATTTGTCAGTTTATTCAAATAGGCCAGCACTGGCTGTCAGGAAGTGGCAGATGGGATGAAGAGCAATGTGGAATGTTAGTATTTGGTTGGCAGGGAGTCGTAGTGTGATGGAGAGCAATGTGGAATGTTAGTATATGGTTGGCAGGGAGTCGTAGGTGGGATGGAGAGCAGTGTGGAATGTTAGGATTGACTGGCAGGAAGTTGTGGTTGAGGTGGAAAGCAGCCTGGAATGTTAGTATCTGGCTGGCAGGAAGTGGTAGTTGGGAAAAAGAACAGTGTGGAATGTTAGTATCTGGCTGTCAGGGAGTGGAAGCTGCGAAGAAGATCAGGGTGGAATGTTAGTATCTGGCTGACAGGAAGTGGCAGTAGGGTTGGGGAACAGAGTGAAATGTTAGGAGCTGGCTGGCATGGAATGGCAGTTGGGATAGAGGGCAATGTGGACATTTAGTATCTGGCTGACATGCTAGTCAGTACTCTCTAATCTGCATAAACTGACCAATAAATAAAGCTAAATATTTGATAATCTATTGCTTAAAATGGCTAACATAAATACGGGTATTTCTGAACCCTCTTTCAAAGACAACCATTGATTACAAGGATCCACTATAACAGAATTTTGATTTCAGTACAATGGAGAGGGGTTAACGAATGAGTAGAACTGCCTGGGGGGCTGACTAAGTGGCTTCACACTAGGGTACTCCATACCTCCCAGCATTTCAAATTGCCAAAGAGGGACAATTGTGTTTTAGGGGGTGTGGCTGGGGGTGTTGCCGGTGGGCGGGACATTAACGAGAATTTTCAGGCTGTTTCATGACCTACTGACACCCCCTTGAGTTACTTAATAAATGACTTATAACAAGACCAAAGTATTTTATTTAAGCACACTAATTTATAAACACATATACTGACATTTAAAGAAACAATAATGTGAGTTTTATTGCTGTGGAGCAATGTGATACACTTATGTACACACCACACAATCTGATCTCCTAAAAAGAGGGACATTAGGGTGGGAAAGAGGTACAGTGGGATTTGGGTCTAAAAGAGGGACAATTGGGAGGTATGGTACTCAATCTTTTGATCTCTAGCTGTTGGAGATGACTACTCTCATTGTCCCTTATCAGCCTATAGCTGGTTGTGGATGATGGGAATTGTAGTCTCCAACAGCTGGAGGTCCAAAGGTTGACAACTCCAGTTCTACACAATGTAATGGCCTTGTGGAATTCTCTTCTTTACTGAGATGTGACAGGGCCCTGTGTTACAAGGTGGAATCATTCTGAAGCCACAACAGGGTACAAATCAATATTCTCATAATTATCATTGATTTAAATTGGTCTTTTAACCCCTTGAATGCTAGAGAGGTCTCAAACACATTGCAACCTCTCTAGTATTCAAGGGGTTGAAAGCCCAATTTAAATCAGTGATAACTGTTGTTTCTCCCCTAGGGTACAGCTGGTTGCCACATAATTTCTTCCTGAATATGAGAGAGGAAAATCAATTAGTTTGTAGCACCAGGTAGATGATTGATTATGATGATTCATGATCCACATGCCTGATAGGGTTTCCAACACATTGGATTCCAATGCGTTGGATACATCTCTCGCATTTCAAGGGTTAATTAATAAAAGGGAAGTGTCTCGCAATTCTATTCTTACCTTAGTCTGGCAACAGCCATGTGTGTTGATGTTAGTGTCTCCACCCAAGAGAGGAAGCTGGTCTGATTGTAAGGGGAGACAGCAAAGTGCAGAGTCAGCAGGCCCCATTGAATGGTGGGTCCATTCATAACTACATGCTCTACACCCCACATAGTTACTCCCTTGGGTGGATGTTAGCATAATTGGCAACTTCATCCTGTGGACCCACTGGAGAGTGCTCCTGGGCTGTGACCAGGTGTCATAATGGGGGCTGGGCTTAACAGAGCAGGCAGAGCTTACCATCATTGTACTGGTGAAGTGAATGGGAAGTGGGCAGGACAGGGTGGGAAGGAGGAGAAGTGGGTGGGAAGTGGGTGGAACAGGATGGGAAGGAGGAGAAGTGGGTAGGAAGTGGGTGGAAGAGGGTGGAAAGGAGGAGAAGTGGGTGGGAAGTAGATGGAACTGTGAAGGAAGGAGAAGTGCGTGGAACAGAGTGAGAAGGAGAAGTGGGTAGGAAGTTGGTGGAACAGGGTGGGAAGGAGGAGAAGTGGGTGGGAGGTGGGTGGAACAGGATGGGAAGGAGGAGAAGTGGGTAGGAAGTGGGTGGAACAGGGTGGAAAGGAGGAGAAGTGGGTGGGAAGTAGGTGGAGCTGTGTAGGTAGGAGGAGAAGTGGGTGGAACAGAGTGAGAAGGAGGAGAAGTGGGTAGGAAGTGGGTGGAACAGGGTGGGAAGGAGGAGAAGTGGATGGAACAGAGTGAGAAGGAGGAGAAGTGGGTAGGAAGTGGGTGGAACAGGGTGGGAAGGAGGAGAAGTGGATGGAACAGGGTGGGAAGGAGAAGTGGGTGGGAAGTAGGAGGAACAGGGTGGGAAGGCGGAGAAGTGGGTGCAGCAGGATGGGAAGGAGGAAAAGTGGGTGGGAAGTTAGAGGGACAGGGTGAGAAGGAGGAAAAGTGGGCAGGAAGAAAGATAAGTGGGTGGTACAGGGTGGGAAGGAGGAGAAGTGGGTGGAACAGAGTGGGAAGGAGGAGACATGGGTGGGAAGGAGGAGAAGTGGGTGGAACAGGGTGGGAAGGAGGAGAGGTGAGTGGAAAGTGGATGGAACAGGGGTTCAATGGGGGGAGAAGTCGGTGGGAAGTGAGTGGAACAGAGTGGGAAGGAGGAGACGTGGGCGGGAAGGAGGAGAAGTGGGTGGAACAGGGAGGGAAGGAGGAGACGTGGGTGGGAAGGAGGAGAGGTGAGTGGGAAGTGGATGGAACAGGGATCAATGGGGGGAAGTGGGTGGAACAGGGTGGGAAGGAGGAGAAGTGGGTGGGAAGTAGGTGGAACAGGGTGGGAAGGAGGAGAAGTGATGGGAAGTGGGTGGGAAGGTGGAGAAGTGGGCAGAATTTCACCGGAAACTCACCACTGCCAAAGAATGTCCCCGCAGACCCAGTAATTAACTTTAAAGACTGGAGTCTCTGGGGCAGATCCTGAGAGTTCCCAGGTATAGTCTTTCTGTTCATTTGAGTCATTGTTACTATTGTAGACTTTGATTAGCTTTCGTCAGATTTGCAGTGTAATAATTTTTGAATGCTCTTTTCTGTATCATCAGGAGGTGTAGGACGGAATGTTTGTTTACATTGGTTTTATGTTGATCTTACAGAGCACCCCGAAAGGTCTGGACGTTTTGGTTTTCAGTCTGAAACTGAGTGATTGCACCTCACTAACAGCAGAAAATAGATATCTTCCTGTCTACAAAATATCCGCCGGTATGTGATTACCTCCTATATGCCATAGGCGCAAGAAGGGCAAGTCTGGGACAAACCAGCTCCATTACTGCTGACAAATAAACATTCACATTGATTTAAATTGGGCTTTTAACCGTTTGAATGCTGTAGTGATTAAATTGCTGTATGTTTCTCTTTCAGTGGTGAGTGACTACGGAGCTGTGTTCATGGGCTACGACATCAATGAGTTTCTAGACTATTTGCCAGTCAACAAGGAAAGGTACTCCTATAATAATACATTTATTTAGCAAAATCTTATAATCAATGTGTGAATTAATATGCTGATTCTATAATTCAACAAGGTGCAGCACTGAAGCTTATTTTAGTGATAGCAAAACATCAGGGGGAAGATTCACTAAGGTGTGATAAAGAGGTGATAAAACAGAGATGACTTCTCCAGTTATATCACTTCTCAACCTCCTATGTTATTCAATGGAGTCTATGCATTAAAGCAGTGATTCTCAACCAGGCTGCCGTGGCACTTTGGTGTGCCACGGATATCAACTTAGGGTTCCCCGTGACTTCTGTGAAGAATAACAAAAAAGAGCCTACCGGAGCCGGCGAAGTAGGCGGAGGGGGCATGACGGAGCCCGGCAGGAAGGAAGATGACGTGGGCAGGAGCTTCCGGCCGCAAGGGATTGTGTTCCCGCGGCCATTAGGTAGTGTTGGAGCGGCACGCGAGCAGTTAAGTCCCTAGCTCGGCCGCTCAGTAGGGTTCCCCGGGGCATAATGGCGGATTCCGCCGAGATTGATTCCCTCCTCTCTGAGATGAGAGAGGAGGCTTTAAGAAGAGGGGCTGGCTGGTTGCGGAGGCGCTTGGTGGCATCGCCAGCCGGTCCGCCTCCTGGATCCTCCAGACAAGTGAGGATGTCGCGCCCGCCTTGGAGGCTTAGCCCTTCTGGGTCGGCGCGGCGGGGGGGGTTCTACCAGGCGGGGGAGGCGCTCTTCCTCTCCCCCTCGTAAGAAGAGGGCTTCCCTGGGGGCTGCAGGTGATCCTGCTGGGGGGGGGTGCTTTGCTGTCTTCCTCTCCTGGCCTTCCCCAACCTGGTCCGCATGGGGGGGAGTCTACAGTTCCAGCTTCTGCTGTGGGAGGCCCTGCGGTTGGCGAGGTGTTGGCTGGACCTGCACACGGTCGCAGCGAGGTGGCGACCATGCGGAGGGGTGATGGCAAGGATACTGGAGAGGGGTCTTCCAGGACGGCCCATGGGGGGCCCGGGGCTGCGGGACCGGTTCAGTTGCCCAGCTCTTCACCTGTTGGACGGAGGAGGAGTGCGTCTGCTGGGCGGAGTGTGCGGGAGGAGTCCCACGGTCCTGGGTCTGATGTGGATCCGGTGGACCAGGAGATGCTGGAGGTGCGGGATGCAGTTCTGGACGGTTCCACGGCTGGGGGGTCCCCCCCCGGTCCCAGCGCGCGGCTGAGCAGAGGAATCAGGAGTGTCGTGGTGGTTCCAGGGTCCTCAGGATCGCACGGCGCGGCGAGCGCCCCGGGAGCAGGACGTGCGGCTCAGCTTTCTTCTGGCGGAGTCTCTGGTGAGTCTTCCTTTTCTTTTCCTGGCTCCCCTGGGGGGGGGGCGGGTGCGGACAGTGTGGGGGGTTTTATTGAGGGGTTGAAGCAGTTTATCGGCCGTTGGGAGACGGGCAGGGCCGCGGTGGGCCCCCCTCAGGGACCTGGGGGGGTGTGGGTGGCTGCGTCGGCGTCTGTGGGTTCGTTGGGTTTTTCGCCCGGGGTTTCTGAGGGGGTCCCCGACGGGGCTGGGCAGTCTCCAGGCGCGGTGGCGGCGGTTCCGCGGGGTGTGGGGGTGCAGCTGGCGGATACTGCGACGCTGGGTTCTTACTTTTGTTCGGCGGGTCCTTTGGGGGTTCATGTGCGGTCGGAGCTGCGGGAGCGTATTTGGAAGGGGGAGTTTGTGGAGCTTTTCTCCTTGCTCCCGAGGGAGGATTTTGTGGATGTACGGGAGGATAAGGATAAGGATAAGAAGCGGGAGGAGGAGGAGAAGAAGCGGTATAGGCGCATCCCGAAAACTTTCGGGAATTGGTTGCGTGCTTTTTGCATTTACGCGAGCTTGCTGGGGGAGAAGGCGCCGGAGCAATGTTCCGCCCTTTTTTGCTATGTGGATGAGATTTGGAGCATGTGCAAGGATTATGGTGGGTTGGCGTGGTGGCGGTACGACGAGCACTTCCGTCAGAGGAAGGCTGCTCAACCGGGCATGCGGTGGGATCACAAGGATATACATTTGTGGATGAAGCTGTTAGGTCCGCAGAAGGCGTCGTTTTTTCAGGGGGGCGCCGGCGGGTTGGGTCCCAGCAGCTCGTCGGCCGGACAAAGGCGGGGATGTTGCTGGCTGTTTAATGACAGCCAATGCAAATGGGGGGTGTCCTGTCGTTTTAAGCATGAGTGTTCCGGTTGCGGTGGGCCCCACGCGTTGTCCAAGTGCTTCAGACGGGGTAAGCAGGGTGCCAAGCCGGGGGAGCCCCCTGCCGCTGGGGGCGACGCCGGTGAGGCTAGGCGCGATGTTGCCTTGGCTCGATTGTTACGGTCGGGTGTCTGAGGCGGCCGCTTTGCGGGAGGGTTTTTCTGTGGGGTTTTTCATTCCCTTTCAGGGAGTTGGGGGGGGGGGGGTTTTCACGCCGCAATTTACAGTCTGCTTTGGAGTTCCCTGGGGTGGTGCGGGAGAAGTTGTCCAAGGAGGTGGCTTTGGGCAGAATGGTGGGCCCTTTCTCGGATCCACCGTTGCTTGATTTGCGGATTTCCCCCTTGGGCGTGGTTCCGAAGAAGGAGGTTGGGAAATTTCGGCTCATTCACCACTTGTCCTACCCTGCTGGGCAGTCGGTGAATGACGGCATTGATCCGGCTTTATGCTCGGTTCGGTATACGTCTTTCGACCGGGCAGTGGCCCTGGTGCGGAGGGCTGGGCGCGGGGCGTTGATGGCGAAGGCGGATGTTGAGTCTGCGTTTCGTCTGCTGCCGGTACACCCGGCCTCTCACCATTTGTTGGGTTGCTTCTTTGAGGGCAAGTTTTATGTTGATCTTTGCTTGCCGATGGGTTGCTCCTTGTCGTGCGCGTACTTCGAGATGTTCAGCCGTTTTTTGGAATGGGTGGTCCGGACGGAGTCGGGGTCTTCTGCCATTGTCCACTATCTGGACGATTTTTTGTGTGTGGGTGCGGGGGGTTCTAGGGACTGTCTGTACTTGTTACGTACGCTGCAATGGGTGGCGGACTGTTTTGGGATTCCTTTGGCACCTGATAAGACTCTGGGGCCCGTGACGTGTTTACACTTCCTGGGCATCGAAATCGATTCGGTGGCCATGGAATGTCGCTTGCCGGTGGATAAGTTGGTTGACCTGCGGGACACGATCGCGCGTTTTTGTGCGGCCAAGAAAGTGACTTTGCGTCAGCTTCAGTCGCTCGTCGGTAAGCTGAATTTTGCTTGTTGCATCATTCCCATGGGGAGGGTCTTCGGGCGCAGGCTGGCCGCGGGGGCTTCTGGTATTTCTCAGCCGCACCATTTTGTGCGCATTACGAAAGGAATGCGGGACGACCTGCGGGTCTGGGACACATTTCTTTCTGGTTACAATGGGCGGTCCTTTTTCCAATCGGAGCTGGTCGGGGCGGACGATTTGGAATTGTTTACGGATGCGGCTGGGGGCTGCGGTTACGGGGCGTACTATCGGGGGCGCTGGTGTGCCGGTGAGTGGCCAGAAGCTTGGAAGGGTTCGGGTTTGGTTAGGAATTTGGCATTCTTGGAGTTGTTTCCGATTGTGGCAGCGGTTTTCTTGTGGGGCGCTGATCTGAGGGATAAGAAGGTCTGCTTTTACTCCGACAACTTGTCGGTGGTTCAATCCATAAATGCGGTGTCTGCTTCGTCCCCTCCGGTGGTGGCGTTGCTCCGGTTGCTGGTTCTTCGCTGCTTAGAACTTAATCTTTGGTGTCGGGCGAGGCACGTTCCTGGGCATCTCAATGTAATTGCTGATTCTCTCTCTCGTTTTCAGTTCGCCCGATTCCGGGAGGTGGCGCCAGACGCGGCCGAGGTGGGGGAGAGTTGTCCGGCCCAGCTGTGGGACGCGCTTGCTGGCTTGTGGGAGACCTTGTGAGACGGTCCGTGGCTCCTCGGACCTGGGAGATGTACCGGAGGTGTTGGCAGGATTGGTTCTCCATGGTCGAGATCATGGGTGGAGCGGAATCGGATGATGACCGGCTGGAGGTGCTGCTGTGGTTTGTGGCTCGGCTTGCCGAGGAAGGGAGGTCGGGTTCGTCTGTGGATCAACGTATGGCGGCTTTGGCCTTTTTGTTTAAGTTGGAGGGTTGGCGGGATGTGACCAAGAATTTCTTGGTCCGCCAGGCTTTGAAGGGGCTGCGGCGGACGCGTGTCTCCAGGGATTTGCGGCGGCCGATTTCCTTAGGGATCTTGAGGGGTTTGTTGTCGGTTTTGCCTGGTGTTTGCTCCTCCAGTTTTGAGTCTTTGCTGTTTCGGGCGGCATTTTCTTTGGCCTTCTTCGGGGCGTTCCGGATTGGGGAGCTGGTGAGTGCGAACAGGCGGGAGGCGACGGGGCTTGCTTTTGGTGATGTGAGTGTGAGCCAAGGGTGTGTGTCGGTGGTGCTGAGACGGTCAAAGACGGATCAGGTGGGGCGGGGTTGCCGGATTTCGTTGTTCGCTACGGGGTTGCCGGAGTGCCCGGTTGGTTGTGTGCAAGAGTATTTGGGGGTTCGCCCGGCGGGCGGGCGTGCCTTTCTGTCGCATGCGGACGGTTCTTCACTGTCCCGGTTTCAGTTTATCAGTGTCTTTAAGAGGGGTTTGCGGTGTTTGGGTTTGGATGAGGCGGAGTTTGGTTCTCATTCGTTTCGCATCGGGGCGGCTACGGAGGCGGCTCGGTGGGGTTTGGGGGACGAGGTGGTGCGGAAGATTGGGCGGTGGGAGTCTGATCGTTTTCGCTTGTATGTGCGGCCTACCCTCCTGTTGTAAGTTGCTCATGTGCTGATTTTCTCGTTGCAGGTGATCGTGCGGTGGTGGTGTGGTTGGTGGGACATTCGTTCATCTGCCGGGCCCAGAGGAGAGCTGCAGTCCGGAGGGCCGGAACACGGCTGGGTTTTCCTGAGGGTCGGGTGGTTGTTCGGTGGTTGGGTGTGGGTGGTTTGGTTTGGGAACAGGTTTTGTTGTTAGTAGTTAGGACGGCTCGGGTTAGTTCACCGCCTGATGTGTTGGTGGTGCATGCGGGGGGCAATGATTTAGGTTTTGTGTCGCAAAGGGAGCTGGTGCGGTTGTTTAAGCAGGATTGGGATAGATTGGGGGTTTTGTTTCCGGGCACTGTGTTGGTATGGTCGGAGATTACGCCTCAGTTGAGGTGGCGGGGAGCTAGGTCCCAGGAGGCGATTGAAGGGAGCAGGAAAAAAGTGAATAAGATGCTTTCCAGTTTTGTGTGGAAGGCGGGTGGGGTGGTGGTTCGGCATAGAGAGATAGACGGGGTGTCCGGGTTGTTTTTGAGAGACGGGGTTCATCTTTCGGAAATTGGGCTGGACATATTTTTGGAAGGGTTGAAGGATGGTGTTGAGAAGGCCATTTCTCTGGTTGGTGGTTAAGGAGTCAAGCGGCTGGGCCTTGGCGGGTGCTTGCTGGGCAAGCCAGGTGGTTGTGGTGATGGTACGGGTTAAGACTCTTGGGCATGGGGCCCAAGGGGCAGGAAATTACGGCTGGTGGGCTATTACTTGCCACGTTCAAATAGGGCAGGGTTGGATGGTGGCATGGCCCCCAGTCAATTAGTGTGACGTTCTGATAAGCACTAAGATGTTATGTTTGTTATGGTAAGGTATAGGTTTTATTGATGTTATTTAAAAGGATGTTGGTAATAAATGTTAAATAAATGTTAAATTAATGTTACTTATGATAATAAATGCTGTGGCCTTTTGACCCATCCGAATAGTCTCTGTGGTTATTATGGGAAAGGGGAAAGAGGTATAGAGACCGGGATGACTTGACGGTGCGCTTGTCAAGAGCCTACCGGAGCCGGCGAAGTAGGCGGAGGGGGCATGACGGAGCCCGGAAGGAAGGAAGATGATGTGGGCAGGAGCTTCCGGCCGCAAGGGATTGTGTTCCCGCGGCCATTAGGTAGTGTTGGAGCGGCACGCGAGCAGTTCCCGCCCGCCCGTCCCTGCTGCGTGCCTTTGGGGCCACTGGGGTGTGGTCTTTTCGGCGCATGGGGGTGGTGTGCTGGTGGCGGTGTGGGCTCGTTGGTAGTCGGGTTGCTGGCAGTCTTTGTCACAGCTTGGCGGGTGCTTGCTGGGCAAGCCAGGTGGTTGTGGTGATGGTACGGGTTAAGACTCTTGGGCATGGGGCCCAAGGGGCAGGAAATTACGGCTGGTGGGCTATTACTTGCCACGTTCAAATAGGGCAGGGTTGGATGGTGGCATGGCCCCCAGTCAATTAGTGTGACGTTCTGATAAGCACTAAGATGTTATGTTTGTTATGGTAAGGTATAGGTTTTATTGATGTTATTTAAAAGGATGTTGGTAATAAATGTTAAATAAATGTTAAATTAATGTTACTTATGATAATAAATGCTGTGGCCTTTTGACCCATCCGAATAGTCTCTGTGGTTATTATGGGAAAGGGGAAAGAGGTATAGAGACCGGGATGACTTGACGGTGCGCTTGTCATGGACTTTTAAATAAAGATTTATAGAAATTGTTATGCTCATTATGTTTAATTTTGTTATTATGATTGTAAGACCTAATAATAACTGTATATTTATGTATTGTACCCTTCTTATGCCCTTGATAAAGTACATTAAATATGTTAGGGGTGCCCCGAATGTTCTAGATTACGTGTTAGGGGTGCCCCGAACAAAAAAAGATTGAGAACCACTGCATTAAAGGGATTGTAATGGCTGCTTTTAAGAAAATGTAATATTGTAAATATTACAAAAATAAATGAACTGATGTGAATCCGGTCCCTCAAACATTTATAGTTTGAGAGATATACGCTTCTAAAGTCCCCCCCTTCCCGTCCCTTTCACAGAAGTCAGTGCTGTAGCTGACAGCACGAGATCCTGGTTCTAGGACCGGCCTGCGGCTCTTTAGCAGAGCCAAAGTAGTTCTATCTAAAAGAAATACTTAATTGGAATGGTCTATAAAGTGTGCCTTAGATAGCGCTATTTTGGCTCTGCTGAAGAGCCACCGGCCGGTCCCGGAACCAGAATCTCTTGCTGTCAGCCAGAACGCTGATGTCTGTGAAAGGGGCAGGAGGGGGGAACTTTAGAAGCGTATATCTCTCAAACTATAGATGTTTGAGAGACCGGATTTACATCAGTTAATTTTGCCATTACTATCTCTTTAAGATTACTCCAATTTTGGAGATCTTGGTGCATAGGCTCCATAGAATAACATAGGTAATGGAGAAGAGATAACACTAGAGAAGTCATCTCCATTTTAACAAGCTTTAGTGAATAATCCCCTTGACAACAGTAAGGGTGAGGCACTTGGAGCCCTAAAGCAGTTGCTCACCTGCAATTCCCATCATGCTCTGTCAGCTTCTGGTTATTTATGGCTGTTAGGTTCTTCAACAGGAAGTCTTACTAAGGCTTGATTTACATTTTTGATGATAAATGTTATCACACAGGTTCCTATTGCGGTCTATAAATACATTTATGGATAAAATTAGTGATACATTTATCACTTGCAGTGGAATCCAACCCTTAGGCCCTTTTCACACAGGTGATACCAATGCAGCAGAACAATATAAACAGTTTCATATAGTGGGTTGTCACTATCCAGCTATAAACTACATCAGGTTTGACATGCCTGCTTTAAAGGGATAGTAATACTTAAATGTAACTATTTTTAATATTGTAGATATTAAAAATATGAGTACGATGAGGTATGTCCCATCTCTCAAACTTTTATAGTTTGAGAGATCGAATCATGTAAAGGTCCTGTTGTACAGAAGTCTGCCCTCTAGCTGAGAAAAGCGGATTCCGGTCCCAAGACTGTCCTGCGGCTCTTCAGTCCTGTAAAATGATATTTTCATAAGCGTCTTTCATCAGTATACACCTTAGTGTATACTGATACTGATGCTGTGAAGCAATGCATTCGAGACCTCTCCAACACTAAAAGAGTTAGAACCCCCCTGTAAATTAGTGGGAATTTGGGGAATTTTAATGTACTCCTTTTGGTGCAATTAATTTGCTCCAGACTTCCTCTATTTCTTATTATTAAAGGGATAATAATGTTTCACAGTAAAAGCAGCTCCAATTAATCTTCATAGTATTTGGGCCATGGAAAGTGTTATTTCAGTACTGTCAGGGTTGTAGTTCAAGAGTAATTGAACGATAAAGTATCCCCCTCCCGCCCCTTTTACTGATGTAACACTGCTCACCTTAGAGCAGCAAGACTGTCCGGATGGATCGCAGAGAGGGACAATCTTCAGTGATCATAAGGAAAAACCTGAAAAACCTGTCAAGGGGGCAGTGTTTTCCTTATGCTCACAGTAAGAAGATTGTCCTTTGCTGCAACCTCTCCGGTCAAGAGACCAGAGTCCACATCTGAGGGGAGGTGGCTTACACTAGGTAAAATGAGAGGGAGGGGGATACTTTATCATTCAATTACTCTTGTACTACAACTCTGACAGTACTGAAATAACACTCTTCATGGCCCAAATACTATGAAGATTAATTGGAGCTGCTGTTTTTGTGAAACATTACTATCCCTTTAAAGACTTCATTCTGCTGGTTTTATTTCGCAGATTCCTATTGAAGTCTATGGCAGAAATCTGAGATAAAATCAAAGATAAAGTCATCACCTCATTGCCTTTAATCAGCCTCATATTGCTTTAACAATCACAATGTTACAATGACCTTCCTTTCTGCTATGGAAATGCTAAGCAAACACCAATGTGATCCGTATAACTGAAATACATTATTACATCCTTTGCTAGGTTGGATAACCAAGAAAACAAGTCTTTTGCCTCCCGATCATCTTACACTACTGTCTGGGGTAAATTTGCAAACCAACCACAGGCAGAAAGAGACTTGTTTCTGCATGACGTGTTTCCTAGCGGGTTTCACTGGGGAGCATCTACTGCGGCCTTCAAAGTGGAAGGCGGATGGGCAGAAGGAGAAAAAGGAGAAACCATATGGGACAAATTTGGGCACCAAAACCAAGCTGATAAAAATGCCACCGCCAACGTGGCCTGTGACAGTTACCATAAAACTGACTACGACGTGTATCTTCTGAAGGGCCTGCAGTCCAATGTGTATAAATTCTCTATATCCTGGGCCAGGATTTTTCCAACAGGGTATAAGTCTAAAGTGAATGCAAAGGGGGTGAAATACTACAATAATTTAATTACTCGCTTACAAGATGCACATATTGAGCCAATGGTCACTTTATTTCACTGGGACCTACCACAACCCTTGCAAGATGTTGGCGGTTGGCAGAATGAGAACATCGTAGAGGCTTTTGCAGAATATGCCGATTTCTGCTTCAGCAATTTTGGCGACCGGGTCAAATTCTGGATAACGTTCCATGAGCCTTGGGTCGTTAGTTATGCAGGTTATGGCACTGGGCAGCATGCACCAGGGATAAAGGACCCAGGAAATGCTTCATTCCAGGTGAGGTAAAATACACTTAGCGTAATATCTCAGGTATAATATGCACCTGTGTGTAATACGAAGGTGTACATTATACCCAAGATTTTAGGGGATTGCCTATGTATAATACAAACCCTTGTTTTCCCTCTCTACTCACAAAGAAAGCTATTTTTGGGGCGCTGATTCCCTCTCTCCACCCAGCACAATCCGCTACCAGCTTACCCTCCTGTGACTCACTCCTTATGGAGTCCTCTGTGATAGCGGCATGCTTGCATTTCCTGCCCACTTCCAGCAATACCCTGTGAGGACCTTTTAATTTAAGCCAATGGTAATGCCCTCTGAGGAGCTTAAGGTCCTTGCAGGGCAATACCGTACATCTAATGCATAGATATCAGCACATTGAATCTATGATAGTGTCCTGTGAGGACCTTGAGGTCCTCAAAGGGCATTGCCATTGGCTTAAATTAAATGGTTGCTACAGGGCATTACTGGAAGTGGGCAGAAAAAGAAAACATGCTGCCCACTGTGCCGCTATCACAGATGACTCCAGAAGAGGTGAATCACAGGAGGTCAAGCTAGGGATAGGGGGAGGAAAAATACATATATGGCTTTTTCTTCTTGTGTATAACACGCACCACTCCACATAAGGTGAAGAGGGGCAAAACTGTAAGGATAACATTTCTTTTTGTAGCTGTGCAATATGATATTATTATTGTCATTATTTGAGCAAAGCCATCTTTTGGCCTGGCACAATGAAAAGTACATAAGACTATACAAATAGGCACCCAGCCGCCTTGAATCATTTTACTTGTTAATTGTCCTTTTTTTGTGAGGGGGCCTGGGTAGGAGTAAATAGGCGAACATCAGATGCTTTGCTGGACACTGGCTGCTTAAAGAGATAGAACTGTGTCATTTTAAAGGGATAGTAATACTTAAAATGTAAAAAAAAATATGTTGTAGAGTTTATCCCCCTGAGTAAAACAAGAGTACTCCCACTGCTGAAAGGTGTTTCGTTCAAAAGTTATTAATTTTCGAAGTTGAATATTTTAGGTGCAATATCACAGTGGCCTGAAATTGTACAGTGGCGCTGTTGCTACACGATCCTATGGACAGCTCTGGTCCCGGGACCATAAATCTCCATAGGATGGTGTAGCAACAGCGCCACTGTACAATTTCAGGCCACTGTGATATTGCACCTAAAAAATTCAACTTTGAAAATTAATAACATTTGAATGAAACACCTTTCAGCAGTGGGAGTACCCTTGTTTTACTCAGGGGGATAAACCCTACAACATATTTTTTTTTTTACATTTTAAGTATTATTATCCCTTTAAAAAAATATTATCTTGTAGCTATTAAAAAAATAAGTCTAACAATGGCAGTCCCATCTCTCAAACCTTTGCAGGTAAAGTTCCCCCCTCCCTCCCCTTTCCCTGACGTTAACGCTGTAGCTGACAGCAGGAGCATCTGGTCCTGGGACTGGCAGGCGCTCTTCAGCAGAGCTGCAATAGCGACATTTTAAAAGAACTACTTCATTGGAACGGTCTACAAAGTGCACTTGGTTTGCAAGCACACTTTGTAGACCGTTCCAATGAAGAAATTATGTTTCCAATTAAATCATTCTTTTTAAGTATCGCTATTGTGGCTCTGCTGAAGAGCCCCCGCCAGTCCCGGGACCTGATCCTCCTGCAGTAAGTAGAGCGCTGACGTCAGGAAAAGGGGAGGGGGGGGGACTTTAAAATGTTCTATCTCTCAAACCTTTATGGGACTGGCATCGTTATACTTATTTTTTTAATAGCTACAAGACATTTTTTTTTAAATGTCACACCAAGGGGGAGATACACTAAAGGGTGAAAAGGGGCCAGGATGGTCATATGGTGGCAAATTTCTGTAAACAGTACCCAGTGAGATGTGTTTGCCACCACCAATCCACCACATTTACCTGACACTGCCATGTCTCTTGGATGGGTTTACGATTATGCACTACACGGGCTCATTTTCACATGGAAATGCAGGTTAATGAGTACTGCCATATTCACGTGGGTGTGTCTATATATATATATATATATATATATATATATATATATATATATATATATATATATTAACTCTTTGAGTGCCAAAAGGGTACGCAACACATTGTTAAAAGGAATTACTTCATTGGAATGGTCTACAAAGTGTTCTTGCAAACCAAGCACACATTGTAGACCTTTCCAATGAAGCAATTCTTTTTCAATAAGGCTGCTTTGGTTCTGCTGAATATCCACTGGCTGGTACCCAGACCGGGGTCTCCTACTGTTGTTTTGCAATGTGTTGCGATCCCCTCTGGTACTCAAAGGATTAATGTGGCTGTTAGCCAGATGCACAAAGCTCCGATAGCAGACTGCTGTTGGAGTTTACAGTCCCAACATATTTTACCTGAGGGAGGCATTGTTGAGATCTTCCTATAGTGTTCTATGGAGCCAGAGGACAATTTGCTGTCTCTGAGAAAGTTCCAAAATGAGAGAATGACAGAGAAGCTATATATCACAGCTTCTCTGTCCTTCTGTAGTGACTGAACCAGCAGGCTATCTGCAGGTCAGCTGATTCAGATAAACACATGACTCGCAAGGAACTCAGGTGCCCTTAGCTCCACCCATGGCCACACCCCCACTCCTCACATGACCCACTCCAGTCCCATCCACTTCTTCTGGGAATAGAAAATATCCTTAAAGGGACAGTAATGTCCCATAAAAAATGCTTAGACTTTCGTAGAGCTTCAAAAAAATAAACCCTATGGCACAAATCCTATCTCTCAAACCGCTATGGTTTGAGAGATATAGGCATTCAAAATGCCCATCCTTCCCTCCCCTTTTCCTGATGTCAGTTGTAAAGCTGACAGCAGGAGATTCAAGTTGTGCGAATTGAGGAGGCTCTTCAGCAGAGCCGAAATTGCTTTATTTAAAAATAATTACTTCATTGTAAACAAAGTGTGCTTGCAAACCAGGCACACTTTGTAGACATTTCCAATGAAGTAATGCTTTTCTAATAAGGCTATTTAGGCTCTGCTGAAGAGCCGCTGGCTGGTACCCAGACCGGGATCTCCTGCTGTCAGCACAGCACTGATGTCAGGAGAAGGGGAGGTAGGTGGGAGCTTTCAATGCCTATAACTCTCAAACCATAGTGGTTTGAGAGATAGGATTTGTGCCATAGGGTTTAGGTTTTGAAGCTCTATGAAATGTTAAGCTCTTTTTGGGACATTACTGTCCCTTTAACTTATAACAAGGTGTAAGCGTTCACGCTTACCTTTACTAGGGAGCCGGCTGCCTCAGTGCCCTGTTCGGCAGCCGGTCCCCTTGGCTTCCCGGATGCTGTTTCCTCTGGGCTGTGCTTTTGGCTCCTGCCACATCACTTTGGCTCCACCTGCTGGCCGGCAGAGCCAGGAGCGCGTCACTGGGATTCCACAGTGACGTAATGCCGGTTCTTAAAGGCAGAGTACTCTGTACTCCACCTTCCAGGGGTGGAGCTAAGAGTATTTAAACTGCCTGGACACTAACTCAATTGCCCTTTTGTGGTGTTCCAGTGCAGTTGTATTTATTGAGCTCTGTGTATTACCCAGGTTTGCCTGACCACTAGATGTGGCGCTGACCTGTGGCTCTGTCTAACTATCCACCTTGTGTTGTCCCTTGGCTTGTCCGATAATCATTCTGGTGCAAACCTGTGGCTCTGGCTGACTACCCGCGCCGTGTATGACCTGGCTTGTCTGACTACCCGCTCTGGTGTTGACCTGGGACTCTGTCCACTGCGTATCCAGCATACCAACGCTTCAGTGGAAGTCCTATCTGGTGTGAACCTATGGCTCTGGCTGACTACCCACTCTGTGTATGACCTGGCTTGTCTGACTACCCACTCTGGTGTTGACCTGGGGCTCTGTCCACTGCGTATCCAGCAAACCAGCACTTCAGTGGATATCGTATCTGGTGCGACCCTGTGGCTCTGGCTGACTACCCGCTCTGTCTATGACCTAGCTTGTCCGACTACCCATTCCTTGCTACTGGGATTGTCTGGTGATCCTCTAGGTGCGGACCTGGGCTCAGACATTCCTTACTACCGCTGCCTATCAATTAACCCCTTAGCGACAATGGACGTACATGTACGTCCTCTGTGGCTGTCACTTAGTGACAGAGGACGTACATGTACTTCCAGGAAATCCAGATCCCCGCGTGGCTGCACGCCGTTCGGAGACTCCGGATTCTTCTGAAAAAAAAAAAAAATGTTAGACGGGCGTTAAGTGACGGCCGCGTCTGCACGCAGCCGTCACTAAGGGGTTAAATCTGATTTCCCTACAGGTGCGTACCTGGGGTTCAGTCCGTTATCCTTCCTGAGTGTCTGTCTGGTCTGGTAGCCTCCGGGTGCAGACCTGTGGCTCTGCAGATTACACATACATTACAATTACTGGGCCATACTGATCAAGCTCCTTACAGAGGTAATCTCCTACTCTCTAGAGGAGGCACTAGCTCCATTAATTAAGTACTCCTCTGGTTGCAATCTACTGCTGAGACGTGCCTGACTGTTTTATTATTTGTGATTGTATAAGTACCTGTCCTTTATTCATTTGTACAAACCGTTACACAAGGACAACTTTAACCCCCTTGGTTGCTAGAGAGATCTCCAATGCATTACATTGCAATGTGTTGAAACTCTCTCTATCATCCAAGGGGTTAAATAATAGCATGTAAATGGGTACTTAAATTGTTCCAGGCACATTGCAATGGTTCTGGCCACGCCCACAATTCAAGTGGGTGTGGTCAGCACTGTTTGGGCTCCTCCCCTCAAAGTCTGGAGTTCTAGGCAGTTGCCTACTCTGCGTATTGGGAAATCCGGCCCTGTTTACAGCTCTGTTAAATACTTCATGAAGCCTGCATTAAATTCAAAGCAAACAGGAATGTACATTAAATATGTGTATTTATGTTTTGCATACATAATAATAATAATAATAATTAATTGTTTCAGTTGGAATTCTACATATGGTGCAATTGTTTTGTACCGCATTACTAAATGTTTGTTTTAACCCCTCGCCAATTCATTGGCTACCTCTCTGGCATTCAATGCATTAAAGAGAGTCATCATTTTTTTTTTATTAATTTGTATGTATTCTGCAAATACATAAAATGTAAAGGCAAATTGCCTGTGTTTTTTTATTATTTTCTTTTTCATCTTCACCTGTATTTTAAGACTTTTATATCCCTGACATTGAGTTCCCAGAATCTCCATTTCCAGAGAGATTTCTGTCAGGGAGTGTGAAAGCATTGATAGTTACACAACTATCCTTGGGGCTGTGAGTGGGCTGAAGAGGCAGGCTCTGCTACATTCTGTAACTATTCCTGCTGTCACATTCCCTGACAGAAAGCTCAGGGAAAAATAGGTGAAGATGAACAATAGAAACATAAATAGTATTGGCAAATCGACTTTACATTTCATGCACTTGCTGAATATCTACAGTCAAACCTGATGTTGCCAGTCACTGTAATACATATATGTCCACTGATCCATCATTGTATGCTTTTTCCTTTCTTTTTTTTTTTTTTTTTTTTTTGTTGCTTTTAGGTGACCCACAACATCATCAAGGCTCATGCAAAGGCTTGGCACGTGTATAATGATACATACCGCTCCCAGCAGCAGGGTAAAGTGGGCATTTCTTTGAACTCAGACTGGGCAGAGCCAGCGTCCTCCACTAACTCTGCTGATGTGGAGGCCGCAGAGCGCTACCTTCAGTTCATGCTCGGATGGTTTGCCCATCCTATTCTGGTCAATGGTGACTACCCAGATGTTCTCAAAATACAAATGCAGGCCAAGCACCAGCAGTGCCCTGGCACAGTTAGTCAGCTGCCCACGTTCACAGAGGCAGAGAAAACCAGTATAAGAGGGACTGCAGACTTCCTGGGTATCTCCCATTATACCTCCAGGCTGGTCAATGTGTCTGCTAGTACCAGCTGTGATGCAGAATATAATAATATTGGGGGATTTAGTCCGTATGTGGATCCTTCGTGGCCTGAAACCACCTCTCCGTGGATCAGAGTGGTCCCCTGGGGTTTCAGGAGGCTGCTGAATTTTGTGAAGGAGGAGTATGTAACAGGCAATCTGCCAATATACATCACTGGCAATGGGATGCCCACGGCTTATGATGGAGAGGTGTTTAATGACACAGCCAGAATGGATTATTTATCTGCCTATATCAATGAAGTCTTAAAAGGTAAATACATTGAAATCACTCCCCAGCACTGAGATGTTTTATTACTGAATCAGACAAAAAAATAACCTATAGAAATAATTTCTTTTCTGTCCACGACTTAGTTTGCATTGAGAAAAGCTTCTTAGAGCGAATCCTGTTTGATATGAAATGGAATTGTGCTAAAAATGCTTCTTATTGACTAGTTGAACATTTGGTGGCCACTTCTTTTAATTAATATTCAAATGCTCAACGTTTTGGTGATCACTGTCACCTTTATCGAGACATCCTGAAAAAGCCGAAAGTGATCAGCGAAACAATGGCCTTTGAATAAACACAATATTATATATATATATATATATATATATATATATATATATTTATATATATATATATATATATATATATATGTATATATTTTATATATATATATATATATATATATATATATATATAATGTATCCACTGATGAGAAGTGTCTTTTACAAAAGTGAACTTGGACCAGTCCTTAAAGAATTGATTCATACAGCCCAGTTTAGGGGTGTCAGTGTCCCTTTAAATTATTGCCCCTGTACAGATAACAAGTGAAATTAATAAATCTTGCTCTTTTTGATACAGAAAAAGAATAAAACCTTAATGGTATAGTAAAGTTGCTTTATAAAAAAAGATTAAAATAGTGTTTTTTTTCCTTCTGAGTTAAATAATGGTGCTCTTCCACTGCCAGAGCATGCTTCTTTCAAAAGCTAATACAGTTTAAACTTGTTTTTAACTTTTAGCAAAATTCATCTTATGAAAAAACACCACTAGATGGCACTGTTGAGATAGTTCTTAATGGGGAACTATTGTCATGGACAGGCATTCTCCAAAGTCATGAAAAAAATGCTTTTTTTGTTGCCTTGTTTGTGCTGAATTAACTTTTGAACGAAGCACCTCCCATGACAGACATTGCCTTTAAAGTGGACCGTCACCTTCATTCAAGTTTGCATATTTGAACACTTAATTAAAAACTGCCTATGTGTCATGTTAGTCAAACGATCAGCAAATGTATAGTTGATATTCGTACTTGGTACCATATGCTAATATATGCTAACTGCTGTACCCATGCTGTGCTGGTGAACTTTCATATGATAATTACTGTTTTTCAGTAACATTTCATATACTTATGAAGCCCTTTAAGTGATGTTTCAGATGCTAATTAAAGTTTTCAGTGATGTTTCATATTCTAATGAAGCTCTGTTCTGCATCAGGAGACTTTCACTTTTTCCAGAAGTAAAAGTGTGAATATTTCTTAACTATACATGTGCTGGAATTTTGGTTCACATCACACAAAAGCAGTTTTAAATGAAGTTTTCAAATATGTAAAACAAAAAAAAATCAAGGTGAGAGGTCCACTTTAAAAACAGCTGGAGATCAAAGCAGCCTTTGACTCTCCAGCTGCTGGAGTTTACAAATCCCATATCCCTCAACCAGCCAATGGAAGGCTAGAAACAATGGTAGCTGTCGTCCCCAACAGCTGAAGAACCAAAGTTTCTCTAACCATGACATAAAGTTATATTTTAATAGATAAGCCGTCAGCACTATCAATATCTGACTATCTGCTCACACATTTGCACTGAGCCATAAACAGTCCAACATATTGAAAGGAAGGAAAATGCCCAACCCAACAGGGAACTGTTGAAAAATTGAGGCAAAGAGTCCACTATTGTTTCCTGCTATCAGGAACAGTAGCCCTTTATTCTGACTTCACATATTTTTCAACTACAATATATGCACATTCAAATTGCCTGTACATTTATTTCATTTTCATGTATTTTTTTTTAGACCTTTATGTTATTGACAGGGAGCTCCCTGGATCAATTTGATAAGAGTTTTTTGTCAGGGAACATGGAAGCCTTTGTAGTGATACAATGTAAAAAGATACAATGCAAACTAGATGGCACACTGAGCATTCAGTGCTACAGAGAGACTGTAACATTGTATTACATCACACAGAATTCAGCGCTACATAGAGACTGTAACATTGTATTACATCACACAGATCAATCACTGCTACAGAGAGACTGTAACATTGTATTACATCACATAGCATTCATTGCTACACAGAGACTGTAACATTGTATTACATCACACAGATCATTCAGTGCTACAGAGAGAGACTGTAACATTGTATTACATTGCACAGATCATTCCGTGCTACAGAGAGACTGTAACATTGTATTACATCACACAGAGCATTCAGTGCTGCAGAGAGACTGTAACATTTTATTACCTCACAGAGCAGTCAGTACTGCAGAGAGACTATAACATTGTATTACATCACAGAGCATTCAGTGCTGCAGAGAGACTAGCATTGTATTACATCACACAGAGCATTCAGTACTGCAGGGAGACTGTAACATTGTATTACATCACACAGAGCATTCAGTGCTGCAGGGAGACTGTAACATTGTATTATATCACAGAGCATTCAGTGCTGCAGAGAGACTGTAACATTGTATTACATCACAGAGCATTCAGTACTGCAGGGAGACTGTAACATTGTATTACATCACAGAGCATTCAGTACTGCAAGGAGACTGTAACATCGTATTACATTGCACAGATCATTCAGTGCTACAGAGCGACTGTAACATTGTATTACATCACACAGAGCATTCAGTGCTGCAGGCAGACTGTAACATTGTATTACATCACACAGAGCATTCAGTGCTACAGAGCGACTGTAACATCGTATTACATCACACAGAGCATTCAGTGCTGCAGGCAGACTGTAACATTGTATTACATCACAGAGCAGTCAGTGCTGAAAATAGACAGTGACATTGTATTATATCACACAGGGCATTCAGTGCTGTAGAGAGACTGTAACATTGTATTACATCACATAGAGCATTCAATACTGCAGAGAGACTGTAACATTGTATTACATCACAGAGCAGTCAGTGTTGTAGGGAGACTGTAACATTGTATTACATCACATAGAGCATTCAATACTGCAGAGAGACTGTAACATTGTATTACATCACACAGAGCATTCAGTACTGCAGAGAGTGTAACATTGTATTATATCACACAGTTCATTCAGTACTGCAGAGAGTGTAACATTGTATTATATCACACGATGCACTGTCACATTGTATTACATCACAAATCCCATCTTCCCCAACCAGCCAATGGAAGGTTGGAAACAATGGTAGTTGTAGTCCCCAACAGCTGAAGAACCAACATTTATCTAACCCTGACATAACGTAATATATTAACAGATAAGCCATCAACGCTATCAATGTATGGCTATCTGCTCACACATTTGAGTCATAAAAAGTCCAAGGTATTGGAAGGAAGGAATATGCCCAACCCAACAAGGCTCTGTTGTAAAGTTGTGGCCAAGAGTCCACTATTGTTTTCTGCTATCAGTAATTAAAGGAATAGTAGCCCTTTATTTTGACTTCGCATATTTTGCATCTACAATATATGCACAGTCAAATTGCCTGAAGATTTATTTCATTTTCATGTATTTATTTATTTTTTTTTAAACCTTTATGTTGTTGACAGGGAGCTCCCTGGATCAATTTGCTAAGAGTTTTTTGTCAGGGGACATGGCCAAATTTGCAGTGATACAGTGTAAAAAGATACAATGCAAACTAGATGGCACACTGAGTATTCAGTGCTGCAGAGAGAGTGTAAAATTGTATTACATCACACAGAGCATTCAGTGCTACAGAGAGACTGTAACATTGTATTACATCACACAGAGCATTCAGTGCTACAGAGAGACTGTAACATTGTATTACATCACAGAGCAGTCAGTGCTGAAAATAGAGAGTAACATTGTATTACATTGCACAGATCATTCAGTGCTACAGAGAGACTGTAACATTGTATTACATCACACAGAGCATTCATTGCTGCAGAGAGACTGTAACTTTGTATTACATCACAGAGCAGCAGTCAGTGCTGAAAATAGCCAGTAACATTGTATTACATTACACAGAGCATTCAGTGCTGCAGGGAGACTGTACCGTTGTATTACATCACACAGAGCATTCAGTGCTGCAGGGAGACTGTACCGTTGTATTACATCACACAGAGCATTCAGTGCTGCAGGGAGACTGTACCGTTGTATTACATCACACAGAGCATTGAGTGCTGCAGGGAGACTGTAACATTGTATTGCATCACACAGAGCATTCAATAATGCAGAGAGACTGTAACATTGTATTACAACACAGAGCAGTCAGTGCTGAAAATAGACAGTAATATTGTATTACATCACACAATGCACTGTAACATTGTATTACATTACACAATGCACTGTAACATTGTATTATATTCTGCTTAGATTGTCCACTGACCAGAAGACTCTCTGGAAACTAAGACTGAGGGAGCTCACTGTCAGGAACACAATAGTGTACAAAAAATAGTTGAAGATAAAAAAAAAGTTGTAAAAAGTAAAACAATTTACTCCATATATTATACACTTGAAGTTAAAATAATTAATATTCCTATAATTATATAAACCAAAATAAAGCATCCTATATAATAATTCACTAAATCGTGTGTAACGCTACATGCGCAGTAGACACTGCTGCGCGTGCTGCAGTCATGTGCAGTAGAGACTGCCCGCACCGCAGCTCTGTATCAGCCATGGCGCGGGTAGTCTCCACTGCGTGTGACTGCCAGGTGGCTGTGACACTGTGGCCCGTGTAACGGGCTGTTCAACTAGTAACTATATAAAACAAATTAAATCTATTGAAAGTAAAATTGTATAGAACTCAGTGAATTTCTGGACCAACCTGATAAAGTGCTCTGTCATCCAAGAAATGCGTTGGGACCTGTACATTTTAAAGGACAATGGTCACATTGAGAGTACCCTATCAGCAGGTGGGAGTAAACCTGACACCAACATGGGATGCACTGTGTGCCCTGTATTAGACAAAGAGTAAAACAGTGATTCTTACTACTCTCTAACTAAACTCCAAGGGCCCTACACAGAAATTAAATATGGAGTGGTTCTTGGGCAGACCAACTGGGGCAAATAAGAATTCCAATAAATTTAACTGGGGCTTTTAACCCTTAGAATAGTAGATATGTCTTCTCCCTATGGTTTTCTGAAGAATTGCTTCCTGTTTTCTTTCTGCATACAGCCCCGTGTTAGGATTTCTGCTTATGAAAGGCTATAATCACACTTACAAATACTGACTTCTATTCCACTTTTTCCCTTATAGCTGTTAAGCATGATGAAGTGTCTGTAAATTCATACATAGTCCGATCCCTCCTGGATGGTTTTGAAGGCCCGAAGGGTTACAGCCAGAGGTTTGGTTTGCACTTTGTGGATTTTGAAGATGGAAACAGACAGAGAACCCCAAAAAAGTCAGCATATTTATTTACCAGCATTGTAGGAAGCAATGGCTTCCCACAGACAAAGTTGATTAGACCTGTAGCTTCTAGGACACAATGGCCAACCTCAAAGAAGTTACCACTTCTGCCTCCATCAAATGTTCCTTCAAAGGCAAAGGTGGTTTGGGAGAAATTCTCAGGGCAAACAGCTTTTGAGAGAGATATGTATTTCCATGACACTTTTCCAAGTGACTTCCACTGGGGGGCTTCAACCTCTGCTTATCAGATTGAAGGGGGTTGGAATACTGATGGAAAAGGACCTAGCGTATGGGACACATTTACTCATGTTCCTGGGAACATTGCTAATAACGACAATGGGGACATTGCCTGTGACAGTTACAACCAGCTGGATGCTGACCTCTACATGCTGAGGGCCTTAGGTGTGACCAGCTATAGGTTCTCCCTGTCTTGGTCTAGAATCTTTCCAACTGGGACAGGAGCAGTCAATGAAAAGGGGGTTGAATATTACAACAGGCTTATTGATGGACTAATAGCAAGCAACATATCTCCAATGGTGACACTTTACCACTTTGATCTACCCCAAGCACTCCAAGACATTGGTGGTTGGGAGAACAACACTGTTCTTGATGCATTTCATAGCTATGCAGATTATTGCTTTAAGGTGTTTGGAGACAGGGTTAAATTCTGGATGACTTTTAACCAGCCTCACAGCATTGTAACAGCTGGCTATGGCACAGGTCTGTTTCCTCCTGAAGTGAAGGATGACCCTGGATCTGCACCTTACAGAGTCGCCCATCAGCTTTTGAAAGCCCATGCCAGGGTCTACCATAACTATGATCAGAACTATCGGGCGAGCCAAGGAGGGGTGATTTCTCTGAGTCTTAACACTGAATGGGTTGAACCCAAAGACCACAATGAACCAAGAGATGTAGAAGCAGCTGACCGATACCTGCAATTCACACTTGGGTGGTTCGCTCACCCCATCTTCAAAACGGGCGATTACCCAGATGTCATGAAATGGCAAGTGGCAAATAAAAGTGACTTACAGAACCTTAAGTCTTCCAGGCTGCCCAGTTTTACAGAGGAGGAAAAGGCCTATATTCAGGGAACGGCTGATGTGTTCTGTATAAACATCTACACCACAAAAATAGTAAAACATAAAACACTCAGACTGGACCCAGCCTCATTTGATAGAGATGTGGACATAGAGGAAGAAATTAGCACAAACTGGCCATCAACGGCACTTGACATGCACAGAGCAGTAGCGTGGGGGCTAAGGAGGCTGCTGAACTGGGTAAAGGAGGAATATGGTGACACCCCCATTTATATCACGGAAAATGGGGTTTCAACAAACAGTGCGGCTGATTATGATGACAACAGCCGTATATTGTATTACAAGACTTACATTGATGAAGCCTTGAAAGGTAAGTAGGCATTGATAATAATAATAATAATAATAAAGTATTTGGATAGTGAGGATAGTGGTTCTCAAACATTTTTCAGTGGCGTAACCTTTTTTGTTTCCTATGAAAATCCCATGAAACCCTTAGATACTAACGAGGTCTCCAATGCATGGTGAAGCAATATGTTTTAGACCCTTCTGTCATGGTGTTTTAACCTTTTTGGAATAAAGAATTATTGATTTTATTACTGCTTAAAGGGATACTAATGCCCCATAAAAATTATACTAGTAGTTTTGTAGAGGTTTAAAAAATAAATTATTTGTCAAAAATCCTATCTCTCAAACGTTTACAGTTTGAGAGATATTCGTATGTAAAGTTCCCCACTCCCTCCCCTTCTCCTGCCGTCGACGTCTAGCTGACAGCAGGAGATCGTGGTCCGGGGACCAGCCGACAGCTCTGCAGCAGAGCCGATATTCCCTTTATTAGAAAAGAATTACTTCACTGGAAAGGTCTACAAAGTGTGCCTGGTTTGCAGGTACACTTTGTAGACCATTCCCATGAAGTAGTTCTTTTTAAATAACACGATTTCAGCTCTGCTAAAGAGCCTCCTCGAGTCAGCCAACTCAAATCTCCTACTGTTAGCTTTACAGGTGAATATCTCTCAAACCATAATGGTTTGAGAGATAGGATTTGTGCCACATAATGTATTCTTTTAACCTCTACAAAACCAGAATAATTTTTTATGGGACATTACTGTCCCTTTAAGCATTATGCTTTGAAGAAATAAGTGCACACTAAATTGGTGAGATTTTTTCATTGGGTTTTTGAGATTTACTTGTCCCGTATGGTACATTTAGTTTGCTCCAGAATTGCAGCCGTATAAAGCCCAGTGTCTCTGCATCCAAAATAATGAATTCAAAAGATTGCATTTCAATGTATTGCAGTTTAATGAAAATGAAATAGATTAACGTACAAAATAAATTGAATGATAAATCACTGTATGAAATCCATCTATTTGTTGTCTTCCCTTCCCCATTCAGCCCACAAGTTAGATGGGGTGAATCTGAAAGGATACACTGCCTGGTCTCTCATGGACACGTTTGAATGGAAGTCTGGGTACAGTGTAAGATTCGGTTTACACCACGTGGACTTTAAGAATCCCAACCGCCCGAGGACCGCTAAACGTTCTGCTATTTACTATGCTGACATCATAAGGAAAAACGGAATACCTCTGGATAAAGAGGACGAGTTCATTTATGGGGAGTTCCCGAAGGACTTTGCATGGAGTGTTGCATCTGCATCTTACCAGGTGATACTAACCGGCCCACTTATGATTGTAAAGGGGTGGGGCTCTCTAGCGCTATGGTCCTAGTCAGCTCCACCCATGATTCTAAAGGGAGGTGCTCTCTCGCGCTGACCATTATTCTAACAGGTGAAAGTCTTCTCTTTGGCACGAGCCATCCCACCCATGATTCTAAAGGGAAGTGTACTATTTCTCTATGGCTATAGCCAGCCCTGTCCATGATTCTAAAGGGAGGGGCACTATATCTCTCCCTAACCCTTTCTATCTATGCACTAGCCAGCCAGACTTGTGATTCTAAAGGGCAGTGCTCTCTTTCTGTGGCTTTAGACAGCCCGTCCCATGATGCTAAAGGATATTGTATACATTCTCAGGATTATAAAATGTGTCCATTTAGCAACAGACTACAGAAGAGTTTAAAGGGATAGTAATACTTCGTTTTATCTTTATTTTATTTTGTAGGCATTAAAAAAACATGAAGAACGATATAAGTCTTATCTCTCAAACCTTTATGGTTTATGAGATATTCACAAGCAAAGTTCCCCTCCCGCCCCTTTTACCTAGTGTAAGCAATCTCTTCTCAGATGTGGAATCTGGATGTAAGACCAGACAGATAACAGCAGGGGACAATCTTCTTCCTATGAGAACAATGAAAGTCCTGTCCCCCTTGACACGTTTTTCAGGTTTTTCCCTTATCTTAATTGAAGATTGTGCCTCTCTGAGGTCTACCTGGGCACCTCCCTTCTGCTCTGGCTGAGCAGTGTTACATCAGTAAAAGGGGCGGGAGGGGGATACTTTGTCATTCAATTACTCTTGAACTACATCTGACAGAATTGAAATAACACTCTCCAAAGTCCAAATACTATGATGATTAATTAGAGCTGCTTTTATTCTGAAACATTACTATCCCTTTAAAAGCAAAAAAGAGTTAATAGATATAACTGAGTGCTGTATAAATAACACCTATCTAGGAAAGTCCTTCTGAAAAACTAATTAAGAGCTACTTATTCCAAAGGAACAGTTCCCCTCTAAGAACATGTTGTAAGAGAAGGGTCTTATTTCTGATCTTTAGATTGAAGGAGCCTGGAGGGCTGATGGAAAAGGACTGAGTATCTGGGACAAGTTTACCCATTCCCCACTCAGAGTCGGGAATGATGACAATGGGGATGTGGCCTGCGATAGCTACAACAGGATTGACGAAGATGTCTCTCTGCTGAAAAACCTGAAGGTCACGCATTACCGGTTATCAATCTCTTGGCCACGGGTTCTACCAGACGGAACGCTGAGCTTTGTGAATGAAGTTGGGCTGAATTATTACATACGACTAATTGATGCTCTTCTGGCTGCTGGTGTAACACCCCAGGTAATTCATTACAAAAAGCATATGCAATATCACAGTAGCGCAGAGGTTGTTTTCCCTTGAGGGAAATCTTTCCAGTCGAGATGGATTGCACCTTAGTGGAAAGGGGGCCATGGTGCAAGGGGCTAGGATGGTTAGTGGGTTGGAGAAACATTTAAACTAGGAAAGGGGGAATGCAGTATAAATGAGGAAATGGGATGGTTTTGGAGATGGGTAATGGGCTAGTTCACCTAATTCGAAGGTGCCAATGTTAAAGCCTAATAAAAGGCAAATGCATTTTACAAAGAATATCATTTTTCAGAATGGCAAAAATATAAACTGTATGCATGTAAATGCTCATAGTGTGCCTGGTAAGATGGAGGCACTAGAACTGAGTCCAGTGCATGGGCAGTATGTTCTAATTGGTGTGTCTGAAACCTAGTTATATGATACATATGACTTGGCAGTCAATCTAGAGGGTTATTCAAGTTTTAGGAGGGACACGGTTAATTAGAGGGGAGAATGGGTATGCCTATATATAACACATGCCTTAAAACCTAGTATAAGGGAAGATATAGATGAAGGGTCCAGTGAGAATGTAGAGTTTCTGTGGGTTGAAATACACACTGGGGGCACACATGATAAAAATATGTTAACAGGGATTTGCTATAAGCCACCTAATATTGGGTTTGAGGAAGCTCAACTGTTACTGGCTTCTTGGTTAGGAAATGCTATGATAATGGGAGATTCCATCTATCCTGAAATTGACTGGAGCTATATGACTACCAGCAAAACAAAGGGAACTTATTTTTTAAGTATGATTAATGCCAGTTTTATGTCCCAAATAGTAGAGGAGCCATCTAGAAAAGATGCCTTGCTTGATTTAATGCTCTCAAGCAATTCTGACATGATAAACAGTATACAGGTAAAGGAACATGTAGGCAGTAGTGACCACAATATGGTGACTTTTGAAATGTTTTATGAGAAACCCAAAAGCAAGTGTTTAACCAAAACATTCAGTTTTACATAGGCTAATTTTACAATGCTAAAACATTTTTAAAGGATATTCAATAAGATGTAATCTTCAGAGAATCATGGAATTGGTTTAAAATGCTCTTAGATAAATATACCTATCAATATATACCATTGGGGAATAAGTACAAGAGGAGGAAATTAAGACCAGTGTGGCTTAATAAAGAGGTTTGCAGGGAAATTAGAAACAAGAAGCAGGTTTTTAAATTGCTTAAGTCAGAAGGGTCAGATGCATCATTTAAAAAATATAAAGAATGTAATAGAATCTGCAAACAAGCCATTAGGCCACCTAAATTGGTAGTGACAGAAATATTGCAAAAGCAATTCCATGAGTATATAAATAACAAAAGGATTAAAGGCATAGCAATGTTTCAATTTCAAGAATGCTGCAATCCTTTATTATACTGCACACAACCAATCATTTATTTTAGTGATGCTGCATTCACTATTTGTAGTCGGGCTTAACTGATTGGCAAGATGCGTAAGTCAGAGAAAATTTGCTCAAATCCGACGCTTAAGTGGGCTCAGAAAGAGGGCCCCATGGAGTCTGAAAAAGAATGATAAATGACAGAAAGAAACAAAGGGATGGGTCGGGTGGGGATAAGCGTGCCCTACGTCAGCTACCTCCTATGGCCACACCACACGGGTTAAAAAGGGTGCCCCAAGCCCTCCCACAATTCCAGGCTAACTATTAGCCTTCTCATATATCTTGTGTAATAATATTCAGAATTATCCCCCTCACGCCCCTTTTGACAAATCCAGGCCACCTCTCCATAAATCTGAAGTCCGGTCGGTTGACTGGACAGAGAGCTACTAGACACAAACTGCCTCCATTCAGTTTACGGAAAACCCTGCCACCCTTGATGAATTAGGGCAGGGTTTTCCTTATACTGAAAGAAGATTTCCCACATCGCCATCCGCTTGCAGATCTGAGGCTCGAAGGATGACATAAGTATAAGGGGCGTGAGGGGGATAATTCATAATATTATTACACGAGATATGTAGTCAATGCAGCATTACCAACATAACAGATCGGTTGTATGCAGTATAATAAAGGCTTACAGAGTTCTTGAAATTGAAACATTACTATCCCTTTAAAGGGATAGTAATACTTCGTTTTAACTTTATTTTATTTTGTAGGCATTAAAAAAACATGAAGAACGATATAAGTCTTATCTCTCAAACCTTTATGGTTTAAGAGATATTCACAAACAAAGTATCCCCCCCCCTGTTCAACCAGATCAGAAGGGAGGTGCCCAGGTAGACTGCAGAGAGGGACAATCTTCAATTAAGATAAGGGAAAAACCTGAAAAACTTGTCAAGGGGGGAAGGGCTTTCATTGTTTTTCATACAAATAGTATAATACAAAAACATGGTTTTTAATTTTATTTAATAAAGGTTGAATTTTATTATATTTGTGTCCTGACACATGATACTGATGAACTTATTAGATCTATATTAGTGTGCTATTGTTTGCAGGGTTCTTTTTTCTTTTTCTTTTTATTTTGTTTGTTTTCATACAAAGAAAATTGTCCCCTTCTGTTATCTGTCTGGTCATACAACCTGATCCACATCTGAGATGAGACGGCTTACACTAGGTAAAAGGGGCGGGGAGGGGAACTTTGCTTGTGAATATCTCATAAACCATAAAGGATTGAGAGATAAGACTTATATCATTCTTCATGTTTTTTTAATGCCTACAAAATAAAATAAAGTTAAAACGAAGTATTACTATCCCTTTAAGGTTAATATTGGTCCTCTTAAGACTGAGACAGTAAATTTATTAGTGAGGATAAGGCTATGGCTGATACCTTAAACATGTTCCTTTATCTGTACATGCAAAGGAAAAAACAATGGCAGGTAATGGGAAAACAGACAAAACCACATAATTTCCTCCATCATATACATGGCTTACTGAGGACAAAGTCCAAAAAGAGACTGGAAAAGATTATGGTTAATAAAGCACCTGGACCTGATGTTATACACCCAAGGGTACTTAAGGAACTTAGTTAAATAATAGCAAGACCAGTATACTTAATATTTATCGATTCACTTTCATTAGGCATAGTGCCCTGTGATTGGAGGAAAGCTGATGTAGTGCCATTGTTCAGAAAGGAGGCATGATCCAAACCAGTAAATTATAGACCTGTGAGCTTGACTTCCACAGTGGGTAAGATATTAGAAGCAGGATTACTAACTGACTGTATTCAGAACTATATGAAGACCAACAATATTATTAGTAGGAGCCAACATGGTTTTATGAAAAATAGATCACGTCAAACTAATTTTCTTGCGTTTTACAAAAGGGTAAGTAGTAAATTGGAGAAGGGAATTGCTGTTGGTGTAGTATACCTGGATTTTGAAAAAGCCTTTGACACAGTGCCTCGCAATAGGGTACTGCATAAAAGTCTTCAATTTGGGTGATATCTACGCATGGATAGAGAACTGGTTAAATGATAGATGGCAGAGAGCTGTGGTAAATGGAATCTTTTCAAGTTGGTCTAAACTTGTAAGTAGGTATCCACAGGCAACAGTCCTGCGCCCAATGCTTTTTAATTTGTTTATTAATGATCTAGAAGTGGGAATTGAAAGTAAAGTCTCAGTTTTGCGGATGACACTAAGCTATGTAAGGAAATACATACAGAGCTGGATGTTTTTCTGTGCAGAAAGATTTAGATAAACTAAGTGAATGGGCAGAAAAGTGGCAGATGACATTTAATGTAGATAAATGTAAGTTTATGAATTTGGGCTGTAGAAACAAACGTGCTACATACACACTAAATGGGAAACTACTTTGGGAATCCGCAGTCGAGAAAGATTTAGGAGTACTGATAGACGATAGATTTCAGAGTAGTGTGCAGAGTCAGTCAGCTGCTGCAAGAGCAAATAGGGTACTAGCCTGCATAAAAAGAGTTGTAGATGCAAGGGATGCTAATATTATCCTACATCTATATAAAGCCTTGTTAAGGCTCATCTAGAATATGGAGTACAGTTTTGGGCATCAGTTCTTAAAAAATAAATTACTGAAATGGAAAAAGTGCAGAGTCATGCAATAAAACTGATAAAGGGATTGGAGGATCTGAGTTATAAAGTGAGACTAGCCAAAAATGGGTTTGTTTACATAAAAGAAGAGATGTCTAAGGGGGGATATGATTACCATTTACAAATATAAATGAGGTGAAAACAGAAAACTCCTCAGGTAACTATTTACTCAAATAGCTGAGGAAAGGTACTTTTGACTAAAACAAAGGCAAAGGGTTTTTACAGAAAGGGCAGTAAAGTTATGTAATTCTTTGCCTCAGGATGGATGCTTGCAGATACTGTAACTACTTTCAAAAAAGTAATGGAAACCTATCTAGCACGGTACAATATTGAAAATTATGACAGTTGGCTTCAGTGCAGATAGGGTGTTGATCCAGAGAAATATCTGAATGTCATTTGGTCAGGAAGCTATTTTTTTACCCACTCGAGGCTTATTTGGAAATGGCTTCAATGTTGTTTGGGGGGGGGTTGCCTTCCTCTGGCTCAACAGGGGTGATTTGGCATGGGCTGCACGTAATGGTCTTTTTTCAGCCTCATCAACTATGTTACTATGTAACATACTTTCCTTAGAATGATTAAATTATTGATGAAAAGTAGAAGAAGTTTTTTTTTTTTTAATATTTAAAACTAAAATTCTATTTTTCTGTCAGGTAACAATTTATCACTGGGACCTACCCCAAGCTTTGCAGAATGTGGGAGGTTGGGAAAACGACACTATAGTGGAGAGATATAGAGATTACGCTGACCTGCTCTTCAAAAGGCTGGGAGACAAGGTCAAGTTCTGGATAACACTCAATGAGCCGTACATCATCGCCAATCTTGGCTACGGCTATGGTTCAGCTGCACC
Organism: Rhinophrynus dorsalis; assembly: GCA_037306005.1. Taxonomy (NCBI): domain Eukaryota; kingdom Metazoa; phylum Chordata; class Amphibia; order Anura; family Rhinophrynidae; genus Rhinophrynus; species Rhinophrynus dorsalis. Next base: position 227,817,589 of record CM074725.1, read on the forward strand.
AGGTAATGACGGTATTGTTACATTGTACTAAACCTTTCTTTGTGAAGTTACAGTATTTATATACATCTTGGACAATTTGAAACAACTGTGCATTTGGTGAAAATTTTAGGGGAGATGTATAAAAAACATTCTTGGTCCTTTTGTAAGGATTATCTTTAAGTCATGACAACTGGTGATAACATCATGTCTGAATTATAAATGAAAAAGAGTATCTTTATTAATGGAGCGTTACAAATCTGATCTTATACTTGTAATGCTGAAGAACAGATTATACCTGGCGTTAAGATTCTGGCAAAAATTCTGTCAAAAAATTGTAGCAGTTAGTGACATTTCTTTATAAATTCACTGCACCACTTTTCACTCTGGCATAACTAAGTCTATAATTGTTGCCCATATATTTAAATCCAAAATAATGCTTCTTTTCACATAATTCCATTTTTATAAATATCCCTCTTAGTTCCTAATTTAGATGCTAGATCTCCCGTTTACATATGATCAGTCCTAGATTAATGGTACCTTGAGCCCTAGACAGTACCAATCAATAACCCCCTTCACTTCCTGGATCAGAGTGTGTGTTTGTGTGACCCAAGGAAGATGCCTCAATCATCCATATGGTAATCCAGATGTATGTACACTCATTATTGGTCCTTCTATCTCTGGTAGATTACTTGGGACACAAACAGGCTACATTTCCACTATGGTAGGAAAAAGTAAACTTATGCCAATAAAGACTACTCATTTCAATTTAAAAAGGTCTTGTGATAATTGGTTATGACCCTTAACATTAATTCCCTGCCACCGTGAAAAGCAGAGAAGTAATAGGCTTTAATTAGAATATGCCCAATATGCATTAGAATGTGGAACAATATTGCACAGAGAGTGAAAATAAATATATAGAGAAGGAATGTGCTACTAGTTACTGGTCTTTGGTCTGGTGGTGAATGTGTTGGGCTTATTGTGTTTCATGTTTATTGGTTGTACTACAATTTCAGTAGATAAAAATAATGGGTTAGCGAACTCCTGAGTTGATCGAGAGGTCTCACATTGCTCCATAATGCACTGGTGACATTGCTAACATCAAAGGCAGGGCCGGATTTACAATAAGGCAGAGTAGGCACCTTCCTACAGGTGCATCCCACAGAGGGGCTCCTGTCATTGGGATAATTTTTTGACTTCTTGTTTTTATTTTTTATTAGCCTCGGAAGTCACCCCTGCCCCCCCCCCCTTGGCGTCCGCAACAACATGGAGAGGAGAGGTCTGCGCCGAAGACCTGTAACTACTGAGCTCCCTTGACGCTGCAGGCTCTTTAGTAATAATGCAGAGCGCTGGGAGATGACATCATCTCCCAGCGCTCTGCATTACAGTCCGTGCGGGAGCTCCAGCAGCTACAGCTGTGTGCCAAAGGTGGCACATATTTCTCCTCTCCAGCGAGGTAGGAAACGGGGGGGGGGGGCAATATGGAGATGATGGGGGCAATGTGAGGGGCAATACGGACATGATGGGGGCAATACTAAGATGATGGGGGCAATGTGAGGGACAATATTGAGATGATAGGGGCAATATTGAGATGATGGGGGCAATGTGAGGGGATATGGACATGATGGGGCAATGTGAGGGCAATATAGAGATGATGGGGCAATATGGACATGATGGGGCAATGTGAGGGGCAATATTGAAATGATTGGGGCAATGTGAGGGGCAATATTGAGATGATGGGGCAATTTGAGGGGCAATATGGACATGATGGGGGCAATGTGAGGGGATATGGACATGATGGGGGCAATGTGAGGGCAATATAGAGATGATGGGGGGCAAGTTGGAGCTGATGGGGGGCAATAGGGAACTAATGGGGGGCAATGTGGAGATTAGGAGCATTATGGAGATGTCCAGTGGAGCTGGCAAATCGGGGGTGGGGTGGGGGGTGCGCTTCAGAATTCTGTGCCTACAGGCTCCTGAGATGTAAATCCGGCCCTGATCAAGGGGGTTTGCCTTTTCCTTTGCTATTGAAACACATCAAAGTACATCATGAGCACGATTCAATGCAATGTATGCTTTCCTATAGCCTTCAGCTTTGTTTTAATTCTCTACAGGAATCTCTTCAAAGCCTGGAAGTGCACCATACATAGTAGGTCATAACCTGATAAAGGCTCACGCGGAAGCCTGGCACCTCTACAATGACAACTACAGAGCCAAGCAAGGAGGCGTCATATCAATCACAATCAACTCAGACTGGGCCGAGCCAAGAAATCCGTATAAGCAGGAGGATGTGGAAGCTGCAAGGAGATATCTTATGGTATAAAGCAATCACCCAAGTTTTGGTTTTGAAATGCAGCAGAAATCATATTGATTAGAATATTAGAGACTTAGAATCCATATGTTGTCCAATAGTGTGTGAGATAAACACTGCCTACTGTCATTAAAGGGACAGTAATGTTTCACACAAAAAGCAGCTCTGATTAATCTTCATAGTATTTGGGCCATGGAGAGTGTTATTTCAATACTGTCAGAGTTGTAGTACAAGAGTAATTGAATGATAAAGTATCCCCCTCCTGCCCCTTTTACTGATGTAACACTGCTCATCTCAGAGCAGCAAGACTGTCCGGATGGATCACAGAGAGGGGCAATCTTCAGTGAGCATAAGGGAAAACCTGAAAAACCTGTCAAGTGGGGCAGGGTTTTCCTTATGGTCACAGTAAGAAGTTTGTCCCTTGCTGTGAGCTGTCTGGTCAAGGGACCAGATTCCACATCTGAAGGGAGGTGGTTACACTGGGTAAAAGGGGCGGGAAAGGGATACTTTATCATTCAGTTACTCTTGACAGTATTGAAATAACACTCATCATGGCCCAAATACTATGAAGATTAATTGGAGCTGCTGTTTTTTGTGAAACATTACTATCCCTTTAACATCAGACCTGACCTTCCTGTAGGGTGTTCTACTATTCTGACAAAATACAAAGTGCATCTTATGCACAAAACAAAATTTGGGGAAAACCAACCGTGTCGTGGGGTACAAATAGAATTCCTACTGATTAAAAGAGGTGTTTAAGCCTTTGAATGTTAGAATGACTGCCAACACATTGCAACAAGCAATGCATTTGAGACCTATCTAGTACTCAGGGAATTAAACACCCTATTTAAATCAATGTGAGTTTTAGAAATGTTTATTTCTAACCTATGGTGCAGATGGATTGCTTCATAATTGTTGCACTGTACATCAGCCCCAGTGGTCCTGTGACTGGCTGCATGCTCTTTAATCACCCTGTCCATCCAGTGATTGAATGCATGCCGTCCAGTGAAGCTATCCAGCCTGTTTGTTTGCTGTTCAGTTCAACTTTGTTACAAAGACTCACTGACCCATATTTATAAAAGCAAACTGGAGTTATTCTGAAGTAAACCAACTGTACCATAGATGACAAATAAAAATTCCTATTAAATTGGGATTTTAACTCCTTGAATGCTAGAGAGGTCTCTCTCTGGCATTCAAGGGGTTAAAAATCTCTATTAAGGTGCATGGCAATTTAGTGATTTTTATTTGTCCCCTATGATGCAGTTGGTTTACTCCAGAATAACTGCAGTTTGTGTTTATAAATATGGGCCCCTGTCCCTGGACACCTAGATAGCCACCAGCCAATCATAGATAGGATGGAAAGTCTAATCGGACCATAGAGGCAACCAATCAGAAGATAGACAGCAGACAACAGATCACAGGATGGATTGCCTGACTGAAAAACAAGCAACCAATCAAGGGCTGGTCTTAAAGGAATATTATATTATATTTAGATTATCATGTACCTGCACTTGTATGTAAAAAAGGGATTTCAGGGCATGTGCTTGACACTTATAGGTCTTTGTGACACAGAGAGACTGATCTACTAAGAACAATTAGTGCAATTCTGGAGCACACCAACTGTATCAAAGGGAACAAATGTTACTAACCTGAAAATAGATGGGCAAAGATGAAATGTTCTGTATATTCAGTTGTGTAACATATACCTATTTATTGCACCTTATCAAGTATAAAGTACAACATATAGGATTTAAATAGACAGCTTATCACTACAGGAGATGTACGCCTTTAAATCAATGCTACACGAAGCCAGTAATTTATTGCAGGGCAAAGCATAAAAGTAGAACAAGATTTTTTTTAACTGTTTAAGTGCAAGAGGGTTGCCCAGTGCATTTAATAGCAATTCATTAGACACCCCCACCGACACTCAAAGGGTTAAAGGGGAAAGAAAAGCGAGAATTGTTTAACCCTTAAGGCAAACATGCAGAACACTGAAGAGCAATTTGTCGCACACTCCTCTGGCACACAAAAGGTTAACACGCAACAGTTTATCCAGATAGTGAAATTGTTTGTGGATCTGATACAGGAATTCATGTCACCTTGTACATTATTGACCAAAACAACAATCAGCGACACATTGTGAGGATGATGTACTAAAGAAAATAAGAGCAATTCTGGAGCAAACCAACTGCACTACAGGGGATAAATAAAACTCCCCACTGATTTCAGTGGAGCTTTCAACCCCTTAAGGACTGACAACACACGCTCACGGCCAGCAGTTAACCATCTGAGTGCCAGAGGGGTAAGCAACGCATTACAAAGCAATGTGTTGCGTACCCCTCTTGCACTCAAGAGAGTTAAGGACCATGGAGAGCAGGGAGCCCTGAAATCCATGATGGTCCTGGCACAACATGGGTCCTTATCACACGTCTAACCCATGATGTGCCAGGACCTTCACGGGTCCTTAAAGGGATAGTAATACTTGAAAATAATTGTATTTTATATTGTAGCCCTTAAAAAAAATTAAAAATGATACAAGTCTTATCTCCCAAACCTTTATGGTTTGGGAGATATTCACTTGTAAAATATAGTAAAATTCTCTTTTCCTGGCTGTTTCAGCCAAGTCTGCCATCTAGTGGACAGATTTGGAATTCGGTCCACAGCGCAACCGTCAGCTCTGTAGCAGTGCCGAGATCACGATCTTTGAAAAGTACTACTTAACTGGAACTATCTACAAAGTGTGCCTGGCTTAAAAGCACACTTTGTAGACCATTCCAATTAAGAGCAATAATAAGAGCAGGGTGGAGCAATGACGTCACTCCAGGGCAGTGATTCTCAACCAGGGTGCTGTGGCACTTTGGGGTGCCACGGACATCATCTTAGGGTGCCCCATGCTTTCTATGAAGACTAACAAAAATGGACTCTTAAATAAAGATTAATAGAAATTGTTCTGCACAATATGTTTAGTTTTGTTACTATGATTGTAAGACCTAATAATAACTGTATATTCATGTATTGTACCCTTCATTATGCCCTTGATAAAGTACACTACATACGTTAGGGGTGCCCCGAATGTTCTAGATTATGTGTTAGGGGTGCCCCAAACAAAAAAAGATTGAGAACCACTGCTCCAGGGGAAACTTTACTTCTGAATATCTCCCAAACCATAAAGGTTTGGGAGATAAGACTTATATCATTTTTCATGTTTTGTTAAGGGCTACAATATAAAATAAACTTATTTTCAAGTATTGCTATCCCTTTAAGGGGTTAAACCTTTGAATTGTGGAGAGGCCGCCAACGCATTGCAAAGCAATCAGTTGGAGAACTCTCCAGCATTCAAGAGGTTAAATGAGATCAACGGGTCTTCTAACCCCTTGAATGCCTGCAAGGTCTCCAACACTGTGTTCTGAAATGCGTTGGAGGCCACTTTAGCATTCAAGGGGTTAAAAGCCCCATTTAAATCAGTTGGATTTTTAATTTGTTCCCTTTGGTGTGTTTGGATCGACCCAGAATTGCTTCAGTTTTCTCAGAGTGATTTACTCCATTTGTTACCCTAGTTTTACGGCGGGTGGTTTGCAAATCCCATATTCAAAAACGGCGACTACAATGAGGTCATGAAGACCAGGATACGGGAAAGGAGTCTTGCACAAGGACTGTCCAAATCCAGGTAAGAAAGTCTAACGATGGCTTTGGATGATTTATCAAGATTTCCCCCTATGTACATTAAACTAAAGCAATGTTACCGTAAAGTTATAGTAATAAATCATTATAAATCTTTATTTTGTAGCTATTAAAAAGTGAAACTAAATGCCCTCAGTCCCATCTCTCAAACATTTATGGTTTGAGAGATAATAGTAGTTAAAGTTCTGATATCTGATAACACTGCAGTTATCTCTAAGAGAATTTATGGTATTTATGCTTAGTTGTAAGATCAGCTTTTCCATGGCTGGATTTCCCAGTAGGCAGAGTAGGAACAGGGGAGAGCTGGCAACATGTGACCCAGGAGACAAATAAAATCAAGTGGTCTGCTTCTACTATCATTCAAGCCCACTGTCCCAGCCCACTCTTTTAGTTAATTTTAAAACTGCCATTACGTTGTGAAGTAAGGCAAGTGATACCACAGAGCCTACAGTCGAAATGGGGCTGCACTACTGATACATTGTACGCTGTGTAGTAAGTAAAGCTACACTAGTGATACCATAGAGCTTACAATGGAAATGGGTTATGCTTGGATTGTAGCTCTGTGGTATCATTTGTGTAACTCTGTTTCATTTGTGGTTGTACTGCTATAATGGCAGGACCAATATGATATGCTTTAGGATATTTCCTCTCTATGAAAGACACTAGTGGGCTAAAAGAGACTGCACCCTGGGTAGGATACCTTTCCTATAGAGCTTGCAAATTTGTATTGCAGGCTGGTTACTAGTTGAGAGTCTCTGACTCCCAATCTACATATGGGAGACATCGGCATCGGACTGATTTCCTCTCAGTGGCACATGGGAGTGAAATATGTGACTGATCAGCAGCAGGGGGCGCACCACATCCAAGAATAAAGCACTTCATTGTATTTTCAGTGTGCACTTGTGATATCTCCTTTATTTTGCATTGTCCCTTAGTGTAAGGATATTCAGGCATGAGTCCATAGTCAGGGAAATTTTAAGAACCCCTGAGGCCCCCAGCCCCACCAAATATAGGTTTACATTTAGGATCTTTAAATTTCTTCCTCTTCCTTTCTTCCTATTTGCAGGAAATGCATCCACGTTTACATACTTTTACAAATATATATTGTAGGGTTTATCCCCCTTATTAAAACAAGTGTATTCCCACTGCTGAGAAGTGTTTTATTCAAAAGTTATTACAGCTCAAACTTGAATTTTTTTTTTTTAGGAGGAGTATCACAGTGGCCTGAAACTGCACAGTGGCGCTGTTGCTACACCATCCTATGGACAGCTCTGGTCAATTGACCATAAATCTGCATAGGTTGGAGTAGCATCCACACCACTGTAACAACGCAGGCTACTGTGATACTCATACATGGGAACTCTCCAGATCTGCCCCTGAGACTCCGGTGTTTGCAGCTGATTAACGGTCTCCGGGAACAGAAACTGATTTTCTGAGGGTGGGGAGTTTCATAACAAACTCTGCCCACTTCTCCTCCTTCCCACCATGTTCCTCCCACTTCCTGCCCATTTCTTCTCCTTCCCACCCTGTTCCTACCATTTCCTGCCCACTTCTCCTCCTTCCCCACTCAGTTCCTCTCCTCTTCCCACCCACTCTTGTGACAAGTCCACTAAGCCCTGCCCCCTCTCACAAGTAAGCCCTGCTTCTTTTTGATGTGACTCGCGTCATTTCTATCCCCCCAGCTGCAACACAGGAGTCCCATTCGGGGACTTCAGAAGACAAAGTTCCAAGGTATGGTGATACTGCAGTTAAAAAATTTCGAGTTTTAGCTGTAATCATTTTTTAATAAAACACCTCTCAGCAGTGGGAGTGCCCTTGTTTTTCTCAGGGAGGAAGGATAAACCCTACAACATATTATTTTTACATTTTAAGTATTACTATCCCTTTACGTCAGTGTTAGTTCCTTTCTGTAAAAAATGGGACTATTAGAAGCCCAAGGTGAGGCCCCTGAGGCTGGAGGCTCAGGTGAATGTTCGGGTACACCCATGCATTAAAATGCCCCTTGCTCGTTGTGCTTGTGGAATTCGGTCCATTGAGGCGAACGGCAGGTTACAAACCCCGCCCACAGCACATGGTAATCGTATCCCCTTAACCTTCTGAGTGCCAGAGGGGGACACAGTACCCCCTGGCACTCAAAGGGTTAAACACGCTCATACACTCTGCCCAGAGACAGATTATGGCTCCACAGGGCCGTAGTCAAGGTATCAGTTTGAGCCCCACAACCTTTGATCCAGTGCTTCTCACAGAGTGCTGCTAGCGGGTATTGGCATTGTGGCTTTAAAGGAACAGTAAACTTTTTTTTATGAAAACACATATTTTGTAGATCATTTCCTGCTGAATAAAACAAGGTCACTTCCATCGCTGTCAGATGTTTTATTCAAAATTGATAGCAGTTTAAATAACCAGAAAGTGAATTTACTGTGTTTACTTCCTGATAGTTCTGACAGGAAGTGACTCAGCAGTTTCTATCACATTCTGTGGAGAACTGTATGTCTCTGACTTTTCTGACTTTCCTTTCCGTTAGAATCTAACAGGAAATCTAATAAGAATTTGACCCCTAGAGGGCACTGCTAATGTAAAAAAACATGGGTTTAAACTGTAATAACTATGTAAATATAAATCTCTCGGCAGTGGGAGTACCCTTTTTTTACTCAATAGGAAAATCCCTGCAATATATATTTTTTCATAAAAAAAGTTTACTGCTCTTTTAAATGGAAGTTGGAACAGCTGGATGATGCTGGTCTCTTCCAACAAAAAGGGCATCTGACACAAGATGTTAGTGACAGCAACAGCAAGGCCTCTGTCTGTGACTCATCACATGCAGATAGGACCCCTCATATTGTCACAGGCCATGGGGACTAGCCTAGGTTGCCATAATGGATAATCCAGCTGTGATTCTGCCTGCTTCAGTTTGAAAAACAGCCAGTAACTGTCATGTCCGCCTCCACGAATTACAGTCCTAGACAACTGAAGATGTTATTTCTAGAACCAAGGCTCAACCGCAAATTCATAAGGGCTATTAAGATTTTCTGACCATATCACAGTAAGGTAAACTGAGATTATGTTGCAAAATATTACTTTGCCCTTTCACAATCCATATACTGAATCTAATGATATATCTAACATATATACATATATGGTTTCACCCCAGACTTCCAGAATTCACAGAAAGCGAGAAGAAGAGAATTAATGGAACCTATGACTTCTTCGGTTTCAATCACTACACAACCATTCTGGCATCGCCCCTCAACTTCCCACAATCAATACAATCCTTCGATGCAGACAGGTAAGAGTTAAGATTAGACAGCCCATGCAGCAGGTGTTAATTTAACTCCTTGGGTGCTAGAGATGTCTTTAGGATCAAAGGGGTTAAAAGTAATCTGACATATGTACATTTAAAAAAGGATGACAACCTGTGTATGGCTTGGTATGAATTTCTGCCCCATTGTTATGTTTCAGGGGGGTGTCTTCAACGACCGATCGAAGCTGGCTCGGATCAGGTTCTATTTGGTTAAAAGTGACCCCCTTTGGCTTCAGGAGAATACTGAACTGGATAAAAGAAGAGTATAACAACCCCCCAATTTATGTCACAGAAAACGGTATTTCTGAACGTGGCACCAATCTGAATGATGTCTGGAGAGAGCATTACTACAAAAATTATGTCAACGCAGCATTGAAAGGTAAGTGACTAAAGCATGGGTGGGAAATCTGGGTATCTCCATCTGTTGTTGAACTACAAATTCCATTCATTTCAGATGGCCATTGAGCAGAGTCGTAATCCAAGAATAACTAAAGGCATAAAGCTAAATAACAAAAAAATATATATATTTTAACATAAAAACAGTTAACGTGATACAAAAATGATTTTGAAGTTATTAAAGTGGAGCTGTCACCCTGGATTAGTAGTTAATTTTAAAAAGAGTAAAACACTGCCTATATGTCTTACTAGCCATTTGTTTGTAATATAAATAGTTTTTGAGAAATTAATATTTTTTTATTGGTGGAACAGTCTGGCACTTTATGCTAATTTGTTTCTGTGCCAGGCAATTATCACCACACAGTGTCTTATGAATGAATTCAGGGAGAGCACACACACACTGAAGCTGCGCTTAATAGCCCACTGAGGGGCAAGTTTAGACTTGAACATAACTAATTATGAGAAACAGCACAACCACAGACGTACATTTCGGCCTAAGTGGGCCTCGTCAGTTTGGTGCAGCTGATTCCCTCTAGGCACATGGAGAGCAAGATAAAATTCTTCTCTGCAGTAGCACACAAGAGCAAAAAACATGACTTGAGCAGCACCTAAGAGGCCACTCTGCCTTGAACAAAATACTGTAGTTTGTTCCGTCTCATGTGTGTTCGTCAAATTTTTTGTTTGTTAGAATTTCAAGATATCCCTGCTTAAACATGGGTGGGTGAACAGTGTCTTGGCTATTATGATGGATCCACTTGTGCTTAACAAGAGATATCCTTAAAGGGATACTACTGTCACATTTGTAGAAACCTTAATCTTGTAGGCATTAAAAAATAAAACGAAATGCCCCCAGTCCCAAGTTATTGTGAAAGAAATCCTTTACTGGAACGGTCTACAAAATTGTTCCAGTGAAGGATTTCTTTCTCAATAACACGATTTAAACTCTGCTGAAGAGCCTCCGATGGTCCCAGAACCAGATTCCCCTGCAGTCAGCTAGAGCTGAGAGTTGAGAGATGGGACTGAGGGCATTTAGTTTTATTTTTTTAATGCCTACAAGATTAACCCCTTAATGACAGTGTTTTTTTTTCCATTATAGTGAATGACTTCCTGGACTTACCAGGTAAGTCGTCTGTCATAAGGTTTCTACAAATGTGACAGTACTACCCCTTTAAAATCGGACTTGCTGGTCTGCCTCGATGAATGGAGTTGAGAATCTCTGCGTTAAAGTAACAATTTCATTGTCATTCTTTGGAAAGTCCTATTTCATTATTGTGTTTTGCAGCTTTCAAATATGATGGTGTTGACCTCCGTGGCTACACAGCATGGTGTCTGATGGATAACTTTGAGTGGGCAATGGGATTTGCCGAAAGGTTTGGTTTGTATTATACCAATTACTCTGACCCCGCTCTGCCACGTCTCCCTAAGGAGTCTACAAAGTATTATCGAAGTCTCATCAAGTGCAATGGATTCCCGGATCCCAGCAATGGACCACATCCCTGTCTGGAGCCTGAGCCAGAGGGTGAGTTAACCAATTGTTTCATGGTGAACATATTAAAACTGACATTGATTGAAATGGAGATTTTAAAGGGACAGTAATGGCTGCTTTTAACAAAGTTTAATATTGTAGATATTGAAAAAATAAATTAATTGATGTAAGTCCAGTCTCTCAGACATGTATAGTTTGTGAGATATACGCTTCTAAAGTCCCCCCCGCCCCTTTCACCCTTTCACAGACGTCATCGCTCTAGCTGACAGCATGAGATCCTGGTCCAGGGACCAGCCGGCGGCTCTTCAGCAGAGCCAAAATAGCGATATCTAGAAAGAAATACTTAATTGGAGCAGTCTACAAATTGTGTCTGGTTTGCAAACACACTGTGTAGAACATTCCAGTGAAGTATTTCTTTTTAGATATCGGTATTTCAGCTCTGCTGAAGAGCCGCCGGCCATTCGCATGACCAGGATCTCATGCTGTTAGCTAGAGTACTGACGTCTGTGAAAGGGATGGGAGGGGAGAACTTTAAAAGCTTATATCTCTCAAAATATACATGTTTGAGAGACTGGACTTACCTCAATTAATTTATTTTTTTAAAGCGGAACTTTCATCCGCTATAAAGCCACAAGTAGTGAATAGCTTCAGAATATATATTTTACCTTTGAAATATAGGCCATTCTAAAGAAATCCATCACTGTAGGAGACTGACGGCCAGGTTAGCGCAGTCTGTACACCTGTGCCATCAGTCCCTCCGGTTACCATGTGCTTCTTGCAGGAGACCGGGACTGACAGCGCAGGCACGCAGACAAGATGTCTGCTCTGTAGCCTGGGTTCCGGTCTCCTACAATGATGGATTTCTTTAGAACGGATTACATTTCAAAGGTAAAATATATATTCTAAAGCTAGTCGCTACCTGCTTAATTATAGCAGGGCAACTGTATAGCAGATGAAAGTTCCGCTTTAATATGTACAATATTAACGTTGTTAAAATCAGCCATTTCTATCCCTTTAAAGGGATAGTAATACTCAAAATGTAAAAAAAAATATGTTGTAGGGTTTATCCCCCTGAGTAAAACAAGAGTACTCCCACTGCTGCAAGGCGTTTCATTCAAAAGTTATTAATTTTCAAAGTTGAATTTTTTTAGGTGCAATATCACAGTGGCCTGAAATTGTACAGTGGCGCTGTTGCTACATCATCCTATGGAGATTTATGGTCCCGGGACCAGAGCTGTCCATAGGATTGTGTAGCAACAGCGCCACTGTACAGTTTCAGGCCACTGTGATATTGCACCTAAAAAATTCAACTTTGAAAATGAATAATGAAACACCTTTCAGCAGTGGGAGTACTCTTGTTTTAATCAGGAGGATAAACCCTACAACACATTTACATTTTAAGTATTACTATCCCTTTTACATCTGGACTGAGAGAGACCTCTCTAGAATCCAAGGGGATGAAAGTCCAATTTCACTAAATAGGAACTTGACTTTATGGGTTCTAATCTCATTAGTTATCTCTGTTTATCATAGCAGGGAACTTTTGGAATAAGCTCACCCTGAGTTCTTTGAAAGATTAACTCTTAGCATTCCTCAAAAAGTAAATTGAAAGTGCCGTGTCAATGTCTGCTCTAATCCAGAGATGATCCAATGTCTCTTTAACCCCTTGAGGACCTTTATTATTAATTATTATTAATCTTTATTTGTATAGCACCAACTAATTCCGCAGTGCTGTACAATTGGGAATAGACATACAGAGGTATTAAATAGTATAATCAGATGTGGAGAACAGAAGGATCAGAGGGTCCTGCTGGTGAGATCTTACAGTCTAGAGGAAGGTAGGTTTGACACAGAAGGAGTAAGTGCTATTGGGTGTAAGTGCCTCCTGCCACATGAACTGCCAGTCAGTGGGTGGGAGTGAGAAGTGCTGCTTGAGTGCAGTGGTCCAGGCAAGGGGTAGTTCTTGGTGATAATGGTTAAGGAGGCAGTTGATAGGCTTCCCTGAAGAGGTGAGTCTTCAGGGAACGTCTGAAGACCTGAAGGCTGGGGGAAGAGTCGTATGGGACAGGGGAGGGAATTCCAGAGCTCAGGTGCAGTACAGGAGAAGTCCTGTAGGTGGAGTGGGAGGATGTGATAAGAGCTGTGGAGAGCAGAAGGTCGTGTGCAGAGAGGGAGTGTATTTGGAAATGAGAGATGAAATATAGGGGGATGCGTTGCACACCCCCTCTGGTCCTCAAGGGATGAAATATAGGGTTAACTACAGCTCTTACTTGGTGCATATTACAACATTCTCATATCCTCTCAATTGACTGTCCCTTGTAAAGGCAACAGTCATTATTTTATAGGAATCATTTTAGTTTTTCTCTTTCCTTCATAGGCACAACAGCACCTACAGCTAAAACCACATCCATCCACCCAGACCAAACCACGCAGCACCCCGAGGACATCCAGGCTGCAGTCGTTCACTTCCTGGGATTAGAAATCTCTACCGAAGACGCAATGATTGGTTTATATGTGGAATTTTCCCTTTTAATTGCATCAGTTCTAGGTATTATCTTGTTCTCTGTTCTGTACAGCAAGTTATCCAAAAAACTAAAGCTTGCAATGTTATTTTAGATTTCAGCTGTCTGTTGTCTCGTGCTGTATACTCCAGGGGTGTCGAGCTTGATTCCTGAAGGGCCACAACAGGATAGTTTTTGAGGTTATAACATAATTTACTAAACTAAAGCACCAAACTGACTGAGCAAATTATTCCATCACCTGTGCAAGATCTTATATCTTTAACCCCTTAAGAACCAGTGGCCCTGGCATTGGTTTCCTTTTAAGGACCAGATTGAAGATTTCCAAGACTGGAGTGGTCACTAGCAAACCCCCGTTTGGCTTGCCAGCACCCAAGATAAGTCACATATGCCGGCGAGCCAAATGGGGGTTTGTAATGACCGCTCCACTCTTGGAGCGGTCAATTTCATACCCCGCTACTACTCACATTGCTCCCACAGGAGCGCTGTTATTAAAAAATGTGCCGTCCCAGGACCATCACCGGTCCTTTAAGCAAGGACAGCAGTCTTGAAACGTCACTGGTCCTTAAGGGGTTAACACATACACTGCATCAGTTTTTTAAAGTTATTGTAACTTTTCAACTTTACATATCCTGCAAGTTATGATTTATAATGTCAGATTGTCTATACTTTTATTTTTTTTCTTTGTCCATTTTTTTTTTTTTTTACACCTGTGGTTCCCTAACAGTGAACTCTCTGGATATGTTTCCAGACAGCCTTCTATTCAGTCAACTATTAACCCTTTGAGTGCGTTCCATACCCCTTTGGCACTCAAAGGGTTAAAGCAGGACAGTGATATACAATGTAACACTGTCCCTGCAGCACCTTTAGTGATCTGTATGTTGTATGCTATCTTTTTTCACGTTTTATAATTTTTACATTGTGTCAGTATCACTGCTTTCACAGTTCCTGACAGAAAGCTCTCTTGAAACAGGTCAAGTGAGCTCACCATCAGACATAAAAGTGTATAAATAATGTATAGGCAATATGACTTTATGTAATCTTCAAGCAAATAATAGGTAGAGTCAAAATAAAAGGTTACTATCACTTTAAGGCTGCAGTTGGAGACCACTGGTGTACTGTTTGTTCAAGGCTGGATTAGGCAAGACACCTAGGCAAGACAATCTAGATGCTTCTAGCCCCCAACCGTGACCACATCGCACTCATCGACTTTAAGCCTTTGAGTGCCAGAGGGGAGTGCAGTGCTCAAAAGGTTAACTCAAAGGTAAAAGGGTTAACCCCATGGATGCTAGACGTGTCTCCAATGCAATGTGATGATCAGTAAACTGATAAAATGATTATATAATCTGAGCGTTAGCAGCAGGTATCCAGTGCAAGGACACTGGGATTTCGCTGGCAACGCCCACAGGATGTGGGTGTGGCCAACATAGCTGAGTATCCACCCCTCAAAATCTGACACTCTAGACAATTGCTTAGGCTTCCTAATGGAAAATCTGTATCTTTGTATATATTCTTCTGTACCTGTTATACTGAATAAAAAATGAATGAAATCAAAATGAGTTAAGGAAACATGGGCTAAATTGTTTTTTTTAACTACGTCAATTTATATATTTACAAATAATTTTTTTGTGAAATTCAATATTATCATTTAGGGATACATCAGACAAATTATTTAATGGCAACACATGCTTTCAAAATGTGTCCTAATACAGGAGTGAACAAACTGTGGGGTTGACCCCCTTGTGACCCAAAGGATTGACATTGGTGAGGGAATTGCAATCTGGGTGATTAACGGTGGGCAAAATACATGTGTACCGGATCTGTCCGAGTTCATCCAGCTGCGTGCTCACATTCAGAATAGCATCTTTACTGAGAAATGATGTATTCTGGCTTTGTCTGCAGATAAAGAATGATATATTTAATCACAAAGCACATCTGAAACAATGTATCATTTTAAAGGGTTAGTAATGTCTTTATTAAACAAAACAAAATATTGTAGCTATTACAAAAATAAACTTAATGGTCGAAGTTCCATCTCTTTAACCTTTAAGGTTTGGAAGATATAACGTTTTTAAAGGGATAGTAATACTTTGTTTAAACTTTATTTTATTTTGTAGGCATTAAAAAAAACCATGAAGAATGATATAAGTCTTATCTCTCAAACCTTTATGGTTTAAGAGATATTCACAAGCAAAGTTTCCCCCTCCCGCCCCTTTTACCTAGTGTAAGCAATCTCTTCTCATATGTGAATCTGGTTGTATGACACTACAGATAACAGAAGGGGACACTCTTATTCCTATGAGAACAATGAAATCCCTTCCCCCCTTGACAAGTTTTTCAGCTTTTTCCCTTATCTTAATTGAAGATTGTCCCTCTCTGCAGTCTACCTGGGCACCTCCCTTCTGATGTGGCTGAACAGGGGGGGGATACTTTGCTATAAGCTGACATCATGAGATTCTGGTCCCAGCAACAGCCAGCAGCTCTTCAGCAGAGCCGAAATAGCGCAAACCAGGCACACTGCGTAGACAGTTCCGATGAAGTTTTTTTTTTTAAATTGCGGTATTTCGGCTCTGCTGAAGAGCCACCTCGAGTCGGACGAAACAAATCTCCTTCTGTCAGCTTAACAGCTGACATCAGGGAAAGGGGTGGGGACGTTATATCTTTCAAACCATAAAGGTTTGAGAGACGCCACTTGGATCATTTAGTTTATTTTTATAATGGCTACATTATTTCATTGTGTTTAATAAAGTCTTTACTAACCCTTTAACACTGCAGGAAGATCCGGAACTGACGCATTGTCTGTCCAGCAGCTGTTCATGTTGTTTGTGATCAGCTAAACAAGGAAAACCAGGCATTTTCACTCGCATCACACTCAGGAACTGGGATTATTGCCCCTCAATCTCCACATTGCCCCTTCCACAATTCCTTTCAATCTCCACAATGCCCCTTCCACAATGCCCCCTAATCTCCACAATGCCCCTTCCACATTGCCCCCCAATCGCCACAATGACTCTAAATCTTCTACCTCCCTGGTGGTCCAGTGACAGAGGACAGGTCTGTGCCTCCTTCTGCACAGCCCTCTTCTGCCGCGCGGTTCTCTTCAGTAATGCAGAGTGCTGGGACATCTCCCAGTGCTCTGCATTACGAGAGTGCCGGACTGCCGGAGGGAATACTGATCTCCCTCTGGCAGACCGGCACTCTTGTAATGCAGAGCCCCAGCTCTCTGTATTACTTAACTGCGGGGTCAGGTGAGGGGGTCGCAGGGGGCGGCCGGGCCCCTGGAGTGACGGACCCGGTGCGACCCCTGTGACCCCTATAGTTACTTCACTGTGTATCACATTGCTCCACAGCAATAAAACTCACATTAATGTTTATGTAAACTTCAGTACCTGTGTTTATAAATTAGTTTTGAATTAAAATACTCTGGTCTTGCTCTACATCTATTATTCAGTTACACAAAGAGCTGTCAATAGGTCGTGAAAATTCCTGGTAATGCCCCACCCACCAGCCACACCCCCAGCAACACCTCCTAAAACACAAGTGTCCCTCTTTGGTCATTTGAAATGTTGTGAGGTTTGTTTTAGAGGGTCCACGTGAAAAATATTTTCAGACCCCCAAACACCACAATACTCCCCCAAGTGCATATCTTGAACCTTCTGGGTCCTGGAACTCGTGAGCACCCATGAAAACTGTGCCCCATCATAACTGCACCCCCCCACCCATAATTACACCCACAGGTGAGGGGTTGTGTGTGACTCTAAGTATATATAAACACAAATCCAACTTCACAGTAGAGGACAAATGAAACTTCCTATTGAGTTAAATGGGTCTCTTAACAAATTCAGTGCCAGAGGGGTACGTAACGCGTTGCAGAGCTATGCATTGTGTACCCCTCTGGCACTGAAGGGGTTAACCCATTTATTGCACTGAAAGAGTTAAGTGATAGAGTGTATACACCATGTATGCATAAAAAAGTCAGTGGTAATATTGTCAGACACACTTATAAACATAACTACATATGATCCTTTATTGCATATTTTAGTGACAATTCTTAAAGTGGACATGTCTTTTTTTTACATATTTGAAAACTTTATTCAAAATTGCTTATGTGTCATGTTAACCAAAAGTCCATCAGATAAAGAATTTAGGAGATATTCACACTTTTATTTCTGACAAAAATGAAGTTGAAAGTCTCCTGGTACTGTAGAGAGTTTCATTCACTGAAAACGTTTATTAGCATATAACAGGTCACTGAAAAGGCTTCACTGGCATATGAAACGTCTTTGGTACCACATGGAGACCACAATTAGCATATATTAGCATACAGTGCCAGCAGGGGAGGGCTGGCAAATTGTGGCCCAGGCTAATAAAATAAAGTGGCCCATTTCTACTGTCATGCAAGCCCACTGTCCGAGCACACCTCCTTTACGTTAATTTTAAAAATGACATTAATGTGTGGAGTAAGGCAAGTGATACCACATAGTTTAGGGTTGATGGGGCTACACTACTGATACTACAGAGCTTGCAGTTTAAGCAAACCTACACTAGAGATACTATAGAGCTTACAAGGGGAATTAGTTATGCTACTAATTTAGCTCCAATTGGATTGTAGCTTCATGGGATTGTGTAGCTCTGTGGTATCACTAGTGTAACTTCATTTATAGCAGCAAGAGGGAGATTGAATGAGGCAGTGGTCTACTGGCCCAGACATATGACCAGCCCATGGGGCAATTGCCCCCTGCCCCCCAGGCCAGCCCTCCCCTGAGTGCCAGGTATGAAGATCTCTTTAACTGTACGTTTGCTACTCTTTTGGATAGTATGTATATAGGATGTTTTTAATGCAGTTTTCAAATATGCAAAGGTGAAAGGTCCAGAATGTTTTTATACATGCCTTCCCTCATGACCTTTTCTAAATGCAATACAAGTTACTGTTATGACTGCTTTTGGTTTAAGGCCACATGCACCAGGTAAGAGGAGCAATTGTGGAGTATACTTATAGTTTAATAGAAAGCAAATAAGGCTTTAAACATCTTGTACTCTAGAGAGCTCTACAGTGCATTACTTTGCATAAATTACAGGTCTAATAAATATACTTCTTGTGTGTTTTCACAGTGAAGATCCACTGCACCTTTTATTTACCATTATTAACACTTTTTATCACTCTCTGGATTAGAGCTGTACATTTTTTGTTTTTTTAACACTAGGTGGCAGTGCTGCTTTGTTAACACTAGGTGGCAGTGCTGTTTACACATTGAAGCCTTATTATCAGTTAGGTTGATGTACTGCCAAAGTGATGCTATTCTGTGGCAAACCAATTGCATCATAGGGAACAAATAAAGATTCTCATTCTTTTAAACCCCTGAATGAAAGAGATATCTACAATGCATTGCTAATGTGTTTGTGACCCCTATAGCATTCAAGAGGTTAAAATGCCCATTTGAATTAAATAGATTGTTTATAAAGTTGTATTTGCCTCCTATAGGGTAGTTGGTTTGCTCGAGAATTGCACAACATTTTCTTAGTATATCAGTAGACCTGGGAACCTTCTTATCCCAAGTCCCCGGAGAAACACTGTAGAGCTGAGAATGCGAGTGGCCCGATGATGCATTTCCAGGGTCGGATTTGCCATAAGGCAGAATAGGCATCTGCCTACAGGCGCACCCCACGGAGGGGCGTCTGTCATTTAAATACATTTTTTTAAATTCATTTTTATTCACAGTGCTGCACGCTGCACATGGTGGCAACAGTAACCTGCCGCATGGTAAGGTCTGTGCCTTCTTCTGCACAGACCTGTAGCTACTGTTGCTCCCTCGTCGGCTCTTTAGTAATGCAGAGTGATGACATCATCTCCCAGCGCTCTGCATTCCTAAAGAGAAGACTGTGCAGGAGCAACAGCAGCTACAGGTCTGTGCAGAAGGTGGCACAGACCTCTCCTGCCGCTGGACCACCAGGGAAGATGTAGGAAACGGATACGGAGGGCAAAGTCGGGGCAATGTGAAGATTATGGGGTCAATGTGGAGAGATGATGGGGGCAATGTGAGGGCAAGTTTGAGCTGATGGGGGAAAGTTGGAGCTGATGGGGGCAATGTGTAGCTGATGGAGCAATGTGGAGCTGATGAGGGCAAGTTGGAGCTGATGGGGGTGATGTGAGGGCAAGCTGGAGCTGATGGGGGCAAGTTGGAGCAGATGTGGGCAATATGGAGCTGATGTGGGGCAATGTGAGTGCAAAATTGAGATGATGGGGTGTAATATGGAGATTTGGAGCATTGTGGAGGTGTCCAATAGAGATAGCCAATGGTGGGGGGCGCTTCAGATTTCTATGCCTACAGGCTCCTGAGATGTAAATCTGGCCCTGTGCATTTCCCATCATATTGTGGGTGGGGCTTAATCAGGCAGGAATGGGCAGTTGAAAAGAGGAGTTTGCCATGATGTGGTAAGGAAAGTGGGCAGATTGAGGCAGGAGTGGGCTGAACAGACTGGATAGTGGGTGGGGTTATGTCTGAACTCACCAAGCTGGGGGAAGCAGCCTCTGTCCCAGAGACCCGGTAATTCAGTCTGAAACCCAGAGTCACTGGGGCAAATCTGGAAAGTTCCTAGGTATGCATATCATTCTCAGTGTACTCTATCTGCCACAGAAAATGGGGTTGAAACACAATTTTAAAAACCAGGGACAGGGAGCCACTTACTTATTCCATAATAATATTTCCTCACCCACAGGACCCAGAATGCATTATTTTATAAGATATACTGGAACGAGCTGTACTAATGAAGTCCAGGGGGTAAAGAGTCAAGCTGCACTGACTGTGTGTGTATATGCAGAGCCGGATCATGGGCAAAGCCCCCTCGTCACCTGCCTAGGGCTCGGTCATGTTGGGGGGGGGCCCACTTTCCAGAGCCTAACTGGTTGGAAAATGTTTTCACCACTGGCATAAGCCTGTATCCCCTGCCCTGTGCAGCATCGTACCAAGACAAAAAACAGCAGTTGAGGAATTAAATTTAACCCTTTGAGTGCCAGAAATCCAATGCAATGCGCTGTATACTGCTCTAGCACGCAAAGGGTTAAGGGAGAAATTAGAACATGTTCTGGCATACACCACTTATGTCAGACACAGTGATGTGGGGTCACGTGGGATCACTCAGCTGCTCTTTTGGTGCTCTGAGGTAGTATCGCTGCTCTGGGTACTCCTGCCTCACGTTGATGTGCGTATGTGCAGTCTGAGGAGGTGAGTGAGCTCTAGCAGAGCAAGAGGGTCAGACAATGATACTGCAGACCTCCCAAGTGGCCCTCTTTAGGAGATATTAGGGCTCTGTAACTCCCAAGTGTTCCTCTTTAGGAGACATTAGGGATCCATACCTCCCAAGTGTCCCTCTTTAAGAAATATTAGAGCTCTGTACCTCCCAAGTGTTCCTCTTTAGGAGACATTAGGGACCCATACCTCCCAAGTGTCCCTCTTTATGAAATATTAGAGCTCCGTACCTCCCAAGTGTCCCTCTTTAGGTGATATTAGGGCTCTGTACCTCCAAAGTGTCCCTCCTTAGGAGATATTAGGGGTCCATATCTCCCAGGTGTCCCTCCTTAGGAGATATTAGGGGTTCATACCTCCCAAGTGTCCCTCTTTAGGAGATATTAGGGGTCCATACCTCCCAGGTGTCCCTCTTTAGGAGATGTTAGGGCTCTGTACCTCCCAAGTGTCCCTCTTTATGAGACATTAGGGATCCATACTTCCCAAGTGTCCCTCTTTATGAAATATAAGGACTCTGTACCTCTCAAGTGTCCCTCTTTAGGTGATATTAGGGCTCTGTACCTCTCAAGTGTCCCTCTTTAGGAGATATTAGGGGTCCATACCTCCCAAAGTATCCCTCCTTAGGAGATATTAGGGGTCCATACCTCCCAAGTTTCCCTCCTTAGGAGATATTAGGGGTCCATACCTCCCAAGTGTCCCTTCTTAGGAGATATTAGGGGTCCATACCTCCCAAGTGTCCCTTCTTAGGAGATATTAGGGTCCATACCTCCCAAGTGTCCCTCTTTAGGTGATATTAGGGCTCTGTACCTGTCAAGTGTCCCTCTTTAGGAGATATTAGGGGTCCATACCTCCCAAAGTATCCCTCCTTAGGAGATATTAGGGGTCCATACCTCCCAAGTTTCCCTCCTTAGGAGATATTAGGGGTCCATACCTCCCAAGTGTCCCTTCTTAGGAGATATTAGGGTCCATACCTCCCAAGTGTCCCTCTTTAGGAAGGACAGTCACTCTTTGAGAACCAAGTCCCTCTGTTCCACTCTGTTTCACCCTTTTTTTTTAGGAGATCAGACTGTATGGTGTGTATATAAGTGTATCACCCTGGTGTCCCTATGTTTAGGAGATCAGACTGTGTGGTGTGTATATAAGTGTATCCCCCTGGTGTCCCTGTGTGTAGGAGATCAGACTGTGTGGTGTGTATAGGAGTGTTTCACCTCGGTGTCCCTGTGTTCAGGAGATCAGACTGTGTGGTGTGTATAGAAGTGTATCACCCTGGTGTCCCTGTGTTTAGGAGATCAGACTGTGTGGTGTGTATAGGAGTGTATCACCCTGGTGTCCCTGTGTTTAGGAGATCAGACTGTGTGGTGTGTATAGAAGTGTATCACCCTGGTGTCCTTGTCTTTAGGAGATCAGACTGTGTGGTGTGTATAGAACTGTATCACCCTGGTGTCCCTGTGTTTAGGAGATAAGACTGTGTGGTGTGTATATAAGTGTATAACCCTGGTGTCCCCGTGTTTAGGAGATCAGACTGTGTGGTGTGTATATAAGTGTATCACACTGGTGTCACTGTGTTTAGGAGATCAGACTGTGTGGTATGTATTAGTGATGAGCGAGCACCCCAATGCTCGGGTGTTCGGGTGCTCTGACCGAGCGCCCCCGGAGGCTCGAGTGCTCGGCCGAGCACCCGAGCCCCATTGAAGTCAATGGGAGGACTCGAGCATTACACCAGGCACCCCCTGCTCTGATGAGGGGAGGGTGCCTGGTCCATAGGAAAAGGGAAGAAAAGGATGGAAACACCACAGAAATGGTTCAGGGACAGCATAGGGAGGATGTCTGGATGCATCTTGGACTCCAACATCGCTGCTGGGAACGATCTTTCGCCCGTAGTACGCCATTTTTACAGACTGACCGTAAAACACACAAAAAGAAAAATAAAAACGACTTTAGGCGAAAAATTGTTACCAAACAATATTTGCTGTATATTTACTTGTATATCATCTGCAAATTCTCCCAAAAATTTCCTTGATTTTCTGAAGTGAGGCCATGATTAAGAGGGAAACGTGCGCAGAGGCAAATTATCTCAAAAATTTCCTTGATTTTCTGAAGTGAGGCCATGATTAAGAGGGAAACGTGCGCAGAGGCAAATTCTCCCAAAAATTTCCTTGATTTTCTGAAGTGAGGCCATGATTAAGAGGGAAACGTGCGCAGAGGCAAATTCTCCCAAAAATTTCCTTGATTTTATTGAACTGAGGCCATGATTAAGAGGGAAACGTGCCCAAAGGCAAATTCTCCCAAAAATTTCCTCGATTTTTCGGAACTGGGGCCATGATTAAGAGGGAAACGTGCGCTGAGCTGACCATCTAAAACATTATGGGTGAGGGTCTGCTGCAGAGCTGACCATCCTAAACATTATATGCGAAGGCCCGCTAGTGAGCTGACGCTATAAAACATTATATGAGAGGGCCCGCTAGAGAGCTGACCCAATAAAACATTATATGAGAAGGCCCGCTGGTGAGCTGACCTATATAAAAATTGTCAAACAGGGCCCGCTGGTGAGCTGGCCCTATATAAAAATTATATCACAGGGCCCGCTGGTGAGCTGGCCCTATATAAAAATTATAGCACAGGGCATATGGAAGAGGAGGAGGAGGATGAGAAGATTAAGAGTCAACCATATACCCGTTTTTTGGGTGGAAGGGGTGAATGGGAATACAGAGTATTCCCATCATTGTAAATAACATATATAAAGTGAGTTTATGTTCCCCCGGGGCTTTCCTCCAGTGGAGTGGAGAAGTCAGGGGAAATCCAGGCCTTGTTCATTTTTATAAGTGTCAACCTATCAGCATTGTCGGTGGAAAGGCGGATACGCTTATCTGTTATGATGCCACCAGCAGCACTAAATACACGCTCAGACAGAACGCTGGCGGCAGGGCAGGCCAGCACCTCCAAGGCGTAGAGTGCCAGTTCATACCACGTGTCCAGCTTGGACACCCAGTAGTTGTAAGGCACAGAGGGATCATTGAGGACGCTGACACGGTCTGCTACGTACTCCTTCACCATCTTCCAAAACTTTTCCCTCCTTGTGACACTAGGCTGCGCATCAGGGTGAGGGTGCTGGCGGGGTGTCATGAAGGTGTCCCACGCCTTGGAGAGTGTTGCCCTGCCTTTGTCGGAACTGCTGTGTGCTCCCCTTTTCTCCCCTTCTCGGTTGGCCAAGGTAGCACGTACTCTGCCGCCAGCGTTGTCAGATGGAAAATTTTGGAGCAATTTTTCAACAAGAACCTTCTGGTATTGCACCATTTTGCTTGTCCTCTCCACCGGAGGAATGAGAGATGAGAAATTCTCTTTGTAGCGGGGGTCCAGAAGGGTGAACACCCAGTAATCCGTGTTGTCTAAAATGCGTACAACGCGTGGGTCACGGGAAAGGCAGCCTAACATAAAGTCAGCCATGTGTGCCAGAGTACCAACAGGCAAGATTTTGCTGTCCTCACCAGGAGGATGACTCTCAATATCCTCATCCTCTTCCTCCTCTTCTGCCCACCCACGCTGAAGAGATGGAACTAAAGTTCCATGGCTACCCTCTGTAGCCGAGGCAACCGTGTCTTCCTCCTCCTCCTCCTCCTCCGCCTCCTCCAATTATCGCTGAGAAGACGAAGTGAGGGTGCTCTGGCTATCACCTTGTGTAAGCTCTTCCTCCCCCATTTCCACCTCTTCCACATGCAAAGCGTCGGTTTTAATTGTGAGCAGCGAGCGTTTCAGTAGACACAGAAGTGGGATGGTTACACTGATAATAGCGTTATCGCCGCTCACCATCTGTGTCGATTCCTCAAAATTGCGTAAAACCTCGCAGAGGTCTGACATCCATTCCCACTCCTCACTTCTGATTACAGGAAGTTGAACGGAGAGGCGACGACCGTGTAACAGCTGGTACTCTACTACTGCCCTCTGCTGCTCACAAAGCCGGGCCAACATGTGGAAGGTGGAGTTCCAGCGCATGCTCACGTCACACAGCAGCCGGTGAGCTGGCAATTGTAAGCGCTGCTGCAGCTTCAACAGGCCGGCCGAAGCTGTAGATGACTTACGGAAATGTGCACACACGCGGCGCACCTTGGTCAAGAGATCATGCACATTGGGGTAGGTTTTTAGAAATCGCTGAACCACTAAATTAAATACATGCACTAGGCATGGTACGTGTGTGAGCTTGCCGAGCTCCAAAGCCGCCACCAAGTTACGCCCATTATCACACACAACCATGCCTGGTTGCAGGTTGAGTGGCGAGAGCCACTGCTCGGTCTGGTGACTAATCCCCTGCAACAGCTCTGAGGCCGTGTGCTGTTTGTCCCCAAGGCAGATCAGCTTCAGCACGGCCTGTTGACGCTTCCCCACTGCAGTGCTACACTGCTTCCAGCTACTGGCTGATGGGGGAGTGGCGCTGCGTGTAGAGAATTCGGAGGTGGAAACGGAGGAGGAGGAGCCAATAACGTAGGTGCTGGCGGAAACCCTGATGGAGGTAGGGCCCGCAATCCTCGGCGTGGGTAGCACCCGTGCCATCCCAGGGTCCGAGTCGCTCCCAGCCTCCATGACATTCACCCAGTGTGCCGTCAGGGAAATGTAGCGTCCCTGGCCACAAGCACTTGTCCATGTGTCAGTCGTTAAGTGGACCTTCCCAGTAACTGCGTTGGTCAGGGCACGGGTGATGTTACGGGACACATGGTGGTGTAATGCGGGGATGGCACACCGGGAAAAGTAGTGGCGGCTGGGGACCGCGTACCGAGGGACAGCTGCTGCCATCAGGCTGCGGAAGGACTCAGTGTCCACAAGCCTAAATGGCAGCATTTCGATGGCCAGTAATTTGGAAAGGTGTGAGGTTAGTGCTATGGCCTGTGGGTGGGTGGCTGGGTATTTTCTCTTGCGCTCAAATGCCTGGGGTAACGACATTTGGACGCTGTGCTGGGACAGGGAAGTGGATGTGGTCGCTGATGGTGCTTCAGATGGTACAGGTGCAGGGCGGGAGGTATGCGGGCCTGCGCCTTCGACAGGCGATTGGCCGGCACCGAAAACAGGGGAAGAGGAGGCAGTGGTGTGGCCTGCAGACACAGATGGGCGATCCAGGCGTTCCTCCCACTTATTACGGTGCTTGGATGCCATGTGTCGGATCATGCTGGTGGTGGTGAGGTTTCTAGTGTTCATGCCTCGGCTCATTCTGGTGTGGCACAGGTTGCAAACTACAATTCTTTTGTCGTCCGCACTTTCCTTAAAAAAACGCCATACCGCGGAACACCTACCCTTTGGCAAGGTAGATTTACGCAAGGGGGTGCTCCGTGGAACATTTGCGGGCCGGTTTGGTGCGGTCCGCCTTCTTTCTGCAGCCACACCACTGCCTCTTCCAGCCTGTTGCGGTGCTGCAGATGGCTCACCCTCAGGACTGCTGTCATCGCTCGGCTCTACACCTTCCCAGGTGGGGTCAGTCACCTCATCGTCCACCAAGTCCTCCTCCACTTCCTCACTCTGATCATCCTCCTCATGTCTTGATCCCACCACATACTCAGTCATTGACAACTGTATAACATTCTCCTCAACAAGGTCTTGAGACGGTAATAGTGGTTGATTTAATGGCAACTGTGTCTCATCATCATCATCATCATCCACTACTTCCTTTGACCTTAAATGCCGTTCACATCTGTCATCTTCTTGTGATTGGGTACCCTCTAGAGGTTGTGAATCAGGGCACAAGATGTCATGTTCCTCTGCAAGCGTGCTTGGAGAGAGGGTCAAATGAAGGATTGGTGATGAGACGAGCTCCTCACTATATCCCAGTGTGGGATCACTTCTTTGACCAGACCGTGTATGGTGGGAGGAAGGATGATCAGAGTGAGGATTATGTTGACCAGACTCTTGGCTACTGAGATTGGACTTGGTGGAAGACAGGGTGGTGCTTAACCGACTGGAAGCAGTATCAGCTGACATCCAACCGACCACCTGTTCGCAGTGGTCGGACCTCGAGAGTGATGTCCTGCGACGCCCTGTGAAATGAGACATGAAGCTAGGTATGGTGGATGTCTTTCTTTCTTGTGCTCTGGCACCAGGCACAGTTTCTCTGCGTCCTGACCCGCGCCCTGAACTATCAGGATCACGTCCACTTCCCCGTCCCTTTTTACCCGCCTTCTTCATCTTACACGGAATATGTGACTTTGATATTTTAGTTTGAAAACTTAACAGTATTTCTTCCTATTCTGCAACTGTGCAGAGTACACAGAATAGGCTGCTAAACTGCGGTGACGCACACTGAATGGAATATGTGACTTTGATATTTGAGTTTGAAAACTTAACAGTATTTCTTCCTATTCTGCAACTGTGCAGAGTACACAGAATAGGCTGCTAAACTGCGGTGACGCACACTGAATGGAATATGTGACTTTGATATTTGAGTTTGAAAACTTAACAGTATTTCTTCCTATTCTGCAACTGTGCAGAGTACACAGAATAGGCTGCTAAACTGCGGTGACGCACACTGAATGGAATATGTGACTTTGATATTTGAGTTTGAAAACTTAACAGTATTTCTTCCTATTCTGCAACTGTGCAGAGTACACAGAATAGGCTGCTAAACTGCGGTGACGCACACTGAATGGAATATGTGACTTTAATATTTGAGTTTGAAAACTTAACAGTATTTCTTCCTATTCTGCAACTGTGCAGAGTACACAGAATAGGCTGCTAAACTGCGGTGACGAACACAGAATGGAATAAGTGACTTTAATATTTGAGTTTGAAAACTTAACAGTATTTCTTCCTATTCTGCAACTGTGCAGAGTACACAGAATAGGCTGCTAAACTGCGGTGACGCACACTGAATATAATATGTGACTTTGATATTTTATTTTGAAAACTTAACAGTATTTCTTCCTATTCTGCAACTGTGCAGAGTACACAGAATAGGCTGCTAAACTGCGGTGACGCACACAGAATGGAATATGTGACTTTAATATTTGAGTTTGAAAACTTAACAGTATTTCTTCCTATTCTGCAACTGTGCAGAGTACACAGAATAGGCTGCTAAACTGCGGTGACGCACACTGAATATAATATGTGACTTTGATATTTTAGTTTGAAAACTTAACAGTATTTCTTCCTATTCTGCAACTGTGCAGAGTACACAGAATAGGCTGCTAAACTGCGGTGACGCACACTGAATGGAATATGTGACTTTGATATTTTAGTTTGAAGACTTAACAGTATTTCTTCCTATTCTGCAACTCTGCAGAGTACACAGAATGTGCTGCTAAACTGCGGCGAAGCACACTGAATGGAATATGTGACTTTGATATTTTAATTTGAAGACTTAACAGTATTTCTTCCTATTCTGCAACTCTGCACAGTACACAGAATGTGCTGCTAAACTGCGGCGAAGCACACTGAATGGAATATGTGACTTTGATATTTTAGTTTGAAGACTTAACAGTATTTCTTCCTATTCTGCAACTCTGCACAGTACACAGAATGTGCTGCTAAACTGCGGCGAAGCACACTGAATGGAATATGTGACTTTGATATTTTAGTTTGAAGACTTAACAGTATTTCTTCCTATTCTGCAACTCTGCACAGTACACAGAATGTGCTGCTAAACTGCGGCGAAGCACACTGAATGGAATATGTGACTTTGATATTTTAGTTTGAAGACTTAACAGTATTTCTTCCTATTCTGCAACTCTGCACAGTACACAGAATGTGCTGCTAAACTGCGGCGACGCACACTGAATGGAATATGTGACTTTGATATTTTAGTTTGAAGACTTAACAGAATGTGCTCTAATCTGCAACTTTGCACACTAAACAGAATGTGCTCTAATCTGCAACTTTGCACACTAAACAGAATGTGCTCTAATCTGCAACTTTGCACACTAAACAGAATGTGCTCTAATCTGCAACTTTGCACACTAAACAGAATGTGCTCTAATCTGCAACTTTGCACACTAAACAGAATATATGTTTTTTTTTGTTTGTTTTTTTTTCCCCCCCACACAAAATAACCTGCTGCCCCCACACACAGTAGTTCTAAAAAGGACTTTTGGTTCTTTTTTTTTCACAATCGCTTTTTTTCTCCCTACACTGACTTTCCCTTCCTATCCTCATCTCTCCCTGGCTAAGACTGAGCCGAACTCGCTGGTCAGGTGCTATACAGCACCCGACCACGGGTTCTGGCCAGCCAATCAGTGTAATGCCAGCAGCCAACATGGCTGCTGGCATTACACTGATGTCAGAGCCTCCCTGCACGTTTATTGGCTGCGCAGCAGCCGCAAAACGTGCGGGGAGGAGACCCGAACATGGCGGGCGAGCACATGCGGTACTCGTACGAGTACCGCCATGTGCCGAGCAGAGCGATGCTCGAGCCGATCCGAGCATCGGCCGAGCATGCTCGCTCAACACTAGTATGTATATAAGTGTATCACCCTGGTGTCCCTGTGTTTAGGAGATCAGACTGTGTGGTATGTATAAAAGTGTATCACCCTGGTGTCCCTGTGTTTAAATCAGACTGTGTGGTATGTATATAAGTGTATCACCCCAGTGTCCCTGTGTTTAGGAGATCAGACTGTGTGGTTTGTATAGAAGTGTATCACCCCGGTGTCCCTGTGTTTAGGAGATCAGATTGTGTGGTGTGTATATAAGTGTATCACCCTGGTGCCCCTGTGTTTAGGAGATCAGACTGTTGGGTGTGTATATAAGTGTATCACCCTTGTGTCCCTGTATGTAGGAGATCAGATTGTGTGGTGTGTATATAAGTGTATCACCCTGGTGTCCCTGTGTTTAGGAGATCAGACTGTGTGGTGTGTATATAAGTGTATCACCCCGGTGTCCCTGTGTTTAGGAGATCAGACTGTGTGGTGTGTATATAAGTGTATCACCCTGGTGTCCCTGTATGTAGGAGATCAGACTGTGTGGTGTGTATATAAGTGTATCACCCTGGTGTCCCTGTGTTTAGGAGATCAGACTGTGTGGTGTGTATATAAGTGTATCACCCTAGTGTCCCTGTGTTTAGGAGATCAGACTGTGTGGTGTGTATATAAGTGTATCACCATGGTGTCCCTGTGTTTAGGAGATCAGACTGTTGGGTGTGTATATAAGTGTATCACCCCGGTGTCCCTGTGTTTAGGAGATCAGACTGTGTGGTGTGTATATAAGTGTATCACCCTGGTGTTCCTGTGTTTAGGAGATCAGACTGTGTGGTGTGTATATAAGTGTCCCACCCCGGTGTCCCTGTGTTTAGGAGATCAGACTGTGTGGTGTGTATATAAGTGTATCACCCTGATGTCCCTGTGTTTAGGAGATCAGACTGTGTGGTGTGTATCACCCTGGTGTCCCTGTGTTTAGGAGATCAGACTGTGTGGTGTGTATATAAGTGTTTTACCCCGGTGTCCCTGTGTTTAGGAGATCAAACTGTGAGGTATGTATATAAGTGTATCATGTTGCTTCACAACGATAAATTCACATTAATGTATGTATAAACGTCAGTATATGTGTATATAAATTAGTCCGTATAAAAATATACTTTGGTCTTCCTCTAAATCATTTATTCAGTTAGACAAAGAGGTGTCAATAGGTCATGAAATAACCTAAAAAGTCTTGATAATGCTACGCCCAATAGCCACGCCCCCAGTAACACCAACTAAAACACAAGTGTCCCTCTTTGGTCTTTTGAAATGTTTGGAGGAGTGTTACTGTATGTCTATAAAGTAGTTCATTGTTTTTATGCTCTGAGATTAGGGAATGGCTTGGGATGCTTTTATTGAAAGGGCACACTGAACCAGTAGATGAGTGGATAAACCCTGCAACCTCCTCTGTGCAGGATAATTACCATAAGGGGGTGTGTCTATCTGAGCACTACAAATGTTGGTGGCTCTGTTATTCAGGATCACCAACCACAGGAATGGAAAGGAAAGTCTTTGATAGCAGGGAACAAGGGTCCTAGTATTAAGAAGCAGGTGAGTGAACAGAACCCTTTACAATACATGAGGAATAGAAAAAACCATTGTTTTTATATTTTTGAATTTTTCAATAAAAGACTCTGTTTTACTTATCTTTTCGCCATTGAACCTCTACGTTACAACAGTGCAGCCATTCCAGGCTTACAATACATGAGGAATCCCTGGCTTAACCCTTCAGAGGGGGTGTGCAACACATTGTTCTGCAGTGTGTCACAATCCCATCTGGTTCTTAAGAGGTTAAGTATATCACACTGAGCCCTATTACTATTATCTGATGGGCCCCCTAGGTAGCCTTATATGTCAGTTTTTAACCTTGCACCCCGTTCCTCAAAGTAATCCACCTATCCCCGTCCATTAACCTCTGAGTGACAGGTGAGCATGTAGTGTATTCTAGAACAGTGTGTTGCACAACATTGCAGGAATCCAGCAGGTTAATAAAGTACTACACAATTAGAACTTTTGCCAAAACCATAGTCTAGTACTTTCCTATGCTAGTCTTGCATTTACCTTTATCAGAACTCTAACATTCCCATACTGATACTGCCAGTAACAAAGTTGTTTGTTTATAAAGTGGGAGGTGGCAATGTGAGGCCCTCCGACTGCTTCCAGACTACAAGTCCCACAAGGCAGGGATTCTTTACAGTAAGGGCAGTAAGGCTATGGAATTATTTGCCTCGGGATGTTGTGCTTGCAGATAATGTAACTGCATTCAAAAAAGCAATGGATGCCTATCTAGCACAGAACAATATTGACAGTTATGACAGATGGCTTCAAAGCAAATAGGATATTGAGCCGGGGAACTATTTGACACACACACACACACACACCTACACTGGAAATTGCTCCAGAGGGCTTTTTTGTTGCCTTCCTCTGGATCAACAGGGGTGTTATTGGCATGGGCTGGACTTGATGGACGCATGTCTTTTTTCAGCCTTATCTACTATGTTACTATGTATTCCTAGCCAGCCAAAGACTGTTGGGGAATGGTGGGAGTTGTAGTGTGAAAGTCGCTAATGGGCTTCAAGTTAAAGGGATAGTAATACTTAAATTTTACTATCCCCCATCATATAGCTCTTAAAAAGGGGAATCCGGTCCCTGGACAAGCGGAGGCTCTTCAGCAGAGCTGAGATCGCTTTATTAAAAAATAAGTCTTTCACTGGAACGGTCTACAAAGTGTGCTTGCAAACCAAGCACACTTTGTAGACTATTCCAGTGAAGGATCTCTTTCTCAATAACGTGTTCTTGGCTCTGCTGAAGAGCCTCCTCTTGTCCAGGGACCGGATTCCCCTGCAGTCAGCTAGAGAGCTGACGTAAGGGAAAGGGGAACTTTCTATACGATTATCTCTCAGACCATAAGGGTTTGAGAGATGGGACTGGGGGCATTTAGTTTAACTTTTTAATAGCTACAAAATAAAGATTTATAAACATAATCTATTACCATCCCTTTAAATGCTGGTGAAATAAGTACGTGTGTCTAAAGGAATCCGTCCCGGTGACCATATGGTGCAAAGCAGTCTACTCTATGGAGACCGGGACTGATGGCGCATGCGCACAGACAAGATGTCTGCACTGTAGCCTCAGTTCCGGTCTCCAGACGGGACGAATTCCTTTAGACACAAGTATTTTTTATGGTAAGACATCTATTTTCAAGCTAGTCATCATGCATTTAATGAATGCATGGCAACTTGCTATTATATGAAAGTTCCGCTTTAAATAAAGCTTTTTATTGCATGAACCCGAGAGAGTTCTAACAAATTGCTTTGCGTTGAGTTGGACACTACTGTTGCATTCATGTAGATAAAAGCTCCATTTAAAGCAATAGTAATGCTCCAATTAATCTTCATAGTATTTGGGTCATGGAGAGTGTTATTTCAATACTGTCAGAGTTGTAATCCAAGAGTAATTGAATGATAAAGTATCCCCCTCCTGCCCCTTTTACCTAGTGTAAGCCTCCTCGCCTCAGATGTGGAATCTGGTCAGATGACCAGACAGCTCACAGCAAGGGACAATCTTCTTACTGTGAGCAAAAGGAAAACAATGCCCCCCTTGAAGATTGTCCCTCTCTGTGATCCATCCGGACAGTCTTGCTGCTCTGAGGTGAGCAGTGTTACATCAGTAAAAGGGGCCGGAGGGGGATACTTTATCATTCAATTACTCTTGTACTACAACTCGTACAGTATTGAAATAAAACTCTCCATGGCTCAAATACTATGAAGATTAATTGTAGCTGCTTTTATTATGAAACATTACTCTCCCCTTAAGTCAATGCAATTTATGGGAAATGGTGTTTGTTTCCATTGGTGCAGTGGGTTTCTCAGGATTTATCCCCCTTTTCTGTTGTGCACAAGGCCCAGTGTGTATAGTGTACAGTGTGTCACAGCCTGTGCCATCCCTCTAGTATTTATAACTCTGTGGTCCTCTAGAGAAAGCATAAGTTACATACTGATATCCAGGGACGTCATCTCAGGATACTGTGATATCATGTGACCACAGCCACGCAGCAGCATTAGAACCAAGATGTACTCATCCACGCTTGTCTCAGAAGTGTCTCTGAATGTGGTCACCCTAGACTGGATCGTAGATAGGTCTACAATGCATGGTTTTGTGTGCATGTGTTTATAAGGCATGTTTCCATAATAAAAACATTGAACTGGTCTCAAAAGTTTAAACTTAACCCCTTGAATGCTGGGTCCCAGACAGGTCTTCTATGTATTGTCTGTGTGAGTGTGTTTGTGTGTGTATTTAAACACACACACATTTTGTTAGTCAAACACATGGTGTCTAAAAGACAACTGCATTTAATTTATAGAAAAACAAGTTTGAGCACATAAGAGACTGTATCTGATTCATACTCAGTGAGGACACATCAGACTGTATGTGATTTAAACACAGTGAGGTCACATCAGACTGTATCTGATTCATACTCAGTGAGGACACATCAGACTGTATCTGATTCATACTCAGTGAGGACACATCAGATTGTATCTGATTCATACTCAGTGAGGTCATATCACACTGTATCTGATTCATACTCAGTGAGGACACATCAGACTGTATGTGATTTATACACAGTGAGGTCACATCAGACTGTATCTGATTCATACTCAGTGAGGACACATCAGACTGTATCTGATTCATACTCAGTGAGGACACATCAGACTGTATCTGATTTATACACAGTGAGGTCACATCAGACTGTATCTGATTCATACTCAGTGAGGACACATCAGACTGTATCTGATTCATACTCAGTGAGGACACATCAGATTGTATCTGATTCATACACAGTGAGGACACATCAGACTGTATCTGATTCATACTCAGTGAGGACACATCAGACTGTATGTGATTTATACACAGTGAGGTCACATCAGACTGTATCTGATTCATACTCAGTGAGGACACATCAGACTGTATCTGATTCATACTCAGGACACATCAGACTGTATCTGATTTATACACAGTGAGGTCACATCAGACTGTACCTGATTCATACTCAGTGAGGACACATCAGACTGTATCTGATTTATACACAGTGAGGTCACATCAGACTGTATCTGATTCATACTCAGTGAGGACACATCAGACTGTACCTGATTCATACTCAGTGAGGACACATCAGACTGTATCTGATTTATACACAGTGAGGTCACATCAGACCGTCTCTGATTCATAATACTCAGTGAGGACACATCAGACTGTATCTGATTCATACTCAGTGAGGACACATCAGACTGTATCTGATTCATACTCAGTGAGGACACATCAGATTGTATCTGATTTATACACAGTGAGGACACATCAGACTGTATCTGATTCATACTCAGTGAAGACACATCAGACTGTATCTGATTCATACTCAGTGAGGACACATCAGACTGTATCTAATTTATACACAGTGAAGTCACATCAGACCGTCTCTGATTCATAATACTCAGTGAGGACACATCAGACTGTATCTGATTCATACTCAGTGAGGACACATCAGACTGTATCTGATTCATACACAGTAAGGACACATCAGACTGTATCTGATTCATACTCAGTGAGGACACATCAGACTGTATCTGATTTATACACAGTGAGGTCACATCAGACCGTCTCTGATTCATAATACTCAGTGAGGACACATCAGACTGTATCTGATTCATACTCAGTGAGGACACATCAGACTGTATCTGATTCATACTCAGTGAGGACACATCAGACTGTATCTGATTCATACTCAGTGAAGATACATCAGACTCTATCTGATTCATACTCAGTGAGGTCACATCAGACCGTATCTGATTCATACACAGTGAGGACACATCAGACCGTATCTGATTCATACACAGTGAGGTCACATCAGACTGTATCTGATTCATACTCAGTGAGGTCATATCACACTGTATCTGATTCACACTCAGTGAAGTCACATCAGACTGTATCTGATTCATACTCAGTGAGGTCACATCAGACTGTATCTGATTCATACTCAGTGAGGTCACATCAGACTGTATCCGATTCATACTCAGTGAGGTCACATCAGACTGTATCTGATTCATACTCAGTGAGGTCATATCAGACTGTATCTGATTCATACTCAGTGAGGTCACATCAGATTGTATCTCATTAATACTCAGTGAGTACACATCAGACTGTATCTGATTCATACTCAGTGAGGATACATCAGACTGTATCTGATTTATACACAGTGAGGACACATCAGATTGTATCTGATTCATACACAGTGAGGACACATCAGACTGTATCTGATTCATACTCAGTGAGGACACATCAGACTGTACCTGATTCATACTCAGTGAGGACACATCAGACTGTATCTGATTTATACACAGTGAGGTCACATCAGACCGTCTCTGATTCATAATACTCAGTGAGGACACATCAGACTGTATCTGATTCATACTCAGTGAGGACACATCAGACTGTATCTGATTCATTCTCAGTGAGGACACATCAGATTGTATCTGATTCATACACAGTGAGGACACATCAGACTGTATCTGATTCATACTCAGTGAAGACACATCAGACTGTATCTGATTCATACTCAGTGAGGACACATCAGACCGTATCTGATTCATACTCAGTGAAGACACATCAGACTGTATCTGATTCATACTCAGTGAGGTCACATCAGACCGTATCTGATTCATACTCATTGACGTCACATAAACTGTGCACTGAATAAGTCCATATGGAATGATAATAGTAAGTATAAGATAAATAAGTAAAATGAAGTGATGATGAGCATGAAACGAACTACATCCAAATGAAGCAAATGATGAGTTGGTTAATCCAAATAAAGTAGTGTTAATGGGATAGTAATATTTCACATTAAAAGCAGCTCCAATTAATATTCATAGTATTTGGGCCATGGAGAGTGTTATTTCAATACTGTCAGAGTTGTAGTACAAGAGTAATTGAATGATAAAGTATCCCCCTCCTGCCCCTTTTACTGATGTAACACTGCTCACCTCAGAGCAACAAGACTGTCCGGATGGATCGCAGAGAGGGACAATCTTCATTGAGCATAAGGAAAAACCTGAAAAACCTGTCAAGGGGGGCAGGGTTATCCTTATGATCACAGTAAGAAGATTGTCCCTTGCCATGAACTGTCTGGTCCCAAGACGAGATTACACATCTGAGGGGAGGTGGCTTACACTAGGTAAAAGGGGCAGGAGGGGGGTACTTTATCATTCAATTACTCTTGAACTACAACTGACAGTATTGAAATAACACTCTCTATGGCCCAAATACTATGAAGATTAATTGGAGCTGCTGTTTTTGTGAAACATTACTATCCCTTTAATGAACATGAAATGAATTGTATCCAGATGAAGTGGACTACATCCAAATGAAGCAAGTGATGAAATGGTTAATCCAAATAAATTGATGTTAATGCACAGAGAATGAATTGTATCTAAATGAAACAATGTATTACAGATTTAAGATAATATACCCAACGCATTAATCTGTAAATAAATATCTAAACAATAAAAATCCATTGAACCTGAAATGGACACAAACTAATCCACCTTAAATCAACACCACATTGTAAAGTAGCCTCTTTCAAAGATTATATTGTTACATATGCCGCTTTCTTCTGTAGGCATTTTTTGTTCCTCCATCCGAAAGATTAATGGACAGCTTAAATCTTCAGTCATCCATATCTTTATATGACAAGCATATTGAATGGTGTGTGTCCAAACTTAATCCTCGTTACAGGACTTCGGACCCATGTGCCTGCTTTTAAAGCAGAACTACCACCCCACAAAATCTTTAGCTTCACTAAGTCCCCATCTGGCGACTAGCTGCTTAGTAGCGCTAGTCTCCAGAATTATTACCTTATTTAATAGATTTTTGCTCTTTTCTATGGCTGAAAGTAGCACAGAGCGCGGACATCTTGCCATTGTGACATCTGCGCGCCTGCGCTGTCAGTCCCAGCCAGAGCCAGCCAGCTCTTAGCAACACCTCCAAGACCCAGCCAGGACTGACAGCGCAGGCACGCAGACGTCACAGTGGCAAGATGTCCACGGCCCGTGCTACTGTCTGCCATAGAAAAGAGCATAAATCTATTAAATAAGGTAATAATTCTGGTGACTAGCACTACTAAGCTGCAAGTCGCCAGATGGGGACTGTACCTGATTCATACCCAGTGAGGTCACATCAGACTGTATCTGATTCATACCCAGTGAGGTCACATCAGACTGTATCTGATTCATACTCACTGACATCACATCCGACTGTATCTGATTGATACTCATTGAGGTCAGGGAGTTTTATCTCAGTAACTGTGAAACCAGGCATTGTGATACAGTGTTGCATTATCCCTGCAGCTCAGATTGCTCTGTACACTGTAATGGAGGTAGGCTTTTCTGAAGCAGGGATTCCTGTATCCCTTTCCTGCATTCACTATCCTTGAGAGAAAGTTTGGAGAATTCAGGGAGCTCAATGTTAGGGACTTAAAAGTGTAACAAAAAGAAAGTGTGGATGAAAAAAAATAATAAAAGATATAGGCAATCTGACTTAACATATTATATATATCTACAAAACATAGGAAGTCAAAATGGAGGTTGACTGTCATTTTAACAACAAGAATCCAATAGTCATAAAGATAGAATCTTATGTAAAGTGCCCTGTTATGAAACAGAACTCACTGACACTAATAAGTCAACTTAAGTGTAAAGGTAGATATGACTGGAGTAAGAGAATCATTTTCCATAAGGTCATTTATTGTGCTACTTACATAAAAACCACACACCAGATAAGAACCATGTGATACAAATACTTTCTGCTTTATTATTCCCTTTTTGATCCTTGGCTGTCTGTGCTACTAAACAGAGGTGTAAGTACTATGGTAATGCTTGCCTTTGAGAGGCCATCAGGACAGTGTGGGACCAGGGGTGGATATGTACCAAGGCTGGTGCCAGGCACCACCAACCAAAGGATAAAGTATGTTTGATGGGTGTGCAGATCTAAAAACTGGATTTTAGTCCTCCCCAATCTGTGAATGTCTGGTTTATAATGATCATAAAATGCATGTATGTATTGTAAATTTATGTATTTTTGAATACATTATTAAAAGAATTTATATTTTTCTACATACATTTGGAGCACAGGAGAGTTTTCTTAAGAGAAGTGTCCTGATACCTGTGTGGGGACAGGTTTATATTTCCCACAAGCACATGAGGTTGGGGGTGAAACTCTGACCATTATATTAATAGTGAGTGTACATCTAATATTTCTAACCTCTTCAATTATTACTGAACGTACTACACTATTGGGCGCCCTCTTTCTTTTGTTTTGAGTGCCATTGTTCTGAACCGTGGAGGGAGACATGACAGGGGAGCTGCCCATCAAAGTGGAAGTGCGGTTAATATTGTGGAGAAAAGCTTGATGTGCTGTGGATTATATATGTAGTTCCTCAGTATATACTCTTGTGACTATATTACCATTGGGTGTTTTGAGGTGCAGGTTGTCTATTTTGTGAAGATCCCACACAAGGGGAGCCCCCAGGTTTTGTTCCCAATTTGTCTTCCATAGACCAACAAATGGCATTTTTCAATGCCTACACCAATGAAGGCCAAAGGACTGAATTCTCAGGTCCATTCGGGCAAAAGGAGAATTGGCACCACATGCTTAAAAGGTTGGCAGCCCTGAATTTGCAGGGAGAATGTCTGCTGAAAGTAGACGGCTTCCTGATTGGTCTTCTACCCTCTCCTGTTAAAGCTGTTGCATAGAAGATGCATTAGTCAGGTAGGCATCCTCCTGATTGGTCGCCACCTCTCCCCCAGCTTGTCGCTCTAGTTCCTATTGGTTGAGGAGTCGGAGTAAAATAATTGAGTTATTTGTCAGACCCAGGTAATTCCATCTCCTATGGAGAACAATGGCCCGGGTCCTGATTGGTTATCTGCCGCTTGTCGCTCCAGTTCCTATTGGCTGGGATTTGGAGCAGCAAAATTAAACTATGTTCACATTGTTACACTGTTTATGGTACTATTGTCCTCATGTCCATGTCCCATTGTGTGTCCCTACCATGTTTACCCAACCATTCTTTTCATGCCCTGCCTCATTGTTCTTTGGTTTGATGTTTTATTATAAAATAACCCTTCATGTTCCAATGGGGTTGAGTTGAGTTAGTTCCAGAACTAGAAGTGCATCCTGTCCTTTTATTACAGAACGGTCTAAAGGGTCTCCTTTTGACCACCATTCTTGGATGAAGTTCTGCAGAGTTACCGGCATGGCTACCCCCTTGTAGCCACACTCAGGATGGAGAAACCCGGCACACCGGCCCAAGACAACATGGCGTCTTGGGTATCCATGATATATCAGTGTTTTGGTGATCCCTTCAAGCAATAGATCTAGTATAGCAAAATGGTTAATAAGCGTGCCTGAGTCACAAAACCACAACCTGCCAGAAAAAAAACAATTAAAATTCCTAAAAAAAAATAAAAATAAAAGTGGAACTGTCTTACTATACCCCAAACTAAATAAGACTATTAACCCTTTGAGTGCCAGAGGGATAGACAAAGCATGCCTCTCAACGGGTTAAAGCAGATGTATACACTACTGACCATCAATAACATGTGACATATATTATGCATAAAACATGAAAAATAATCCCAATAAGTGGTCTAACGCGATTTACCACTCACTTGGATAATCTCCATAAATCGTGCAATATACAAAATGAAAAAAATATAATCCACATATTAATAAATAAAATGTATATAAACTGTGCACTGAATAAGTCCAAATGCAATGATAATCGTAAGTATAAGATAAATAAGTAAAATGAAGTGATGATGAGCATGAAACGAACTACATCTAAATGAAGCAAATGATGAATTGGTTAATCCAAATAAAGTAGTGTTAAAGGGACAGTAATATTTCACATTAAAAGCAGCTCCAATTAATCTTCATAGTATTTGGGCCATGGAGAGTGTTATTTCAATACTGTCAGGGTTGTATTTCAAGAGTAATTGAATGATAAAGTCTCCTCCTCCTGCCCCTTTTACTGATGTAACACCGCTCACCTCAGAGCAGCAAGACTGTCCGGATGGATCACAGAGAGGGACAGTCTTCAGTGGGCATAAGGAAAAACCTGAAAAACCTGTCAAGGGGGGCAGGGTTTTCCTTATGATCACAGTAAGAAGATTGTCCCTTGCCATGAACCGTCTGGTCCCAGGAGGTGAGGGGAGGTGACTTACACTAGGTAAAAGGGGCAGGAGGGGGGTACTTTATCATTCAATTACTCTTGAACTACAACTGTGACAGTATTGAAATAACACTCTCAATGGCCCAAATGCTATAAAGATTAATTGGAGCTGCTGTTTTTGTGAAACATTAATATCCCTTTAATGAA
This sequence comes from Rhinophrynus dorsalis, assembly GCA_037306005.1. Taxonomy (NCBI): domain Eukaryota; kingdom Metazoa; phylum Chordata; class Amphibia; order Anura; family Rhinophrynidae; genus Rhinophrynus; species Rhinophrynus dorsalis. Next base: position 227,858,354 of record CM074725.1, read on the forward strand.
CATGAAATGAATTGTATCCAGATGAAGTGGACTACATCCAAATGAAGCAAGTGATGAAATGGTTAATCCAAATAAATGGATGTTAATGAAGATAGAATGAATTGTATCTAGTGATGAGCGAGCACCCCAATGCTCGGGTGTTCGGGTGCTCTGACCGAGCACCCCCTGAGGCTCGAGTGCTCGGCCGAGCACCCGAGCCCCATTGAAGTCAATGGGAGGACTCGAGCATTACACCAGGCACCCCCTGCTCTGATGAGGGGAGGGTGCCTGGTCCATAGGAAAAGGGAAGAAAAGGATGGAAACACCACAGAAATGGTTCAGGGACAGCATAGGGAGGATGTCTGGATGCATCTTGGACTCCAACATCGCTGCTGGGAACGATGTTTCGCCCGTAGTACGCCATTTTTACAGACTGACCATAAAACACACAAAAAGGAAAATAAAAACGACTTTAGGCGAAAAATTGTTACCAAACAATATTTGCTGTATATTTACTTGTATATCATCTGCAAATCTCCCCCCAAAATTTCCCTTATTTTCAAACTGAGGCCATGATTAAGAGGGAAACGTGCGCAGAGGCAAATTCTCCCAAAAATTTCCTTGATTTTCAGAACTGAGGCCATGATTAAGAGGGAAACGTGCGCAGAGGCAAATTCTCCCAAAAATTTCCTTGATTTTCAGAACTGAGGCCATGATTAAGAGGGAAACGTGCGCTGAGCTGACCATCTAAAACATTATGGGTGAGGGTCTGCTGCAGAGCTGACCATCCTAAACATTATATGCGAAGGCCCGCTAGTGAGCTGACGCTATAAAACATTATATGAGAGGGCCCGCTAGAGAGCTGACCCAATAAAACATTATATGAGAAGGCCCGCTGGTGAGCTGACCTATATAAAAATTGTCAAACAGGGCCCGCTGGTGAGCTGGCCCTATATAAAAATTATATCACAGGGCCCGCTGGTGAGCTGGCCCTATATAAAAATTATAGCACAGGGCCCGCTGGTGAGCTGGCCCTATATAAAAATTATATCACAGGGCATATGGAAGAGGAGGAGGAGGATGAGAAGATTAAGAGTCAACCATATACCCGTTTTTTGGGTGGAAGGGGTGAATGGGAATACAGAGTATTCCCATCATTGTAAATAACATATATAAAGTGAGTTTATGTTCCCCCGGGGCTTTCCTCCAGTGGAGTGGAGAAGTCAGGGGAAATCCAGGCCTTGTTCATTTTTATAAGTGTCAACCTATCAGCATTGTCGGTGGAAAGGCGGATACGCTTATCTGTTATGATGCCACCAGCAGCACTAAATACCCGCTCAGACAGAACGCTGGCGGCAGGGCAGGCCAGCACCTCCAAGGCGTAGAGTGCCAGTTCATACCACGTGTCCAGCTTGGACACCCAGTAGTTGTAAGGCACAGAGGGATCATTGAGGACGCTGACACGGTCTGCTACGTACTCCTTCACCATCTTCCAAAACTTTTCCCTCCTTGTGACACTAGGCTGCGCATCAGGGTGAGGGTGCTGGCGGGGTGTCATGAAGGTGTCCCACGCCTTGGAGAGTGTTGCCCTGCCTTTCTCGGAACTGCTGTGTGCTCCCCTTTTCTCCCCTTCTCTGTTGGCCAAGGTAGCACGTACTCTGCCGCCAGCGTTGTCAGATGGAAAATTTTGGAGCAATTTTTCGACAAGAACCTTCTGGTATTGCACCATTTTGCTTGTCCTCTCCACCGGAGGAATGAGAGATGAGAAATTCTCTTTGTAGCGGGGGTCCAGAAGGGTGAACACCCAGTAATCCGTGTTGTTTAAAATGCGTATAACGCGTGGGTCACGGGAAAGGCAGCCTAACATAAAGTCAGCCATGTGTGCCAGAGTACCAACAGTCAAGATTTCGCTGTCCTCACCAGGAGGATGACTCTCAATCTCCTCATCCTCTTCCTCCTCTTCTGCCCACCCACGCTGAAGAGATGGAACTAAAGTTCCATGGCTACCCTCTGTAGCGGAGGCAACCGTGTCTTCCTCCTCCTCCTCCTCCTCCTCCTCCGCCTCCTCCAATTGTCGCTGAGAAGACGAAGTGAGGGTGCTCTGGCTATCACCTTGTGTAAGCTCTTCCTCCCCCATTTCCACCTCTTCCACATGCAAAGCGTCGGTTTTAATTGTGAGCAGCGAGCGTTTCAGTAGACACAGAAGTGGGATGGTTACACTGATAATAGCGTTATCGCCGCTCACCATCTGTGTCGATTCCTCAAAATTGCGTAAAACCTCGCAGAGGTCTGACATCCATTCCCACTCCTCACTTCTGATTACAGGAAGTTGAACGGAGAGGCGACGACCGTGTAACAGCTGGTACTCCACTACTGCCCTCTGCTGCTCACAAAGCCGGGCCAACATGTGGAAGGTGGAGTTCCAGCGCGTGCTCACGTCACACAGCAGCCGGTGAGCTGGCAATTGTAAGCGCTGCTGCAGCTTCAACAGGCCGGCCGAAGCTGTAGATGACTTACGGAAATGTGCACACACGCGGCGCACCTTGGTCAAGAGATCATGCACATTGGGGTAGGTTTTTAGAAATCGCTGCACCACTAAATTAAATACATGCGCTAGGCATGGTACGTGTGTGAGCTTGCCGAGCTCCAAAGCCGCCACCAAGTTACGCCCATTATCACACACAACCATGCCTGGTTGCAGGTTGAGTGGCGAGAGCCACTGCTCGGTCTGGTGACTAATCCCCTGCAACAGCTCTGAGGCCGTGTGCTGTTTGTCCCCAAGGCAGATCAGCTTCAGCACGGCCTGTTGACGCTTCCCCACTGCAGTGCTACACTGCTTCCAGCTACTGGCTGATGGGGGAGTGGCGCTGCGTGTAGAGAATTCGGAGGTGGAAACGGAGGAGGAGGAGCCAATAACGTAGGTGCTGGTGGAAACCCTGATGGAGGTAGGGCCCGCAATCCTCGGCGTGGGTAGCACCCGTGCCATCCCAGGGTCCGAGTCGCTCCCAGCCTCCACGACATTCACCCAGTGTGCCGTCAGGGAAATGTAGCGTCCCTGGCCACAAGCACTTGTCCATGTGTCAGTCGTTAAGTGGACCTTCCCAGTAACTGCGTTGGTCAGGGCACGGGTGATGTTACGGGACACATGGTGGTGTAATGCGGGGATGGCACACCGGGAAAAGTAGTGGCGGCTGGGGACCGCGTACCGAGGGACAGCTGCTGCCATCAGGCTGCGGAAGGACTCAGTGTCCACAAGCCTAAATGGCAGCATTTCGATGGCCAGTAATTTGGAAAGGTGTGAGGTTAGTGCTATGGCCTGTGGGTGGGTGGCTGGGTACTTTCTCTTGCGCTCAAATGCCTGGGGTAACGACATTTGGACGCTGTGCTGGGACAGGGAAGTGGATGTGGTCGCTGATGGTGCTTCAGATGGTACAGGTGCAGGGCGGGAGGTATGCGGGCCTGCGCCTTCGACAGGCGTTTGGCCGGCACCGAAAACAGGGGAAGAGGAGGCAGTGGTGTGGCCTGCAGACACAGATGGGCGATCCAGGCGTTCCTCCCACTTACTACGGTGCTTGGATGCCATGTGTCGGATCATGCTGGTGGTGGTGAGGTTTCTAGTGTTCATGCCTCGGCTCATTCTGGTGTGGCACAGGTTGCAAACTACAATTCTTTTGTCGTCCGCACTTTCCTTAAAAAAACGCCATACCGCGGAACACCTACCCTTTGGCAAGGTAGATTTACGCAAGGGGGTGCTCCGTGGAACATTTGCGGGCCGGTTTGGTGCGGTCCGCCTTCTTTCTGTAGCCACACCACTGCCTCTTCCAGCCTGTTGCGGTGCTGCAGATGGCTCACCCTCAGGACTGCTGTCATCGCTCGGCTCTACACCTTCCCAGGTGGGGTCAGTCACCTCATCGTCCACCAAGTCCTCCTCCACTTCCTCACTCTGATCATCCTCCTCAAGTCTTGATCCCACCACATACTCAGTCATTGACAACTGTATAACATTCTCCTCAACAAGGTCTTGAGACGGAAATAGTGGTTGATTTAATGGCAACTGTGTCTCATCATCATCATCATCATCCACTACTTCCTTTGACCTTAAATGCCGTTCACATCTGTCATCTTCTTGTGATTGGGTAGCCTCTAGAGGTTGTGAATCAGGGCACAAGATGTCATGTTCCTCTGCAAGCGTGCTTGGAGAGAGGGTCAAATGAAGGATTGGTGATGAGACGAGCTCCTCACTATATCCCAGTGTGGGATCACTTCTTTGACCAGACCGTGTATGGTGGGAGGAAGGATGATCAGAGTGAGGATTATGTTGACCAGACTCTTGGCTACTGAGAGTGGACTTGGTGGAAGACAGGGTGGTGCTTAACCGACTGGAAGCAGTATCAGCTGTCATCCAACCGACCACCTGTTCGCAGTGGTCGGACCTCGAGAGTGATGTCCTGCGACGCCCTGTAAAATTACACATGAAGCTAGGTATGGTGGATGTCTTTCTTTCTTGTGCTCTGGCACCAGGCACAGTTTCTCCGCGTCCTGACCCGCGCCCTGAACTTTCAGGATCACGTCCACTTCCCCGTCCCTTTTTACCCGCCTTCTTCATCTTACACAGAATATGTGACTTTAATATTTGAGTTTGAAAACTTAACAGTATTTCTTACTATTCTGCAACTGTGCAGAGTACACAGAATAGGCTGCTAAACGGCGGTGACACACACTGAATGGAAAATGTGACTTTAATATTTGAGTTTGAAAACTTAACACTATTTCTTACTATTCTGCAACTCTGCAGAGTACACAGAATAGGCTGCTAAACGGCGGTGATACACACTGAATGGAATATGTGACTTTAATATTTGAGTTTGAAAACTTAACAGTATTTCTTACTATTCTGCAACTGTGCAGAGTACACAGAATAGGCTGCTAAACGGCGGTGAAACACACTGAATGGAATATGTGACTTTAATATTTGAGTTTGAAAACTTAACAGTATTTCTTACTATTCTGCAACTGTGCAGAGTACACAGAATAGGCTGCTAAACGGCGGTGAAACACACTGAATGGAATATGTGACTTTAATATTTGAGTTTGAAAACTTAACAGTATTTCTTACTATTCTGCAACTGTGCAGAGTACACAGAATAGGCTGCTAAACGGCGGTGAAACACACTGAATGGAATATGTGACTTTAATATTTGAGTTTGAAAACTTAACACTATTTCTTACTATTCTGCAACTCTGCAGAGTACACAGAATAGGCTGCTAAACGGCGGTGACACACACTGAATGGAAAATGTGACTTTAATATTTGAGTTTGAAAACTTAACACTATTTCTTACTATTCTGCAACTCTGCAGAGTACACAGAATAGGCTGCTAAACGGCGGTGACACACACTGAATGGAAAATGTGACTTTAATATTTGAGTTTGAAAACTTAACACTATTTCTTACTATTCTGCAACTGTGCAGAGTACACAGAATAGGCTGCTAAACGGCGGTGATACACACTGAATGGAATATGTGACTTTAATATTTGAGTTTGAAAACTTAACACTATTTCTTACTATTCTGCAACTGTGCAGAGTACACAGAATAGGCTGCTAAACGGCGGTGATACACACTGAATGGAATATGTGACTTTAATATTTGAGTTTGAAAACTTAACAGTATTTCTTACTATTCTGCAACTGTGCAGAGTACACAGAATAGGCTGCTAAACGGCGGTGATACACACTGAATGGAATATGTGACTTTAATATTTGAGTTTGAAAACTTAACACTATTTCTTACTATTCTGCAACTCTGCAGAGTACACAGAATAGGCTGCTAAACGGCGGTGATACACACTGAATGGAATATGTGACTTTAATATTTGAGTTTGAAAACTTAACACTATTTCTTACTATTCTGCAACTGTGCAGAGTACACAGAATAGGCTGCTAAACGGCGGTGATACACACTGAATGGAATATGTGACTTTAATATTTGAGTTTGAAAACTTAACACTATTTCTTACTATTCTGCAACTGTGCAGAGTACACAGAATAGGCTGCTAAACGGCAGTGAAACACACTGAATGGAATATGTGACTTTAATATTTGAGTTTGAAAACTTAACAGTATTTCTTACTATTCTGCAACTGTGCAGAGTACACAGAATAGGCTGCTAAACGGCGGTGAAACACACTGAATGGAATATGTGACTTTAATATTTGAGTTTGAAAACTCAACACTATTTCTTACTATTCTGCAACTCTGCAGAGTACACAGAATAGGCTGCTAAACGGCGGTGACACACACTGAATGGAAAATGTGACTTTAATATTTGAGTTTGAAAACTTAACACTATTTCTTACTATTCTGCAACTCTGCAGAGTACACAGAATAGGCTGCTAAACGGCGGTGACACACACTGAATGGAAAATGTGACTTTAATATTTGAGTTTGAAAACTTAACACTATTTCTTACTATTCTGCAACTGTGCAGAGTACACAGAATAGGCTGCTAAACGGCGGTGATACACACTGAATGGAATATGTGACTTTAATATTTGAGTTTGAAAACTTAACAGTATTTCTTACTATTCTGCAACTCTGCAGAGTACACAGAATAGGCTGCTAAACGGCGGTGATACACACTGAATGGAATATGTGACTTTAATATTTGAGTTTGAAAACTTAACACTATTTCTTACTATTCTGCAACTGTGCAGAGTACACAGAATAGGCTGCTAAACGGCGGTGATACACACTGAATGGAATATGTGACTTTAATATTTGAGTTTGAAAACTTAACAGTATTTCTTACTATTCTGCAACTGTGCAGAGTACACAGAATAGGCTGCTAAACGGCGGTGATACACACTGAATGGAATATGTGACTTTAATATTTGAGTTTGAAAACTTAACACTATTTCTTACTATTCTGCAACTGTGCAGAGTACACAGAATAGGCTGCTAAACGGCGGTGATACACACTGAATGGAATATGTGACTTTAATATTTGAGTTTGAAAACTTAACACTATTTCTTACTATTCTGCAACTGTGCAGAGTACACAGAATAGGCTGCTAAACGGCGGTGATACACACTGAATGGAATATGTGACTTTAATATTTGAGTTTGAAAACTTAACACTATTTCTTACTATTCTGCAACTCTGCAGAGTACACAGAATAGGCTGCTAAACGGCGGTGACACACACTGAATGGAATATGTGACTTTAATATTTGAGTTTGAAAACTTAACACTATTTCTTACTATTCTGCAACTCTGCAGAGTACACAGAATAGGCTGCTAAACGGCGGTGACACACACTGAATGGAATATGTGACTTTAATATTTGAGTTTGAAAACTTAACAGTATTTCTTACTATTCTGCAACTCTGCACACTACACAGAATGTGCTGCTAAACTGCGGCGAAGCACACTGAATGGAATATGTGACTTTGATATTTTAGTTTGAAGACTTAACAGTATTTCTTCCTATTCTGCAACTCTGCACAGTACACAGAATGTGCTGCTAAACTGCGGCGAAGCACACTGAATGGAATATGTGACTTTGATATTTTAGTTTGAAGACTTAACAGTATTTCTTCCTATTCTGCAACTCTGCACAGTACACAGAATGTGCTGCTAAACTGCGGCGAAGCACACTGAATGGAATATGTGACTTTGATATTTTAGTTTGAAGACTTAACAGTATTTCTTCCTATTCTGCAACTCTGCACAGTACACAGAATGTGCTGCTAAACTGCGGCGAAGCACACTGAATGGAATATGTGACTTTGATATTTTAGTTTGAAGACTTAACAGTATTTCTTCCTATTCTGCAACTCTGCACAGTACACAGAATGTGCTGCTAAACTGCGGCGAAGCACACTGAATGGAATATGTGACTTTGATATTTTAGTTTGAAGACTTAACAGTATTTCTTCCTATTCTGCAACTCTGCACAGTACACAGAATGTGCTGCTAAACTGCGGCGACGCACACTGAATGGAATATGTGACTTTGATATTTTAGTTTGAAGACTTAACAGAATGTGCTCTAATCTGCAACTTTGCACACTAAACAGAATGTGCTCTAATCTGCAACTTTGCACACTAAACAGAATGTGCTCTAATCTGCAACTTTGCACACTAAACAGAATGTGCTCTAATCTGCAACTGTGCACACTAAACAGAATGTGCTCTAATCTGCAACTTTTCACACTAAACAGAATATTTTTTTTTTTTTTTTGTTTGTTTTTTTCCCCCCACACAAAATAACCTGCTGCCCCCACACACAGTAGTCCTAAAAAGGACTTTTGGTTCTTTTTTTTCACAATTTTTGTTTTTTTCCTCCCTACACTGCCTTTCCCTTCCTATCCTCAGCTCTCCCTGGCTCAGACTGAGCCGAACTCGATGGTCAGGTGCTATACAGCACCCGACCACGGGTTCTGGCCAGCCAATCAGTGTAATGCCAGCAGCCAACATGGCTGCTGGCATTACACCGATGTCAGAGCCTCCCTGCACGTTTATTGGCTGCGCAGCAGCCGCAAAACGTGCGGGGAGGAGACCCGAACATGGCGGGCGAGCACATGCGGTACTCGTACGAGTACCGCCATGTGCCGAGCAGAGCGATGCTCGAGCCGATCCGAGCATCGGCCGAGCATGCTCGCTCAACACTAATTGTATCCAAATGAAACAACGTATTACAGATTTAAGATAATATATCAAAAGCATTAATCTGTAAATAAATATCTAAACAATAAAAATCCATTGAATCCGAAATGGACACAAACTAATCCACCTTAAATCAACACCAAATTGTAAAGTAGCCTCCTTCAAAGATTATATTGTTACATATGCCGCTTTCTTCTGTAGGCATTTTTTGTTCCTCCGTCTGGAAGATTAAAGGGGAACTTTCACCCCTTAATAACTAAATCTCCCCTTACTGCTGACCTGGCGACTAGCTGCTTAGTAGCGCTAGTCGCCAGAAAACTTACCCCGTTCTCAAGATTTCGCCGTTTGAAAGGATCAGGAAGCACGGACGTCTCTTCACAGTGATGTCCGTGCGCCTGCGCTGTCAGTCCCTTGTGCACCGTATGCACCGTACGGTGCACAAGGGACTGACAAGGGACTGACAGCGCAGGCGCACGGACGTCACTGTGAAGAGACGTCCGTGCTTCCTGATCCTTTCAAACGGCGAAATCTTGAGAACGGGGTAAGTTTTCTGGCGACTAGCGCTACTAAGCAGCTAGTCGCCAGGTCAGCAGTAAAGGGAGATTTAGTTATTAAGGGGTGAAAGTTCCCCTTTAATGGACAGTTTAAATCTTCAGTCATCCATATCTTTATATGACAAGCATATTGAACGGTGTGTGTCCAAACCTAATCCTCATTACAGGACTTCAGAGCCACGTACCTGCTTTTAAAGCGGAACTACCACCCCACAAAATCTTTAGCTTAACTAAGTCCCCATCTGGCGACTAGCTGCTTAGTAGTGTTAGTCTCCAGAATTATTACCTTATTTAATAGATTTATGCTCTCTTCTATGGCTGACAGTAGCACAGAGCGCGGACATCTTGCCATTGTGACGTCCGCGCGCCTGTGCTGTCAGTCCCAGCCAGAGCCGGCCAGCTCCTAGCAACGCCTCCTAAACCCTGCTGGGACAGACAGCACAGACGCGCGGATATCACAATGGCAAGATGTCCGCGCTCCGTGCTTGTAGGGTGGTAGTTCCGCTTTAATATTTATTTATTTAATTTTTTTTTAATAGAAACATAAAATCTGATGGCAGATAAGAAGCATTCCGCCCATCTAATCTGCCCATTTTCCTACTATAAAAAACCACAAACCTTTTTTGGTCCTTGGTCTTTTCTTATGTTAAAGGGATAGTAATACTTACAAATTACTAATCGCAGTATTATAGTACTAAAAAAAAATAAATTAATTGCCCCCAGTGACATCTCTCAAACCTTTATGGTTTGAGAGATATTCACTCGCAAAGTTCCCCCCTCCCTCCCCTTTCCCTGAAGTCAGCGTTGTAGTTGACTGCAGGGGAAGCCTGTCGTACAACCATCGGCAGCTCTGCAGCAGAGCTGAGATCAAGTTAATCAAAAAGAAATCATTCATTTAAAAGGTCTTCTACGTGTACTTGCAGAGTCACTGGGGGCAATAAATTTATTTTTTTTAGTACTATAATACTAGGATTAGTAATTTGTAAGTATTACTATCCCTTGACGGACAGTTTTATGCCTATCCCATGCATGCTTAAATTCTGTCACTGTATTAACTTCTACCACTTCTGCTGGTAGACTATTCCGCTTATCTACTACCCTCTCAGTGAAGTAAAACTTTCTTACATTACATCTAAACCTGTGTCCCTCCAGTTTTAGACTATGGCCTCTTGTCCTAACATTTTTATCAGGAGCTGGAGACTACTCTTTAAGGCAAGGAGTAGCAATTCTCCTCGGATCTCAATGTGTTCACACCTGTTTCTCCTTCTCAGCTGGGTTCTGAATGGTGTCTTCACCTGTCCTTTTAAAGGGATAGTAATACTTAAAATGTAAAAAAAAATATGTTGTAGGGTTTTTCCCCCTGAGTAAAACAAGAGTACTCCCACTGCTGAAAGGTGTTTCATTCAAAAGTTATTAATTTTCAAAGTTGAATTTTTTTTAGGTGCAATATCACAGTGGCCTGAAATTGTACAGTGGCACTGTTGCTATATGATCCTATGGACAGCTCTGGTCCCGGGACCATAAATCTCCATAGGATGGTGTAGCAACAGCGCCACTGTACAATTTCAGGCCACTGTGATATTGCACCTAAAAAATTCAACTTTGAAAACGAATAACTTTTGAATGAAACACCTTTCAGCAGTGGGAGTACTCTTGTTTTACTCAGGGGGATAAACCCTACAACATATATTTTTTTACATTTTAAGTATTACTATCCCTTTACCGGTTACACACATATATTCTTCTTTCCCTACGTGTTTCAAAAACCACTGCTTTCCTTCTTCCGGGGCAGAATGTAACATCATCAGGTTGATTCCATTTTAACCCTTTGAGTGCCAGAGAGGTATGCAACACATTGCGTACCCCTCTGGCACTCAAAGGGTTAAATAGGGAATATTTAACCCCTTAAACTTTGTTTTGATGATTGAAGAGAAACATTTTTTACTTAAAGAGACAGGCCAACTTTCAGTTGTGCCTACGGGATAGAATAAATTAAATCCCTCAAACTGTTTGAAAATTCAAAGAGACAGAGCCATTCCGTTAGCAATTACCACCACAACCTTACAAAAGTGACCTGTATATTTTTAATAGTAAATATAATGATATCATAACAATTCCAGACTATTAATTACCAATACCCGAGTACTGTGCACATATTTCAACCAAAAAAGGGAACCACACCAGGTCTCTCCTTCTCGACACCGGACTGGCGCCATCGGATGCACCAGTCGAGCAGATCAACGGTCCGGTGGTTGACTCAAAGTGATGTCGAACCCCGGAGTAGCCGACACTACGTCGAAGGATGCGGATTGAGGAGGGGTCAACGGGCTCTCGAACAGTCGAGCGTCGTAGAACCGGAACACCGGGCAGTAGAGAGTGAGGCCTCTACTCCCGGGCTACGACAAACAGGGAAGGTGTTGCAGGAACAAAAGGTAGCGGTTGCCCAGCCGTTCAAGCACTCCGTAGCTCGAATCGAAGGTTTTATTGGAACTGGAAAAAGTAAGGCAGATCCACGTTGCCTACTGACAGCATCAGAAGTTGGGTAGCAGGATACTGGCAGCAGGCGGTCGAATGATGCAGGAACCTGGGCTCAGATGGGCCGCTTTAATACCATAGGAACACACAGACTCCAGGACTCTGGTTCACTCCAAAACATAACTCTCTTTATTGACAAAAACCACAGATATTTATACACAGCGAGCACATTGAAACGTATGGGGGAAACCAGATACAATAGGGCTTAATCTAATCACAGTCCAGTAGACAGCAGATGGCCTAACAAACACAATGAGCCAGACGTGATTACATTTCAAATACAAAAGGGGTTAATTAATTCGGACACAAGATACAAAGACTTGAGGGGCGGGAATACACATTCTAGGAACAATGGCCAGGGGTTGAAGCATGTACACACTGTTTTGAATATTTGGTTTCAACCCTGGCCAGTTGAATTGTACAGTGAGTCTGCTGGTTGACCAATCCCCGAGCCGCCTACTTTTCCCCATGTTAAGTCTATGGAAGACCTTTAAACCTACTGCTCAGGGATTCGACCAATCCGGCGTTGACTCACTGCTCCCAGTTCTCCGTGCTCGATATGGTGTCGTTCTCAAACCGGAAACCTCCGACCCATATTCGGTGAATGTGTAAACCCTTGAACACACTTCATACGTTAAACTAGAACGTTCGACATATATTAGCCAAAGTCCATGAGTATAAGTCTTTTCTCTAAGGTAATGGCTGGCCAGTTTGTACAACAAGGCACAGCCCAGAGTCCCAACAATACAAAATGTCCACAGTCCTTGGTTAAACAGTCGTAGGGCCAGACAAGGGCTCAAGTAATGGGTAGGATCCGTTACAATAACCACAAACTCTAACATAAAACATAATGTTCCCATGCCCCTCCAAACACTGGACATCGTTGTTACAATCTTGAGAGCCCAGTTCTGCCCGCAAAATTGCAGCAGATACATAGATCTTAGACTAACAACACAGTCCAGGAATACAACATGAATGAACCCCTGCTTCAAACACCACTTTAAATTGATAGTAATACTTCGTATTAACTTTATTTTATTTTGTAGGCATTAAAAAAACATGAAGAATGATATAAGTCTTATCTCTCAAACCTTTATGGTTTATGAGATATTCACAAGCAAACTTTCCCCTCCCGCCCCTTTTACCTAGTATAAGCCATCTCTTCTCAGTTGTGGAATACAGTCCATAGACTGGACAGATAACAGAAGGGGACAATCTTCTTCCTATGAAAACAATGAAATCCCTGCCCCCCTTGACAAGCTTTTCAAGTTTTTCCCTTATCTTAAATGAAGATTGTCCCTCTCTGCAGTCTACCTGGGCACCTCCCTTCTGATCTGGCTGAACAGTGTTACATCAGTAAAAGGGGCGGGGGGAGGGTACTTTGTCATTGAATTACTCTTGAACTACAACTCTGACAGAATTGAAATAACACTCTCCAAAGTCCAAATACTACGATGATTAATTAGAGCTGCTTTTATTATGAAACATTACTATCCCTTTAAAGAAATCCAAACAATTTGCTGCTAGCGTTTAGACCAAATGGTTCTAAGCTGTTCAGTTCAAATATCCATTTTGTTTCTGTTCTGGACACCTGACTAATAAAATTAACCCCCTCACTGTTTCTATTTCATAAAAATGAATTGGACTGGAATCCTGATTGTGGTATATCTTGAAATGATTGGAAAGAGTATGTATGTATGTCATACCCCATTCAATGTTGTATATGTGTTCATATATTCTCTTCTTTAGACTCCTCTTTTTTCATACTACATGTAATAAAGGATTTTATATTGTATTGTTCTTCATTATTTGTACCATTATTGAATGACTTTATGTTTATAGCATATCTTGATTTTAACAACCACAGCATGTCCCACATTTATTAAAGACCCACATTCCTATTTGTGACATATTCCCTTTAATTACTGTTTTAACTCTTTCAGTACCGGGTCACTCAGTTTTGCTCACCTTAGAAAGAGCACTTCATAATTTAGTGCCTCTGTGCCTGGTGTAGTTATAGGAGGAATAAACAATCCTATGATTTTTAAGTAGATAAAGACCTGTTCAGTAGGTTCTTATCTGAAGCTAATTCCTTGTTTCTTTGTCTCTATAGTAACAGAGTTGATGAGGTTTAAAAAAACAAAACAGCTTCAGTGCATTTTTAGATCTCATTTTCTGCTAATCTCGTGGAACGAGATTAGTATTTTAAAGTGATAGTAATGTGACACAAACAAAGCAGCTCCGATTAATCTTCATAGCATTTGGGCCATGCAGAGTGTTATTTCAATGTTGTCAGTGTTGTAGTACAAGAGTAAGTGAATGATAAAGTATCCCCCTCCTGTCCCTTTTACTGATGTAACACTGCTCACCTCAGAGCAGCAAGACTGTCCGGATGGATCGCAAAGAGGGACAGTCTTCATTGATCATAAGGAGAAACCTGAAAAACCTGTCAAGGGGGACAGAATTTTCCTTATGTTCACAGTAAGAAGATTGTCCCTTGCTGCGACCTGTCCGATTCCACATCTGAGGTGAGCAGTGTTACACTAGGTAAAAGGGGCGGCAGGGGGATACTTTATCATTCAATTACTATTGAACTACAACTCTGACAGTATTGAAATAAGACTCTCCATGGTCCAAATACTGTGAAGATTAATCAGAGATGCTTTTTTTGTGAAACATTACTATCCCTTCTAGGAGAATAACATAGTAACAAATCACTTTAGTGTTAATCATTATGTATTACTTTATATAAAATATGTGTTTCTTTTAAAGTCATACTGAAATAATTATTACATAAAAAGAATCAATAAGCAATAAGCCACGTGTTTAAATGGACAGGAAGGAGACCAAATCATTACTGAACTCTCACCTACCGCTTTAACCCATTGAGTACCAGAGGGGGTCATAACGCATTTCTTTGCAATGCATTGTGTACCCCTCTGGAATTCAAAGGGTTAACCCATAGGATGATAGAGCGATGTCCAACACATTGCTTTGAGATGTTTATATTACACGGACGATAACCATTTCATGCATTTCATGCTATAGTATCACTTAATCATAGGCTAGTGTCAGGCAATCAGCTTCCTATTTTTAACCCTTTGAGTGCCAGAGGGGTACACAACTCATTGCTCCGCAATTTATTTCTTTGTGCAAAATGTTGGCTTAAATTTGAATTATTCATATTTTTTTTTTACAAGCAAAACTTTTTTGTCCAAAAAACAGCTGTTTGGCAATAAATTTTGTAAACATTAAGCACTATCTTCCCTGCACGTTTTAGAAAAATGTCTAATACATTTGGCCTAACGTGCTATTAAAATAAAGGGATTTGTATAATGAAATGTTGGAATTCCTTCTGTGTATACAAGTAAGGCTGTCCGTTTGCAAGCAGGAAAACATACACAATGTTTAAATAATGCAAGATTATTATACTATGGATATATACACCAGGGCTCAAAATTTCAAGTCCTGAGCTACTAGCCAGGCCTGAAAAGTTACTCACCGCCAGTTTTCATGCTTAGCCCCACCCATATCCCCGCGTTTAACCCCACCCATATCCCCACCTTATGTCTCGCACATAATCTAACAGTGAAGAAAAGACAGGGCAATACATGTTTCAACATATATAATAATATGGACAGGTACTGGTGATTCAAGAAAGGTAAAGGTAACCTGCTGTTAAGACAAAAGGAAGACACACACCTGTCACTGTGAGTGGAAATGTGGAATCTTTGAACATGTGTTCCCTATACAGGGTGGTCCATCAAAAATTAATATCCTTCAATATTAGAGCACTGCCATTTGCCAACTCCCATCTGTTGGCAGAAAAATATATATACCCCACACTATATAACACAATATAGAGATGATTTATACTGTTAACCATCAAGTGCCTGGAATGATTCCACTGTAAAAGCGAATCAAATACTCGCTGGGTATTTAAACAAGGACTTCCAACTTGGATATCCTTGTTTAAATGCCTAAACCAATGAATATTTGATTCTCTTTTACAGTGGAATCATTCCTGACACCTGACTGTTAACAGTATAAATCATCTCTATATTGTGTTGTATAGTTTGAGGGCTGGGGGTATGTGCATTTTTCTGCTAACACGCAGGAGTTGGCAAATGGCAACGCTCTAATATCAAAGGAAGGATATTAAGTTTTGGAGGTGCAGCCATCGCTTTCTGTTTAACCCTTTGAGTGCCAGAGGGGTATGCAACACATTGCTTTGCCCTCTGGCACTCAAATGGTTAAGGGTTCGTAGCTATCCTCTTCCTCTCCTGTCTGTTACCCCTTGCCAGAGGCAGTAGGGCTAGGGCTAATACTCCTGTCTGTTGAGGAGCTCAGTGTCCCTCTTTTGGTCCCTGGTGCGACCGCTGGTGTGTCCCATGCTCTGGCGCCACTAGCTGCCCTCATGTTATGCCTTCGCGGCCACCCCAGCTCCCTATCTCGTGCCGGCTGGTCTTTGTCCCTGTGCTCTCCCCTCCTGCTCTCGCTGCTGTTGTTGGGGCTGCACTGCAGACAGAGGGATGGAGAGGAGGCCCAGCATGGGGATGTGAGGAGTGGAGTGCCAGCGGGGGATCTCTCTGTGCTCTGATCCTGCAGGGAGCCCCCACACAGCCTGGGCTCAGTCAGCTAGTGAGGAGACAACAGCACCGAGCCCTGGACAGTGCCGCAAATACAGGCAAAGGGAGGGGAGGCGAAGCCGGGAAGGGGAGAAGGAATGGGGAGTTTGAGGAGGAGAGAGTGAGAGGACTGGGGCAGAGGAGAGCCCTCGACTGAGCGCTTGGTAGCATAAATCAGCGCCTCCTCTCTTGCAGCTTCCACCGTTTCGGTGTCCTTATGCTAGCGCCGTATGCCGCCTAACACATCGCTGCTCATCACTGTGTGCCTCTGGTTCTGCTCTGCCTCCCCTTGGCGATAGGTGGCGCTGGCTCTGCATACAGGGCTTTAATTTCCACTCGCCCTTACTCAATTTCTACTCGCCAAATGCGAGGCGGCAAGTGGAAATTTTGAGCCCTGTATACACCAAAAGATTTCACTATGCAGAAATGTGTTAATGAAGATATGTTTTAACAGTTTCATTATGGAAGACTCAACATATTACACCCTACTTGAATCAGTTCACTATTGAAATGTCGCCCAGTATTTGGCAACCAACAAAACATTGAGTTAATGTCACCTGCATCAAAAGGACGACTTTCTGATGTTGCAGGCTTAAGTGTCACCGAGTAGCCTCCATCTTAACCCTTTGAGTGCCAGAGGAGTCCGCAACGCATTGCCATTGTATACCTTTCTATGTCACACAATTTTTCTTATGATCTAAAAATATGTTATGTCACAAAATTCTTCTTATGTTCCAAATAAAAATATTAGAATATACAGTGATTATTACTAGTCGCTATAAAGTACTGGAATGTGGAGGAGACAGATCTCAGTCTCCTCTCAGGTCCGCCTCTCAGTCTGCTCTCAGGTCCGCCTCTCAGTCTCATCTCAGGCCCGCCTCTCAGTCTCATCTCAGGTCCGCCTCTCAGTCTCCTCTCAGCACAAGACAAGCAGACCAGAGAGAAGACTGAGAGGCTGACCTGAGAGGAGACTGAGAGGCTGACCTGAAAGGAAGTACTCTACAGCGACTGGTAATAATCACTGTTTATTATAATAATTTTATTTAGACCATAAGAAGAATTTTGCGACACTTTACATTTATACTTTGTGCTCCAGAGAGGTATACAATGAATTGTTTTGCAATGTGTTGCGGAGCCTTATGGCACTCAAAGGGTTACGACGGAGGCTGCATAAGAATAGGTTCAACTTTACATTTACCCTTTGAGCGCCAGAGAGGTACACAATTCAATGCTCCAGTTCACTATTGAAATGTCGCCAGTATTTGGTGACCCACAAAACATTGCATTAAAAATGTCACCTGCTTAGAAATGGCAACATCAGAATGTCACCCGCATCAAAAGGGTGAAATTCTGATGTCGCAGGCTTAAGTGTCACCAAGTAACCTCCATCTTAACCCTTTGAATGCCAGAGGGGTCCGCAACACATTGCCGTTGTATGCCTCTCTGGTGCTTAAAAGGTAAATGTAAAGTGTCGCAAATCTCTTCTTATGTTCTCCAAATATGTAGCCTCTATCCTAACCCTTTGAGTGCCAGAGGGGTCCGCATTGCATTGAAGAGCAATTTGTTGTATTCCTCTCTGGTGCTCAAAGTGTAAACGTAAAGTGTCGCAAAGTTCTTCTTATGATCTTAAAATATGTTATGTTACAAAATTCTTCCTATGTTCTAAATAAAAATATTAGAATATACGGTGATTATTACCAGTCGCTGTAAAGTACTGGGATGTGGAGGAGACAGATCTTAGTCTCCTCTCAGGTCCACCTCTCAGTCTCCTCTCAGGTCCGCCTTTCAGTCTCCTCTCAGGTCCGCCTCTCAGTCTCATCTCAGGTCCGCCTCCCAGTCTCATCTCAGGTCCGCCTTTCAGTCTCATCTCAGGTCAGCCTCCCAGTCTCATCTCAGGTCCGCCTCCCAGTCTCATCTCAGGTCCGCCTCCCAGTCTCCTCTCAGCTCAAGACAAGCAGACCAGAGACAAGACTGAGAGGTGGACTGAGAGGAGACTGATAGCTGTCTGTCTCCTCCCCATCCCAGACTGGTAATAGTCACTATTTATTCTAATATTTTTATTTAGAACATAAGAAGAAATTTGTAACATAACATATTTTTAGAGCATAAAAAGAAGTTTGCAACACTTTACATTTACCCTTTGAGCACCAGAAAGGTATACAAGGAATTGATTTGCAATGCGTTGATGACCCCTCTGACACTCAAAGGGTTAAGATGGATGCTACTCGGCGACACATAAGCCTGTGACACTTCATCAGAATGTAATTTTTCATGCTGGTGACATTTTTTATGTAATGTTTTGCTGGCGACATTTTAATAGGATACCACTTGAATCCATCAGTAAGAAATGTCTTGTTTCCGATGCTCGAGTGAAGAGCCTCCATGTTGTACATTAATACAATGGTGTCAAGGTTCAAGGTCAATCTCTCAACAATATAATGCTGTTGTGTGCCTCTTACATAAAATAGCAAGGTATGCACTACTAGTATTAGATAATAACCAATACAGTGACTCACATAATCCCCATGATAAGAAAGCACAGGCCATAGTTGCTATTCTATAGTTTTAGAGATTACAGAAAATATAGGGGTTGTCTGTGTTCTACAGCCTAAGTAGGCTCCAGATTGAGGAGCTGTGTCTGGTCAAGAGACCAGATTCTACATCTGAGGGGAGGCGGCTTACACTGGGTAAAAGGGGTGGGAGGGGGATAATTTATCATTCAATTACAATTGGACTACAACGTTGACAGTATTGAAATAACACTCTCCATGTCCCAGATACTATGAAGATTAATTGGAGCTGGGGTTTTGTTTTGTTTTGTTTTTTTTATTACTATCACTGGAAAAATCTCTCAGTAGTGGGTTACCCTTAGTTTTCTCATCGTGAGAGCCCTACAATTTTCATAGTAAATGATTACTTCTAGGAACCCTGTATTCTGACTTTTCATGTTCTTCAATTACATAACATGCAGCCAAATTGCCTATTCTTTTTTTCTCATATTTGTCTACGTTTGTAACACTTTTATGTCCATGACAGTAAGCTCACTGAGTTCTTGTTTCCAGAGAGTTTTCTGGTCAGTAGACCATCAAAGCAAAATGTACTACACCATACACTCTGGTGCACTGACTGCTCTGTGTAATGTAATACAACGTAACACCCACCCTGCATTACTGACTGCTCTGTGTGATGTAATACAGTTCAACACTCTCCCCTGCAGCACTGACTGCTCTGTGTGATGTAATATAATGTAACCACCCCCCTCGCAGCACTGAATGCTCTCTGTGATGTAATACAGTGATAGTCTTCCTGCAGCACTGAGTGGTCTGTGTGATGTAATATGGTTTAACACTCCCCCCTGCTCTTTGTGATGTAACACAACATAACCCCCCACCACAGCACTAAATGCTCTCTGTGATGTAATACAATGTTATTCTCTCTACGGCACTGAATGCAATGCTCTGCGTGATGTAATAAAATGTTAGTGTCTCTGCAACACTGAATGTTCTGTGTAATTTATTAAATGTTACAGTTTACCTGCAACACTGAATGCTCTTTCTGATGTAATACAGTGTTTCAGTCTCACTGTAGCACCAAATGCTCAATGTGATGTAGTACAATGTTACATTCTCCTTGCAGTACAGAATGCTGTGTGTGTGATGTAATACAATGTTGCAACCCCCCACCCTCAGCACTGAATGCTCTGTGTGATCTAATACAATGTTACAGTCTCCCTGCAGCACTAAATGTTCTGTGTGATGTAATACAATATAACACCTGCCCTGCAGAGGTTAATGTTGTGTGTGATGTAATACAATGTAATGCACTCCCTGTAGCACTGAATGCTCTATGTGATGTAATACAATGTTAGTCTCCCTGCAGCATGGAATGATCTGTGTGTTGTAATATAATGTTGCAGTCCCCCTACAGCACTGAATGCTCTGTGTGATGTAAGACAATGTTAGTCTCCCTGCAGTACTGAATGCTGTGTGCGATGTAATACAATGTTACAGTCCCCCTGCAGTACTGAATGCAGTGTGATGTAATACAATGTTACAGTCTCCCTGCAGTAGTGAATGCTCTGTGTGATGTAACACAATGTTACAGTCTCTCTGTAGCACTGAACACTCTGTGTGCTGTAATACAGTGTTAGTCTACCTGCAGTACTGAATACTCTGTGTGATGTAATACAATGTTATAGTCTACCTGCAGTACTGAATGCTCTGTGTGATGTAATACAATGTTATAGTCTACCTGCAGTACTGAATACTCTGTGTGATGTAATACAATGTTATAGTCTACCTGCAGTACTGAATGCTCTGTGTGATGCAATACAGTGTTAGTCTACCTTCAGTACTGAATGCTCTGTGTGATGCAATACAATGTTACACTCTCCCTGCAGCACTGAATGATCTGTGTGATATAATACAATTTAACAACATCCCGGCATCACTGAATGTTCTGCACCATGTAATACAATGGAGGAAAATGCCCTAAGGTGTGATAAAGAGGTGATAAAGTGCAGATGACTTCTTCAGAGATATCACTTCTCCAGTTCCTATGTTATTCTGTGGAGCCTAGGGACTAAGATTTTTCCACCTTTGGAGATCATAGTGAATAGGTTCCATAGAATAACATAGAACTGGAGAAGTGAAATCACTGGAGAAGTCATCTTCACTTTATCACATCTTTATCATACCTCAGTGCATAACTCCCTGCAGCACTGAATGCTCTGTGTGATGTAATACAATATAACATCCTCCCTGCAGCACTGAATGCTCTGTGTGATGTAATATAATATAACATCCTCCCTGCAGCACTGAATGCTCCTTGAGATGTAATACAATATAACACCCTCTCTGCAGTACTGAATGCTCTGTGTGATGTAATACAATATAACACCCTCTCTGCAGTACTGAATGCTCTGTGTGATGTAATACAATATAACACCCTCTCTGCAGTACCGAATGCTCTGTTTGATTTAATACAATGTCTCCCTGCAGACGTGAATACTCTGTGTACTAACTTGTTTACATTGTATCTTTTTTACATTGTATCTCTAGTTCTGCTTTCATTTTCCCCGACAGAAAGCTCTCCACAAACAGATTCAGTGACCTCATTTCTAGGGACATAAAAGCGTAAAAAAATATGAATAAAAAAATTAAATGATAATCATAGAGACCATCTGACTGTACATATAGGTCATTGCAGAATATCTAAAATCAAAACAAAAAGACTAGTATTCCTTTAAAATTGCCTTATCCAATATATGGCACGGTTTTCGTTCTTTCTCCTGAAAGTTGTGCTTTTGCTAAATATAATGATTTTTGTTTTTATTCCTCTGTATGACTTTGCAAATGTCTGTATCTGTATAATTTTGCTTTGCAGCAGTTTTCTTATCTTACTGTAGATAGGACAGGTTAACTGTTAATTTTATGGCCTGTGCTATGATATAAATGACTTCTCCTTTATACGATAGGATGCAGAATGTCCGCCATGGGGCCGGTGTGGGCGGCAGTGCTGCTTGTCCTCTCTTCCCTGAGCCAAGGGCTCAACTGGAAATTAAATGAAGACTTCATTGCAATTGCTGGACCTTTAGCCAGTAATTTAGCGGGTCCTTATAATGATGTCAGTTCAGATGAAAACTATGGGTGCCATGAGGGACTTCTGCATAACTTAAAAGAGAAGTTTTCAGCCCTCCATAAACATGGTGCTACCCATTATAAAGTAAATCTACAATGGACTTCACTGCTACAGAATGGCATCCCCCAGGCTGCTGATGAGAGGCAGGTGCAGTGCTATAGGAAGCTTCTCCAGCAGCTTATTGAAGTGGACATTAAACCCGTGGTCATCTTGCAGGGAGGACACAGGGGCAGTATTTCAGCTGACCAGTATGTGGAGGTTGCAGACTTTGCTTTCCGTGTTTTTGGTGACTTGGTCCATACCTGGATCACCTTTGATATTCCCACAGATGACCCCAGGAAGACATTCTCTGAATCGGTTCAGATTCTGCTCCAGGCACATGAGAGAACACACGATTTGTACCATAGCAAATTTTCCTCCCAAGGTGAGTGAATCCATTGACTTTAGCAAACTAAAACCGGTGCAATTCTGGAGCAAACTAATTGTGCCATAGGTGTGTGTGGGGGGGGTAAGAAGTAGCGACAGGAGCAGTGACATCATTTCCTGTCTCTGCAAGGAAATACATGTCCGTACATAGAAAGAAAAAGAGGAGAAGTGCTAGAGGAATGCATTCCCCATATGGAACCACTACTCAAATGCCCTTTTAATAGAAATGGAGCTTTTAACACATGGATGCTATAGAGTTCTTCAACAAACACTGCAAAGCATTGCATCTCCAGCATCCAAGGGGTTAATCTTTGTATGACAGAAACACAGGGAAATATTTTCCTCTCCCAGATTTATCAGGGGAATTGTACTTTCTTTAATCAATGTAAGAGTGCAAAGACCATACCTGGGAGTTCTCAGGATTTGACCCTGAGCCTTTGGGTTATGACCCAGATCTCAGAGTGATGGGGCCTGTGAGAGTCCAGTGCTACTTTCAACATGATCTTCAGTAATTAACCTCTTCTTTAGTCTTTAACCCTTTACGGACCAAGGTTCTGGGAAGTAACCTTCCCTTAAAGACCGTTACACATGACCTGTTATGAGTACCGGCAAACCGCTTAGGGGTCTGAGAGAGACAGCTCCAATCTTGGATTGGTCAGTTTCAGATCCAGTTTTTAGTTGCAGAGCTCCCACCGTCACCAGGCCTTAAGGCAAAAAGCGTGTGACGGTCAAAGCACGTCAGGTGGTTCTTAAGAGGTTACATTTGCTCAGTTTCTATCAGAACGGCAGAGGGAGAAGTCCTGCTTGTCTTTTGTGTGTTCAGGCAGTGAGATTTCTAAGTTGTAGCATGTTAAATGCTCCTTGACATCTGATCGGATCACCTCTCATTTGGTATCCTTTAGAATTTTGCATCCTAGCTGGCACCCATCCAAACGACGCATTGGAAATGTTGCGCAGATCAAAAGGGCGAGAACAGAATATCGCTGTAATCAAAAGAGTGATCGTCTGATGTTGCATTTTTACAGGTCGCCAGATAGAAGGAGACAACTTATTGATACATTTTGGAGTGGCTCGGTGTACCCTTCCCTTTCTCCCCGTGTTGTGGAAACTATATAATATAACATTGGAAGCCATGTCTTCTACAGTGCTGCAGTACCTTGGAGCTGGGGCTGCAGTACAGACTACTCGTTTACTATTCCTGCGGCTTCATTACCAGGCACTGTCTGCCACTGCTCCTGCTCTTTACCTTCATTGGTATGGCTCCAATGTAATTGTAATGCACAATATCCAGTGCAGTAATCTTAGATGTCGCCACTCCTGGGTGCAGAATTGTAGAGGGGTAGAAGACAAAGTGGAAAACAATGGAGCTCAGCAAGAGATCAGTGTATGGCTTCCAATGTTATATTATATGGCTTTCACAACACTGGAGAAGTGGGGGGCACACAGAGTCATGCCAAAATGTATCAATAAGTTGAACATCAATGTCACACTCTATTTAGTGACCTGTAAAAGTGTGTGTGACATCAGATGATCGCTCTTTTCATTAGAGCGATATTCTGATCTTGCTCTTTTGATCTGTGCAACATTTCCAATTTGCCCTTTTGACTGGGCACCAACTAGGGTGCGACATTTCTAAAGTGAACCTCTCTTTTAGAGTAAGCAGGGGCAGATCACTTAATATCTATTTTATTATAGGGAACAATATGGATTTATAGCTCATATATCAGAGTCATTGTATATTGAATGCTGCCAGGTATGACACAGACACACAATTATCATACACATACCTGGGATAGTCCAGATGATGTGGTTTGTGTAATAATGTGGGTGGGGCTTAACAGGGTAGGGACCTGATGGACAATTGAGAGGAGGGATTTGACCTAAAATAGACAGAAAGTGGACTGAATGGGACAAGACTGGGCAGAACAGGTCAGATAGTGAGCGGGGTTCCAATTGGACTCATTGAACCAGAAAATCAGCCTAGTCCCCAAGAAACCCCATAATTCAATCTGAAAAGAGATGTCTGCAGGACAGATCCAGAGAGTTCCCAGGTATGACCTCAAATTCTTTCTACCAAAGCCCTCTGTCTTTTCTAAGCAACAAAGAATTGTCTCTCACTCCATGGCTACGATGTTCAGTATTCATTAAAGATACATTTGGGGGGAACAATTCACACAGAATTAAGACATAGTGTCCATTAAGATTTTCTGCCTAGAAAAAAGGCAAGTTGAAGGTTTCAGTGGTATGACTATATAGATACAATAACATAACTCTACTGTAGTGGTTCTCAACTCCTGTCCTCAGACCCACTAACAGGCCAGGATTTGATGATTTCCTTGTTAGAGCACAGGTGAGTTAATCAGTGTGAATGAGCCTCTGATCACATGATTTCCTTGTTAGAGCACAGGTGAGTTAATCAGTGTGAATGAGACTCTGATCACATGATTTCCTTGTTAGAGCACAGGTGAGTTAATCAATGTGAATGAGCCTCTGATCACACACCTGTGCTCTAGTAGAGAAATCCCTAAGTCCTGGCCTGTTAGTGGGTCCTGAGGACAGGCTTTGAGAAACACTGCCCTACTGGCTTTAGCCTCTAATGTCAGTGGTTCCTCTTCAGGGTATGCACTGGTGCAGAGGTTGACAACATGAGACCTCCATCTGCTGCCAGACTACATCTCCCATCATTCCCCACCAGCCAGCGGATGATGGGAGTTGTAGTCTGTTAGCATTCCAGACTAGAGTGTGTGATCACTACAGTGCATACCAGTGAACACACTCCATGTCATCAGAATTTTAAAGTGGACCTTTCACGTTAATTCAAATGTGCATATTTGAAAACTGCATTAAAAACTGAATATGTGTCATGTTAAGCAAAAGGCCATCAGATGTACAGCTAAGGAGATATCCCTACTTGTTACCATAGTCTACGTTTTTCAGTTACATTTCATGTGCTAATGAAACATTTTTCAGTGACGTGTCATATGCTAATGAAGCTTTCAGTGATGTTTGATATGCTAATGAAGCTCTGTGCAGTACCAGGACGTTTTCACTTTCACTTTTCCCAGAAATAAAAGTGTGAATATTTCCTAAACGAGACATCTGCTAGATTTTTGGTTAACATGGCAGATGGGCAGTTTTGAATATAGTTTTAAAACACGTAAAGAAAATTCAAGGTGACAGTTCCACTTTAAAGCTAGCAAGTCCCTTTCTACTGCCCCAATGTACCCTTAGGAAAATGGCATAAAATCACCCCTTTTCCTCTGGGCATTTGTGAATACATATTGTAGAAGAATGAAACACCCCAAAATTCCCATAGACTGCCCACTCCCTAGTCCTTGATATAAGCAGCATTAAGGAAATAGTTTTTGAAATGAGTAACTTATGAAATTGGCGTTTGGCAGGCACTAGGCCTCCAGCAAATGGTTTAGCATGGATTTGTTCTTGTACATCAGTGGTTCTCAACTCCTGTTCTCGGGACGCACTAACAGGCCAGGATTTGATGATTTCGTTGTTAGAACACAGGTGAGTTAATCAATGTGAATGAGCTTCTGATCACCATACCTGTGCTCTAGCAGAGAAATCCCTAAGTCCTGGCCTGTTAGTGGTTCCCGAGGACCGGAGCTGAGAACCACTGTTGTACATTCTCTTTTGCAGAGAAAGTTTCTGCCCATCCCCATGTTCCCAACCAAGATGCAATCACTGAAATGTCTCAGGTTTCTGGTGTAAAGCTCTTCATAAGTAATTGGAAACCATCTTTCAGGATTGTAGCGATAAGGGTATGCTGTTTGCACTGTCCATTTCTTGCTTATCTTCTACAGTTTTGTGGATTGGTGTTCCCTGAATTAAGACAGGTATATCAAATGTTCCAGTACAATGCATTCTTCAATTAAGTTGTCACTGGATTTGTCCAGGTGCATCAATTAAAATGACTGATCAAATCTCAGGAATAATCTACAGGTCCTGTTTTTACTTTTTGAGCCTAATTAAGAAGGAAATTACCAGCCAATGTCATCATAGTAAATTGTGTAGTATATTATGAAAGCTGATAACATCTAGGTACAGATCTGTACCACCTGGGTGTAATTCATTGTCTTTTTCTAAGATTAAATTAAAATGATGCTTCATTTACTCTACCTTATTGATTAATACAATACAGTTGCAAAGTTGTTGCTGGGTTTTTTATACATTTTTTAAAGCAATTCTACGGCAAGCCCACTATACAGTAGGATACATATAATATAAATATAACCAATATCCTTATTAAGTTAAAAGAGACTTTTAACCTCTTAAGTTTTAGAGAGGTCTGTAAAACATTGCTAAGTAATGCACTGGATATGTATCTCACTCAATAAATTAAAAGTCCCATTTAAATTCATGGGAATATTTCTGTGTTGCAGCTTCTTTGTGCCAGGATTTGGGAGTCCCCTGTTTTTTGTAGTACATCACCCTAAATAATTTCTGGGGTTTTTTTTCTTTTAGTCCCAAATATCGCTGTGACCACTTCCCTTTAAGACAGTGTTTCTCAACTCTGGTCCTTGGGACCCACTAACAGGCCAGGACTTAGGGATTTCTCTGCTAGAGCACAGGTGTGGTGATCAGAGGCTCATTCACATTGATTAACTCACCTGTGCTCTAACAAGGAAATCATGTGATCAGAGGCTCATTCACGTTGATTAACTCACCTGTGCTCTAACAAGGAAATCATCAAATCCTGGCCTGTTAGTGGGTCTGAGGACAGGAGTTGAGAACCACTGCTTTAAGACAAGAGTGGGCAATTATTTTTGCCTGTGAATAACATCTCTGTGCAAAAATGTATTGGAGAGCTGTAGTTGTCCTGCATCTATAAATAAAACAAAGCTGACAGAAAATGTAAAATATGCACAGTCCCTTATTAATGTTATACCCCTGCCCCATTAGTAATCCGCTTTCCTGACTGACATGAGTGACAAATGGCAGATGGTTAGGTCTGGCTATCCCTTGTGTTTCAGATCATACTCTAACAGCTGTGCTACTGCACAGAGACTTTATCAGTTCTGTCTCTCTGTACTAATGTATCACGCTTATGCTTTGTAACAATAATTCACCCCGTTCACAGAAAGCCAGAAGTGTTATTTCCATTGTATAGGTGCAATGATCTATGTGCACAGCCAACCAGACCCAATGGTCGGATTAAATCAGGGTGTGGGCTGTATTTTGTCCACCTCTGCTTCAGATCGGTTTCGTGAGCATTCAATGCCAATACACCTCTTCACTTACACATCAAAGGAGTAAAAATGTTAGGACAAGAGGCCATAGTCTAAAACTAGAGGGACACAGATTTAACTGTAATGTAAGAAAGTTTTACTTCACTGAGAGGGTAGTAGATAAGTGGAATAGCCTACCAGCAGAAGTGGTAGAGGTTAATACAGTGAGGGGATGTAAGCATGCATGGGATAGGCATAAAACTGTCCTGAACATAAGAAAAGACCAAGGACCAAATAAGGTTTGAGGTTTTTAGTAGGAAAATGGGCAGATTAGATGGGCCGAATGGTTCTTATCTGCCGTCAAATTCTATGTTTCTATCAGGGTTCCACTTTCTCACTAGCAGGTCTCTGTATCTTGGTTATACATTGATATACATATTGTGTAACATGCCCTATGCGATCTGTATTTGTTTGCTTGCTTTCTCAGGTGGAAAGTTGTCTCTGGCACTGGATCCTGACCTGCTGGATACATGTGTGTCTCTTCAACCCAAATTCCTGGTAAAATACAAATACTGTGTTTATGCAGATATGGGAGAGAGAGGGAGGTGGAAAGAAAGAGAAAGAATATGAAAGAAAGAAAGAAAGAAAGAAAGAAAGAAAGAAAGGGAAATACTGAGAAACAGAGAGAAGGTGAGCAATAGAAGGATATGAGCAGAGAGTGAGAGAGTAAAAGAGGTAGAGAGCAAGTATATAAGATGGTAAAAGAGAGAGAGGGATGAAGAAAGAGATGGAGAGATTGAGAAGGAGGAAGAAAGAAAGAGATGGAGGAGAGAGAGAGGGAGAAAGGGGGTGTGGAGGGAGAGAGAGAGAGAGCGGGGAAGAGGCTGCCACCGTCACTCTGTATAGATACATAGAATACATCGGTAGTTTTGGTAACTTGTTATTTAAAGGGGAACCTTCGCATCGTAAAGAATTTTAGACATGTGCTTCATTTATTAAAATACTATTAGGATTGGTGTGTTTTTTATTTTACTTACCTACTTCCTAAGATATAAACATTTCATTACTGGCGCATTCAAGCTTCCATTTCTAGTGCTGTGAATCAAGTCTATGTCTACAGCAAGCTCCGTTTATACTTATACTGAGCTTGCAAGCTCAGTATAATGGTATAATGGTAAGCAGAGCTTGCTGTAAAGATAGATACGACTCACACCACTACTATGGGAATCGTGAATGCGCCCCCTGGGACAACTGGGAGAATTACAGCACTGGGAAGTCCTGCAGAGCTGTGCAGAAGATTCAGTGTGCCGCAGAATGCAGAAGTGCCAATAATGAAATGTGTAAATCTTAGGAAGTAAATAAGTAAAATAAAAACCACACATCAATCCAAATATTATTTTAATAAATAAAGCACATGGCTTAAAGTGTTTAAAATGTGAAAGCTCACTTTTAAAGGCATTGCTAAACCTTTATTAAGAAAACAAATATATCCTTGTAGTCTGTTTCCTGCTGAGTTAAACAAGGATATTCTAACTGCTGTGAGGTGACTCATTCAAACATTAATATTAAGAAAACACAATATTATGAATATTTGAAGATTTTTTTTTTTGAGGAAAGGCGGCACTCTTTCTACTACTGTCAATGAGAATTTTAGAGTTACAATTCTGCCCCTTTAAAGGGATAGTAATACTTCGTTTTATCTTTATTTTATTTTGTAGGCATTAAAAAAACATGAAGAACGATATAAGTCTTATCTCTCAAACCTTTATGGTTTGAGAGATATTCACAAGTAAAGTTTCCCCTACCGCCCCTTTTACCTAGTGTAAGCCATCTCTTCTCAGATGTGGAATCCAGTCCATAGACCAGACAGATAACAGCAGGGGACAATCTTCTTCTTATGAAAACAATGAAAACCCTGCCCCCCTTGACAAGTTTTTCAGCTTTTTCCCTTATCTTAATTGAAGATTATCCCTCTCTGCAGTCTACCTGGGCACCTCGCTTCTGATCTGGCTGAACAGTGTTACATCAGTAAAAGGGGCGGGAGGGGGATACTTTGTCATTGAATTACTCTTGAACTACAACTCTGACAGAATTGAAATAACACTCTCCAAGGTCCAAATACTATGAAGATTAATTAGAGCTGCTTTTATTATGAAACATTACTATCCCTTTAAGAACCCTGTATGGAACCTCTTTTTAACCCTTTGAGCGCCAGAGGTGTACACAACACATTCTTTGCAATGTGTTGCGTACCTCTCTGGTACTTAAAGGGTTAAAAGAAAAAGAAGTATCATTTTGAATAATACATGTTCTAGAACCAGACTGTTTACAAGTGTTGATACACAAATGTTCAAATGGCTGGAACAGCAGTGTTTCTGCATTAGAGTTACGTAAGGATTTCTCTTTTCAGGAGTCTATTGACTTTGTTGCTTTGAACATAAATTACAAATGCAAAGATGGAGACAACCTGAACAAGAAGTGGAGCAAGGAGAAGGTAGGAAATATTCCTTCATCAGTACAATCAGGGTTGGATTTACATCTCAACTGCCTCTGGGAAGGCATCTTCAGGTGCTCATAGCCTAACCCATTGTGACACCTCCACTCCTCCCTTACCTCTGCCCCTACAACCTCCCACTGTCCTGGGCCCAAAAGATGCACATAGGGCCTTACGTTCAAAAGAAACCCAGAGAATTTATGAAGCAAAACAACTATATCATAGAAGAGAAATAAATATTACATTCATATAATGGTGTGTTTAACCAACATTAGGGGTCGATACTTCCCAAGGGGTCCATACCTCTGAAGTGTGCCTCTTTAGGAGATATTAGTAGTCCATACCTACCAAGTATCCCTCTTTAGGAGATATTAGGAGTACATACCTCCCAAGTATCCCTCTTTAGGAGATATTAGGGGTACATACCTGCCAAATAAGTGATCAGCATAAGATAAAGGTATTAAAGTGCATTATACAAGAGTAAGCAATCGTAACCAAACCCAACAAACAAAAGTGAAAATACTTATCAATATAGTATATCACAGTAGGAGATGACACCCTAAGGATCAACCCTCATATAATATTTTTGTATTGATTTCCTCTGGGTGGTGTGCCTCTTCTATGAGATCTGCTTTTGGAGTTTCCTTCTCCTTTGTGCTTTAGTTGTTAATGTCTCTTATCTCAGAGTGCCCCAAACCATTTGGTTTATATACCCTGAGTTTAACTTGTACTGGTGCTAGCCATCTCTCTCTAGTGTATCTGTTTTCTGTACGGGCCAGATTTATTAATAGGCACAGTAGGCACATGCCTAGAACTCCAAATTTTAACCCTTTGAGTGCCAGAGGGGTACACAACGCATTGCAAAGCAATGCGTTGTGTACCCCTCTGGCACTCAAATGGTTAAGGGAAGCTTCAGCTGTCCTGGCCACACCCACATTCTGAATTGTGGGAGTGGCCAGAGCAATCTCAACATACTCACACCAGTTTCATACCCCTTTACAGACTATCATTTAACCCCTTGGATGCTAGGGATCTCTCTAGCAACCAAAGGGTTAAAGCTTTTTTTTTTCTTGCTTAATAAAGCCCAGGATATGTTATGTGCCAGGAAACTGTGGATGGGTTTATATGAGGAGTTGGGGGTGTGGCCATGGGACAGCTAAGAGCACCTAGAGTGCCGTGGGGGCACCTGGGATGTAAATTCGTCCCTGTTTCTACAAGACTAATAATAAGTGAAGAGGTCTAGTCCTGAATGTTTATGTAGGCTCCTTGTTGCTCTTACAGAGTCCCCTGAAGGGTCTGGATGTTTTGGTTTTCAGTTTGAAGCTGAGCGACTGCAGCTCACTAACAGGAGACAATAGATATCTTCCTATCTATAAGATACTCTCCGGTAAGTGTGTATCTCCAACATAAGCACTACTAAACCGAGGGAGCCAGCCATTGTACTGCTAGCTGTTGGGGACTACATCTCCCATCATCCCCAAACAGCTGTTCTCTCCTGTATTTGTGTGTGTCAGTGTGTTTCTGATTGTGTGTGTCTCTCTGTATGTTTGTATGTATGTATGTGTGTGTGTCTAAGCGTGTATGTATCATACACTGTGTATGCCTGTGTGTGTACTGCTGTATGTATGTGTGTGTGTGTGTTTATGTGTACACACGTGTCGGTCTTTGTGTGCCTGTGTGGGTGTCAGTGTGTTTCTTTGTGTGTGTGTGTGTCTATGTGTGTGTGTGTGTGTGTGTGTTGCTGTGTGTGTGTTGCTGTGTGTATGTTTTTGTGTGTGTCTGTGTGTGTGCCTGTGTGGGTGTCTGTGTGTGTGTGTTGCTGTGAGTATGTGTGTGTTGCTGTGTGTGTGCCTATGTGGGTGTCTGAGTGTGTGTTGCTGTGTGTATGTGTGTATGTGTTGCTGTGTGTGTATGTGTGTGTGCCTGTGTGGGTGTCAGTGTGTGTATTGCTGTGTGTATGTTTGTGTGTGTGTGCACGCGCCTGTGTGGGTGTCTGTGTGTGTGTGTTGCTGTGTGTGTGCCTGTGTGGGTGTCTGTGTGTATGCGTGTGTGTTTGTGTGTGTTTTGTTCTGTGTGTGTGTGCCTGTGTGTATGTGTGTTTCTGTGTGTATGTTGCCGTGTGTGTGCCTGTGTGGGTGTCTGTGTGTGTGTTGCTGTGTGTATGTGTGTGTATATGTTGCTGTGTGTATGTGTGTGTGTTGCTGTGTGTATATGCTGCTGTGTGTATGTGTGTGTGTTGCTGCTGTGTGTATATGTTGTTGTGTGTATGTGTGTGTGTGTGTGTGTGTGTCTGTGTGTGTCTGTTGCTGTGTGTGTATATATGTGTGTTTTCCATTAAAAAATCATTGTGACATCTTTAAAGGGAACCTATCACGTGGCTAGTGTCCCATCAGCAGATCTGTTTTCATGGGAGTAGACTGCCCATTTAAGCTGGGGCTGCATTGGGATCTTCTACAGAGCAACAGGAGAGAAGGACGGGGCTCACTTAGTGATCCTGCAAAAGTCTGAACGGACAGACTCTGCAGTCTCTCTGCTCACTGGGCTGAGTGCCCATCTCCATACACCCTAGGGAAGGCCTTTAAAAAGGAAGAAATATATGTATGTGTGTGTATATATATATATATATATATTGTAGGGTTTATCCCCCTGATTAAAACAAGGGTACTTCCACTGCTGAAAGGTATTTTATTCAAAAGTCATTACAGCTCAAACTTGAATTTTTTAGGTGCAGTAACCCTGAAGTTGTACAGTGGCGCTGTTGCTACGCCAGTCCATGGCGATTTATAGTAAATTGATTGGAGCTGCTCATAGGATGGTGCAGCAACTGCACCACGGTGCACATTAGGGCCATTGAGATACTGCACGTAAAATATCAAGTCTGAGCTGTAATAACTTCTCAATAAAATACCTCTCAGGAGTAGGGGTACCCTTGTTACACTCTGGAGAATAAACCCTATAATATATATTTTTTCACAAAGTTTATGGATGAGACTACAAAGTTTTAGGGTGCTTTCCAGCCTAATACTGGAAAGGGAGTCCCCTCCCACGAATGCCTGAGAAGATACATTTTTGGGGGGTGCACATTGCCACCCTAAGATATTTACTGCTCTTGTTGCTCTCTCAGCACAAATTCCCCTTCAGATTAACTCAGAAAATGTTCATTGGCGTTAGGAGTATTCGGGGAAAGACCCTGATCCACTCTTGTTCCCTCTGTTATGTAGTCTAGCGACTGATTTGGCTTCTCTTTCAGCGGTCAGTGACTACGGAGCTGTGTTCTTGGGCTACGACATCAATGACTTTTTAGATTATGCAGCTTTCAACAAGGAAAGGTAAACACATACACTGTTAAAATCTCCTTCAGGGAATGTAGAAATCCACCCATTCTTTCCGCTCAGACGTTGGCATAAAAATTATGAGCCTGGACTTGTGGGTATAAGCTTGTAGGATCTCCTTAGTGCAGTGATTCCTTTTTCTAAGTACAGGCGAGTTATTCAGTGGCTCAGTCACATAATTAAGCCTTTGAGTGCCTGAGAGATAGCCAAAGCATTGCGTTGGCTACCTCTCTGGCACTCAAAAGGTTAAAGAACTCTCTTTGAGAGTTTGGGTCTTAGACTACAGCTCTTCATAGAAGTGATACGAACAATGGCTTCTGATGACCACGACAGAAAAATTGCTATTTAAGTCTGAGCCCTAATAACTTTTAAATGAAGCATCCTTTTACCCAGCGAAAAAGCTTTTTGATATATATACAGATTCCTGATGAAGCCTTTTGGGCAATTTGTAGAGAAAACAAAAGTTACCTACTGCAATGTAATCCAGGCCTCAATCAGCCTTGTTTCCTGTAGTCAATGTAAAAATAACATTCTGCTATCACAATGCTAAGCAAACACCAATGTGATTCGTATAACTGAGATATATTATTACATCCCTTGCTAGGTTGGATAATCCAGAAGACACGTCTTTTGCCTCCCGATCATCTTACACTACTGTCTGGGGCAAATTTGCAAACCAACCACAGGCAGAAAGAGACTCGTTTCTGTATGACGTGTTTCCTAGCGGGTTTCACTGGGGAGCGTCTACTGCGGCCTTCAAAGTGGAAGGCGGATGGGCAGAAGGAGAAAAAGGAGAAACCATATGGGACAAATTTGGGCACCAAAACCAAGCTGATAAAAATGCCACTGCCAACGTGGCCTGTGACAGTTACCATAAAACTGACTACGACGTGTATCTTCTGAAGGGCCTGCAGTCCAATGTGTATAAATTCTCTATTTCCTGGG
This sequence comes from Rhinophrynus dorsalis, assembly GCA_037306005.1. Classification (NCBI taxonomy): domain Eukaryota; kingdom Metazoa; phylum Chordata; class Amphibia; order Anura; family Rhinophrynidae; genus Rhinophrynus; species Rhinophrynus dorsalis. The sequence continues at coordinate 227,892,739 of CM074725.1, forward strand.
CCAGGATTTTTCCAACAGGCTATAAGTCTAAAGTGAATGCCGAGGGGGTGAAATACTACAATAATTTAATTACTCGCTTACAAGATGCACATATTGAGCCAATGGTCACTTTATTTCACTGGGACCTACCACAACCCTTGCAAGATGTTGGCGGTTGGCAGAATGAGAACATCATAGAGGCTTTTGCAGAATATGCCGATTTCTGCTTCAGCAATTTTGGCGACCGCGTCAAATTCTGGATAACGTTCCATGAGCCTTGGGTCGTTAGTTATGCAGGTTATGGCACTGGGCAGCATGCACCAGGGATAAAGGACCCAGGAAATGCTTCATTCCAGGTATATCATATGAAAAAGAAGGCTGTATTCAACTACCCCTTCATTTATAGATGTTATACGTATAGGTGTGTGTGCATGTGCGCATATACGTGTGTGCGTGTGGTGGTGATTTACTTATTAAGCTCTATTATATACATTAAAGGGACAGTAATACTTAAAATGTAAAAAAATATATGTTGTAGGGTTTATCCCCCTGAGTAAAACAAGGGTACTCCCACTGCTGAAAGGTGTTTTATTCAAAATTTATTAAATCTCAAAGTTGAAATTTTTAGGTGCAATATCACAGTGGCCTGAAATTGTACAGTGGCGCTGTTGCTACACCATCCTATGGAGAGTTATGGTCCCAGGACCAGAGCTGTCCATAGGATCGTGTAGCAACAGCGCCACTGCACAATTTCTGGCCACTGTTATATTGCACCTAAAAAATTCAGCTTTGAGATTTAATAACTTTTGAATAAAACACCTTCCGGCGTTGGGAGTACCCTTGTTTTACTCAGGGGGATAAACCCTGCAACAATTTTTTTTTACATTTTAAGTATTACTATCCCTTTAAATGCAACATTAGATTTCTCACTCAAATGGTAAAAAAAATGCTGAAAGATTTAGGGTTAAAGCTTTGTGAACATTAACTGTTGGAATTACACTTCTTTTACTTAGCAGAAATGATATATTTTTTTAAAGGGGAACGATCACCTGTATTAATGTTGCCTTTATTCCAGTGCTCCCTTGCATTGAATATGTAATCTTTATTTATTTTTTTTTTTAGAAAATAATGTGTCATTCTCTGAGATATTAGCTTTTAAATTTAATGCAGTGACGTCACTTCTGGACAGGCCGCGAGTCAACTCTGTCCGCAGCCTGTCAATCTTTGTTCCACTCCCCAGGTAGTACCTCATTCCAGCCTTCTCCGATGACGGAGAATTTCTCCATGTAAGCCGGAGTGCTCTCATTGGCAAGATACATATTTTTGAATTTTAAAAAAAGTGTATTGCTCCCTTAAGGTCTAGTTCCCATGGGCGAATACGCTGCCAGATATTACAGCAAAACAAGTTTTCCACTGATGATTGTAGCTGGAATTAGCCCAGAAAAAACAGGATATCTAACTTGTTGTTGCAACAAATTACATATTAACAATTGTTACAAATGCTTTCTAAACGAAACTTCAGTGGGCTTGAAAGTCTTATACTGTTTTCTTTTTTGTTGTTTTTAGGTGACCCACAACATCATCAAGGCTCATGCAAAAGCTTGGCACGTGTATAATGATACATACCGCTCCCAGCAGCAGGGTAAAGTGGGCATTTCTTTGAACTCAGACTGGGCAGAGCCAGCGTCCTCCACTAACTCTGCTGATGTGGAGGCCGCAGAGCGCTACCTTCAGTTCATGCTCGGATGGTTTGCCCATCCTATTCTGGTCAATGGTGACTACCCAGATGTTCTCAAAATACAAATGCAGGCCAAGCACCAGCAGTGCCCTGTCACAGTTAGTCAGCTGCCCACGTTCACAGAGGCAGAGAAAACCAGTATAAGAGGGACTGCAGACTTCCTGGGTATCTCCCATTATACATCCAGGCTGGTCAATGTATCTGCTAGTACCAGCTGTGATGCAGAATATAATAATATTGGGGGATTTAGTCCGTATGTGGATCCTTCATGGCCTCAAACCACCTCTCCGTGGATCAGAGTGGTCCCCTGGGGTTTCAGGAGGCTGCTGAATTTTGTGAAGGAGGAGTATGTAACAGGCAATCTGCCAATATACATCACTGGCAATGGGATGCCCACGGCTTATGATGGAGAGGTGTTTAATGACACGGCCAGAATGGATTATTTATCTGCCTATATCAATGAAGTCTTAAAAGGTAAATACATTGAAATCACTCCCCAGCACTGAGATGTTTTATTACTGAAACTAGAGCTCTTTCACTAAGAAGAAAAACTATCAGAAATTGATTCTTCAAAAGAAATGCTCTGATGTGTCCTGTCTTCTTAGATGCTAGCTGGCATGGAAATAACATAAAAACAAATGAGCTGGGGCAATCAGTTGTTGGACCTCCAGCTGTTAGGTACTATAACTCCCATCATACTCGACCAGCCAATGACTGTTTGAGCATGATGCAAATGAAAGTTCTCAGCAGCTTGACATCCACCAGTTGACTTCCCCAGTAATAGTGCATTGGTTCTAAGCTGCTTCTAATGCAAAAGCTTCAAAATGTTGATTGCCTTAATCCTTTCAGTGCTACAGGGGTGACCAATATGTTGTACACCCACCCCACTGGCACTCAAAGGCTCAATTAGGGTTGCCACCTTTTCTTAAAAAAAATACCAGTCATGGCATTCTCTCCATAGACTTAACATTGGACAGAAGCCAATTTTTTACCGGCCTGCCGGTAAAATACCGGCTGGATGGCAACCCTGGGCTCAATGGTATGTAACATATTGCAAAACAAAGCATTGTTCACTCCTCTGTCATTTTGAAGGCACACAAATTCTAAAATACAAGTTGCTTTTTCTCCTAAAATCAACTTTGGTGATTTTCAGAAAGCTTTGACCAATATGTAGTATTTTATTTTGAAAAATAGTTTTTGAGTTATTTTCCTGTATAGATGATGGTCATTAAGGAATGCCCTGAAGACACTTCCTGTCTTATCTCTTCATTACCTCCCCACTCAATGAAACTGCTCAGCAATGCATTGCCCCCACGCCAAGCACTGACTTCCTGTTACCTCTCCTACTCATTGACACTGCTCAGCAATGCATTACCCACCTCCCCTAGCACTGACTTCTTGTCTTATCTCTATATTACCTCTCCACTCACTGACAGGGACATGCACAGACATTTTGGGGAGCTGGGGCTCAAATGAAAAAAAGGGCACTTCTCGTAATTCTTTTTTTTTCTTTTGTTAAAAGAGCACGAGGGCACTTTGAACAAAAAGGGCAGGTGCTCAAGCCCCCCCTGTGGTGTCTATGTGTGCACGTGCCTGCTCACTGACACTGCTCAGCAATGCATTGCCCACCTCCCCTAGCACTGACTTCCAGTCTTATCCCTATATTACCTCCCCCATTCACTGATACTGCTCAGCAATGTATTACCCACCTCCACTTGCACTGACTTCCCGTTACCTCCCCGACTCATTGACACTGCTCAGCAATGCATTACCCACCTCCCCTAGCACTGACTTCCTGTTACCTTCCCGACTCATTGACACTGCTCAGCAATGCATTACCCACCTCCCCTAGCACTGACTTCCTGTTACCTCCCCGACTCATTGACACTGCTCAGCAATGCATTACCCAGCTACCCTAGCACTGACTTCCTGTTACCTCCCCGACTCATTGACACTGCTCAGCAATGCATTGCCCACCTCCCCTAGCACTGGCTTCCTGTCTTATCCCTATATTACCTCCCCCACTCACTGACATTGCTCAGCAATGTATTACCCTCCTCCCCTAGCACCGACTTCCTGTTACCTCCCCGATTCATTGACACTGCTCAGCAATGTATTACCCACCTCCCCTAGCACTGACTTCCTGTTACCTCTCCGACTCATTGACACTGCTCAGCAATGCATTACCCACCTCCCCTACCACTGACTTCCTGTCTTATCTCTATATTAGCTCCCCACTCACTAACACTACTTAGCAATGTGTTGCTCATCTTCCCAGTCACTCATTTCCTGCCTTTTCCTTTCATTACATCTGCCACTCACTGGCACTGCACAGCAATACATTGACCACCTCCCCTAGCATACTTGCCAAATGTCCTTCTTTGAGACCCAAATCCCTCTGTCCCTCTTTCCCACTCTGTTGTCCCTCTTTTTAGGAGAACAGACTCTGTGGTGTGTGTGTATAAGTGTATCACATTGCTCCACAGCAATAAAACTCACATTTTGTACTGAGGTTTGTAAAAAAACCTCACTATTTGTGTTTATAAATTATTTTGTGAACATAAAATACTCTGACCTTGCCCTAAATCATTTATTCAGTTACACAATGAGGTGTCAATAGGTCATGAAATAAACTAAAAATTCTCAGTAATGCCCTGCCCACAAGCCCCACCCAAGCAACACCATTTAAAACAAAAAGTGTCCCTCTTTGGCCATTTAAAATGCTGGGAGGTTTGCCCTAGCACTTAATTCCTGTCTTATCCCTATATTACCCCCAACACACACACACACTCAATGACACTGCTCAGCAATGAATTGCTCATCCTCCCTAGAAGTGACGTCCTGTCTTATCACTACATTACCTCTCCCACTCACTGACACCTATCAGCAATGCATTGCCTGCCTCTCCTAGCACTGACTTCCTGTTTTATCCCTACATTACCTCTTACACTAACTGACACTGCATTGCCCACCTTGCCTAGCACTGACTTCCTGTTTTATCCCTACATTACTTTCCCCACTCACTGACACTGCTCAGCAATGCATTGCCCATCTCCCCTAGCATTAACTTCCTGTGTTATCCCTACATTACCTCCCCCACTCAATGATACTAGTCAGCAATTAATTGCCCATCTCCCCTTACACTGACTTCCTGTCTTATCCCTACATTACCTTCCCCACTCACTGACATGGCAATGCTTTGCCCACCTCCTCTATCAGTGATTACCTCCTCCACTCACTGGCACTGCTCTGCAATACATTAACCACCTCCCCTAGCCCTGATTTCCTGTCTTATCTCTACATTACTTTCCACACTCACTGACACTGCTCAGCAATGCATTTCCCACCTCCCATAACTCTGAATTCCTGTCTTATCCCTACATCACCTCCCTCACTCACAGACACTGCTCAGCAATGCATTATCCACCTCCCCTAGCAGGGACTTCCAGCCGTATCCTGTGGCACTTATAATCACACAGGGAAATCCAGAAGTCCTGGTGTGTTGGTGGCACCTGAGGACAAAGCCATGAACTACTCCCATTGGATGGTCAAGAACTGTAATTTAACAAAAAAGCAACAATTAGCCCATCCCTGCTCTAGAAAAGTACAGGTAGCAAAGCTATCAATGTTCTGCTGAATAAAGAAATAGAAAGATGATTGCCAGTTGCTCTGGAACAGAATGGGAGGTAGATATGTCAATCAATGTTTTACTTTATAGCAAAGCAAAAAGGAGATCGACAGGTCTGGTTTAAAGAAGGTTCTATGGCAGCTCCAGGCCGTATTGCATTGACTGTTCCTATGTACAATTGCTCTTCCACTGTGAGATAGTTGACTGGTTCTACCTCACCATGTGTAAGGGAATTATGATAGTTTGAGAACCATATGAGTGTGTTTTTTTTCTAATCATACAGATTCATTTTGTTTTAGTTGTTAATCCTTTGAGTGCCAAAGGGGTGTCCAAAGTATTGCTTCAGAATGCGTTGGTCAGCCTTCCTTCACTCAGTGGCTTAAGGTGCCTCTTGAGATTCTCAGCTCTTTCAGTGACAAAAGGATGTACAACCCACATACAACGCATATCCATCTGGCATTCAACAGGTTAATCCTTTCTTAGCTGTTTTGAAGGGTTATCACATGAACAACTGCTTCAAAATGTCACCCCCATTTTTCTTTACAGCTGTCAAGATTGATGGAGTTTCTGTAAATTCATATATCGTCCGGTCCCTGGTGGATGGCTTTGAAGGCCCGCAGGGTTACAGCCAGAGGTTTGGATTACTCTATGTGAATTTTGAAGATGGGAACAGACAGAGAACCCCCAAAAAGTCAGCTTATTTATTTGCCAGCATTGCAGAAAACAATGGCTTCCCACAGACAACTAGAAAGAGGACTGTGCCTTCAAGTAAAAGATGGCCAAATGCAAAGAAATTACCACTCCTGAGTCCCTCTGACGTCCCCTCAAAGGCAAAGGTTATATGGGAAAAATTCTCTGGGCAGACAAACTTGGATAGAGATGTTTATTACCATGGCACGTTTCCCAGTGACTTTCACTGGGGGGTTTCAACTTCTGCCTATCAGATTGAAGGGGGTAGAGATGCCGATGGAAAAGGAACTAGCTCCTGGGACATATTTACCCGTGTTCCAGGGATTATTGCTTTTGATAGCAATGGGGACATTGCCTGTGACAGTTATAACCAGTTAGACGCAGACCTCTACATGATAAGGGCCTTAGGTGTGACCAGCTACAGGTTCTCCCTTTCTTGGTCTCGAATCTTTCCAACTGGAACAGGAGCAGTCAATGAAAAAGGGGTTGAGTATTACAATAGGCTTATTGATGGGCTAATAGCAAGCAACATATCTCCAATGGTGACACTTTACCATTATGATCTACCCCAGGCATTGATGGATGTGGGTGGTTGGGAGAATGACACTGTCCTTGATGCATTCCATAGCTTTTCAGACTTTTGTTTTAAGACATTTGGAGACAGGGTCAAGTTCTGGTTGACTTTTAACCAGCCCCACAACATTGCAATAGCTGGCTATGGAGTAGGCATGTTTCCTCCTGGGTTGAAGAATGACCCTGGCAATGCACCTTACAGAGTAGCTCATCAGCTTTTGAAAGCCCATGCTAGGGTCTACCACAACTATGATCAGAATTATCGGGCGAGCCAAGGAGGGGTGATCTCTCTGAGTCTTAACACTGAATGGGTTGAACCAAATGACCGCAATGAACCAAGAGATGTAGTAGCAGCTGACCGATACCTGCAATTCACACTAGGGTGGTTTGCTCACCCCATTTTCAAAACGGGTGATTACCCAGATGCCATGAAATGGCAAGTGGGAAATAAAAGTGACTTACAGAACCTTAAATCTTCCAGGCTGCCTAGTTTTACAGAGGAGGAAAAGGCCTATATTCAGGGAACGGCTGATGTGTTCTGTATAAACATCTACACCACAAAATTAATTAAACATAAAACACTTAGACTGGATCCATCATCTTATCAAGGGGATTTGGACATAGAGGAGCAGTTTGATGCAAGTTGGCCAACAACAACAGTTATGAAGCACAGAGCAGTGGCCTGGGGGCTCAGGAGGCTTGTGAACTGGGTGAAGGAGGAATACGGGGACATTCCCATTTATATAACAGAAAATGGAGTTGCAACAGAGAGCATGCAGAATTATGATGACCCTGACCGTATATTTTACTACAGTACATACATTGATGAAGCCTTGAAAGGTAAGTAGACATGGTTTTTAATATTGTTTTCTTTGTTTGTTTGGAAATTTAACCTTTAGAGTGCCAGAGGGGTAAGTAACGCATTGCTTAGCAATGCGTTGCATTCCCCTCTGGCACTCTAAGGGTTACAAAGAGAACAGGCTTCAAAACTGTAGGGAAGCTCCTTATAGTTAATAAAGCTAGTTGTGATGGATTAAAACTCTGCCATGCTCTCCCTGTCCTTCCGGGCTGGGTGACATCACAGCTTCACTCGTGGCTTCTGGAAGAGGAAGTAAAATCTCTATCATCCGCATTAAAGCTCCATATCTGTGAATTTGCCAATAACGCAATAGTAGAAATCAGCCAGAAACACCAAGTGAATTACTGATGTCCCTCAGCCCTGCACACACAGACAGATTAAGGCTCCATAGGGCCCTAGACAAGGTATCAATCTGATGCCCAAAGTCTCTTCTGATGCAGAGTGCTGCTAGCAAGTACTGACAGTGGGGCTCTAATAGAAGTGGGAACAAGTGGATGATGCTGGTCTCTTTCAACAAAAACGGTGTCTGAATTAAGATGTTAGTGGCCTCAACAGCAGGGCATCTGTTTGTGACCCAACACGTGCTCCCAGAGCCCCTCATGTTGCAGTGGGCCCTAGGCAGGAGCCTAGGTCGCCATAATTAATGATCCGGCTCTGCCTGCACATGCTATGATATAGATATAAGTGATGTCTGGTCAGAAAGAGGTTGAGGAAAAAAAAAGATTCCCATTGATTTTAAATGGGGCTTTTAACCCCTTGAATGATAGAGAACTCAAGGGGTTAAAGCGGACTTGTCACCCTAAGATGATTAGATGATTTTAAAGGGATAGTAATACTTCATTTTAACTTTATTTTATTTTGTAGGCATTAAAAAAACATGAAGAATGATATAAGTCTTATCTCTGAAACCTTTATGGTTTAAGAGATATTCACAAACAAAGTATCCCCCCCCCCGTTCAACCAGATCAGAAGGGAGATGCCCAGGTAGACTGCAGAGAGGGACAATCTTCAATTAAGATAACGGAAAAAGCTGAAAAACTTGTCAAGGGGGGAAGGGCTTTCATTGTTTTCATACAAAGAAAATTGTCCCCTTCTGTTATCTGTCCTGTCATACAACCAGACTCACATCTGAGAAGAGATGGCTTACACTAGGTAAAAGGGGCGGGAGGGGAACTTTGCTTGTGAATATCTCATAAACCATAAAGGTTTGAGAGATAAGACTTCTATCATTCTTCATGTTTTTTTAATGCCTACAAAATAAAATAAAGTTAAAACGAAGTATTACTATCCCTTTAAAGAGATATAAAATCTGCCTAAATGTTGTGCTCACAATTTATTTGTAATGTTTTTGTGAGTTTAATTGGTGGCACAGTCTGGCACAATAATTTAACTAGTATCTGTGCTGAGTTGATATAAACACACACAAACACACACACACACACATACACACACACACACACACACACACAAACACTGTGCTATTAACATACCTGGGTACTCTCTGTATCTGCCCTGGAGACTCTGGTTTTTAGAGTTAATTACGGGGTCTCTGGGGACAGAGGTTGATTTCAGTAACTCTTCCCACTTCTCCTCCTTCCCACCCTGTTCTTCCCATTTTCCACCCACTTCTCCTGCTTCCCACCCTGTTCCGCCCACTTCTCCTCCTTCCCATCATTCTGTCCACTTCCCACCCACTTATCCTTCTTCACACCCTGTTCTGCCCACTTCCCACCCACTTCTCCCCTCTTTCCCTGTTCTCCTCACTTCTCCTCCTTCCCATCCTGTTCCTCCTACTTCCCACCCACTCCTCCTCCCCCCACACTGTTCTGCCCACTTCCCACCCACTTCTCCTCCTTCCCATCCTGTTCCTCCTACTTCCCACCCACTTCTCCTCCGCCCACCCTGTTCTGCCCACTTCCCAAACACTTCTCCTTCTCTCCACTTCCCAACCATTCTCCCCCTTCCCATCCTTTTCCTCCCACTTCTCTTCCTTCTCACCCTGTCCTGCCCACTTCCCAACCACTTCTCCTCCTTCTCACCCTGTTCTCTCCACTTCCCAACCATTCTCCCCTTCCCATCCTGTTCCTCCCACTTCTCCTCCTTCTCACCCTGTCCTGCCCACTTCCCAAACACTTCTCCCCCTTCTTCCCCTGTTCTGCCCACTTTCCAACCACTTCTCTTCCTTCCCACCCTGTTCCTCCCACTTTTCCTCCTTCTCACCCTGTTCCTACCACTTCTCCTCCTTCTCACACTGTTCTGCTCACTTCCCAACCACTTCTCCTCCTTCTCACCCTGTTCTGCACACTTCCAGCCCACTCCACAAGTACAATGCTGATAAGCCCTACCCCTTTATGATGCGATTTGCAGCATTTACATACCCCCAGCCACGGCACAGGAGCCCTTTCAAGAGGATGAAGTTCCCAGGTATGGCTAGGAATTAATCTAGGCACAGTGATAGGTAAGTTAGGCCTCAAACAGAACTAATTATCATAATTTTCAGGAAATCAGAATAACGTACAACACTGCACCACCAAAATATGAAAAGCTATTTATTTTACAGATAAATGCTAGTACAACATACAGACAAATTTGCTTTTTTTTGTAAAAACTAAACTTGTTTACGGGTCCACTTTAACCCCTTAAGGACTGGCCGCGTGGCGGCGAGGCCGTTAGTTAAGAAACATGGATTTTTTTTTGGTGGAAATAAATTCAGAGATCATCGAGCGGCGTGCATCCGCATGGGGACCCCTGAATTCCATGACGTGATAGGACCATTATGGGTCCTTAACGCAAGTTTTCCCATGACTCTTTTGGCACGTCCTGGGTCCTCAAGGAGTTAAATGCCTCATTGAAATAAATGGGGATTCTAGGCATTTGTTGATATGCCATCAGGGCTGGATTTCCCATTAAGAAACTGCCCACAGCTCAGAATTATGATGGGTGGTGTCTCAGCTGTGCTGGCCACACCCACATTCTGGATTATGGGTGTGGCCAGAGCAATTTCAATGCACTAGTTTTATAGCTCTTTACAGGCTATTTTTATTTTTTTGTCCTTGCTTGTTATAGGCCAAAGGTATGTTCTGTGGCAGGAAACAGTGGATGGGACAGGGGTCAGGGTCATGTGAGGAGTGGGGGTGTGACCATGGACAGAGCTAAGGGCACCTAGCGTGCCTTGCCTAGGGGAGCCTGGGATATAAATCCGGCCCTGTGTACCATGTGATGTAGTTAGTTTGCCCCAGAATCACTCCACATTTCTTTTAGGTCTTTCAGAATATAATATTAAAGGAAAAAAAATCAGTGTTTGAAATCCAACTATTTGCTGCTTGTGTCTCCCCCCTGTCCAGCGATCAGGTTAGATGGGGTGAACCTGAAGGGATACACTGCCTGGTCTCTCATGGACAGCTTTGAATGGAATGCAGGGTACAGCGCGATGTTCGGTTTACACCATGTGGATTTTGACAATCCCAACCTCCCGAGGACCGCTAAACGCTCTGCTATTTACTATGCCAACGTTATACGGAAAAATGGCTTCCCTCTAGACAAAGAGGACGAGTTCCTTTATGATGAATTTCCAAAGGATTTTACGTGGAGTGCAGCATCTGCAGCTTACCAGGTAATACAGGAGGAGTGGTGGTCGTGGGGGGGAAGCGTAATTAACCTTTTGAGTGCCAGAGTGCGGTGCATTCCCCCTCTGGCACACAAAGGGTTAATAGAGAGCTAACAAAATCTACTATGGAAGGAAAATACTAAGCACTCAAAGGGTTAATAAAGAGTTAATATCATCTACTACGGAGAGAAAATACTAATGACCCCTATGAATTTTTCCCTCATTTCTTGGTTCAAAAGATAACATCTTCACTCAGTCCTGGCGGACATGACAGTTACTGGCACAGGACATCCAACTCTGCTCACTGCACATGGCAGCCTTATTACTTAAATCCAGAGGGGGGCGCAGTGCATTGCCTTGCAAAGTGTTGCCCACTGATCCTGTACTTAAAGGGGATGTTTACCCCTTTCACAACTTTGCTTAAATCTTTTCCTTAGCAATGATAACTAATGGAAAGTGTATCCTTTAAAAAATAAAAAAATCAGCCAGTTTGGAGAAATTCAAAGATTAAATATAGCTCTGTACCTTCTTCTGGCAGACAGTGCTGACCGGATCTGTACTGTAGTCTGAACTTCTATCCAGCCTCCTCCAATGACGGAGGCTGTCTGTCTCTATGCTGGAGTGATCTCATTGGCAGAAATCGATTTCTGGCCAATGAGATCGCTCCAGCTTAGAGACAGGCAGCCTCCATCATCGGATGAGGCTGGATAGATGCTCAGACTACGGTACAGGTCCAGTCAGCACTGTCTGCCAGAAGAAGGTACAGAGCTATATTTAATCTTTGAATTTCTCCAAACTGGCTGATTTTATTTATTTATTTATTATTATTTTTTAAAGGATACACTTTTCATTAGTTATCATTGCTAATGAATAGATTTAAGCAAAGTTGTGAAAGGGGTAAACATCCCCTTTAACCCCTTAAGGACCAGCGGTCCCGGGGTGTGGGGTCCTTTAAGGACCAGATAGGAAACTTTGACGTGCCGTCCCACGTGACTGATCATGTGTGCCGGCACGCCGAACAGGGGACTGAAAGAGATCGCTCCTGTCTTGGAGCGATCAACTTCAGTCCCCGGTATTACTCACCGCGCTCCTACAGGAGCGTGGTGAGTAAAAGTACGTGACGTGCCAGGACCGTCACTGGTCCTTAATTGCCGGACCAGCATGACGGTCCTGCCACGTCAATGGTCCTTAAGGGGTTAAAGAGTTAAGTGGACTCATGCACTCTGCCTGCTTCTGCTTCTAAAAATTGCAAGCAACTGTCATGTCCGCCTCCATGTTCATGACTCCCACGACTGATTGATGATCTTAGGTCTTGAAAAAGGCACAAGAGCAAAATTCATAGAGGCCATTAGGATTTTCTATCCATATTAAAAGGGGGCATTTATTAGGATATATTACTTTTCTTTTAATCTTGTCTTCCTATAACAATGTATAAAATATAGACATTCCATTGTGATTTGGGGCCTCGTTCTACAATGCATCGGAAACCAAGGGGTTAAAAGTTCAATTTAAAACAGTGATAATTAATGGATATTTTATTTGCCCCCTATGGTGCAGTTGGTACGTTCCAGAATTGCACCTCTTTAGTTTCCTCAATAAATCCCTTTGTTTCATAAATACATCACTGATTTTGCCCCAAGTTTCTTCTCACACAGACACCGAAAAGGCTGTACATTGTACTGTTAATTAATAGTTCTGTTTTTGAAAGTTAGACAGCTAAATAGAGACAAACAGACAGATAGATAGATAGATAGATAGATAGATAGATAGATAGATAGATAGACAGACAGACAGATAGATAGATAGATAGATAGATAGATAGATAGATAGATAGATAGATAGACAGACAGACAGACAGACAGACAGACAGATAGACAGACAGACAGACAGACAGACAGACAGATAGACAGACAGATAGACAGACAGACAGACAGACAGATAGATAGATAGATAGATAGATAGATAGATAGATAGATAGATAGATAGATAGATATGAGATGGATAGCTATATAGACAGATAGATATTAGAAAGATAGATAAATAGATATTAGATATATAGATAGACAGATAGATATTAGAAAGATATATAGATAATGAGATAGATCTATATGAGATAGATAGATAGATACATAGATAGATAGATAGATAGATAGATAGATAGATTATATGATAGCTAGACAGATAGATATTAGAAAAATAAATAGATATTAGATAGATAATGAGATAGATCTATATGAGATAGATAGATAGATCTATATTAGATAGATGTGATAGATTATAGATATGAGATAGTTAGATATATAGACAGATAGATATTAGAAATATAGATTGATAAACAGATATTAGATAGATAGATGGATAGATAGATAGATAGATAGATAGATAGATAGATAGATAGATCTGTATGAGATAGATAAATAGATATATTGTAGATATGAGGTAGACAGAAAGATATTAGAAAGATAAATAGATATTAGATAGGCAGACAGATAGACAGATAGACAGACAGATAGATAGACAGATAGATAGATAGATAGATAGATAGATAGATAGATAGATAGATAGATAGATAGACCTGAGGAAACAAAGGTACTGCCACTGTTGTGAGAAGTTTAATTCAAAAGTTAATATAACTCCAAACGGGCCACAAAATGCATTTTTATTTCACTATCTAAAAATATTTTTTTGTGACAATTCAAGTGCTCCATAGACATCAATAGCATGAGAGCTCCTGGTGGTGACTTTTCTTAAATGTGCATTATGATTTAAAAAGAAAATGTTTTTGCTGAAATAATGTTTGAATGCCAGTGGTGGGGAAGACTTCACTATGCCAACCTGGCAATACATGCACCATATAAATCAGGGGTGGGTAAACTGTGGCACTACAGCTGCCACAGAACTACAACTCCCATGATCCACATCTGTCCATTGGCTGAATTGTCACATTTTTCCCACATCTGATATCTACTGTCATTTCATAAGAACATGTCATTTTAGAGATGAATGTTCTATTGCCTCTCCAGATTGAGGGAGCCTGGAGAGCTGACAGAAAAGGACTGAGCGTCTGGGACCAGTTTTCACATACCCAGGGCAAAGTTGATAATGATGATAATGGAGACGTGGCCTGTGATAGCTACAACAAGATTGAGGAAGACGTGGCTCTGCTGAAAAGCCTGAAGGTTTCAAGTTACCGGTTTTCTATCTCTTGGCCACGAATTCTACCAGATGGAACTCTGAACTCTGTGAATGAAGCTGGGTTGAATTATTACATTCGATTGGTTGATGCTCTTCTGGCTGCTGGTATAAAACCACAGGTAATTAATAATACCCACACACTTACCTATTTACTGTAGACACAGAATCATAACGGGCTATCTAAATTTTGCCCGTGCCTCGTGGCACAATATCTTCAATTATTCCTGGATGTCATGTCCAAGGAGGAGGACATGATGGTTGTTGGAAGAATTAATGGACCTAAAACTCCAACCCATAGAACTTCCTTTTTTCTTTAACTGCTTAAGGACCAGGGTTTTTGTACACAAGAGGACCAGAGCCATTTATTCGCTGAACCAGGACATGTGAGCGATCACATGTACGGCTTACGAGGCAAAGGCTGAAACTGACTGCTCCATCCTTGGTGCAGTTTCAGCCTCCCGACGCGATCGCAGAGCGCCTTCACACGCACTGTGATGATTTAACTCATGACATGCCAAGAACATCACTGGTCCTTAAAGGATTGAAACTTATGACAGTTTTGGCTTGCCTGCGGCTGTTAAAGGGATAGTAATATCTCTATTAAAGTTTAACTCTGAGTCCTCCTTACATTTTTTTTACATGTTGCGCTAAATATAAATACAGATTTGTACTTCAAATGCTATTCAAGACAAAAGATACTCCGCCTGCCCCTTCTGCCCATCTCCCATCAGATCTGGATTCTGGTCGTTATGGTTTGAGAGATATTTACTTTGAAAGTTCCCCCCTCCCTCCCCTTCTCCTGACTTCAGTGTCCCAGCCCGGGGACCAGCCAGCGGCTCTGCAGCAGAGCCGAAATTGCATTATTTCAAAAGAATTACTTCATTGGAAAGGTCTACAAAGTGTGCCTGGTTTGCAAGCACACTTTGCAGACCGTTCCAATGAAGAAATTATTTATAAATAACGTGATTTCGGATCTGCTGCAGAGCCTCCTCGAGTCGTACAACTCAAATCTCCTGCTGTCAGCTTTACAGCTGATATCAAGAGAAGGGGAGGGAGGGGGGAACTTTGAAAGTGAATATCTCTCAAACCGCTAGGATTTGTAGCAGGTAGTTTATTATTTTAACCTCTACAAAACTAGAAAAATGTTTTATGGAACATTACTGTCCCTTTAAGTGGTTAAACTAAAGCAGAAGACTGCATGAATCACAGATGAATATCATATGCAGTGGGGTGGAGTTTGAGGTCCAGTAGTCCCATTAACAACTGTTATGTTTACCTCCCTGGCATCCATGACTGACTGAAGGTGCAATCCCCTGTGGTGCAATTGGTTTGCTCCAAAATGGCTCTGTGCTTCAGCGGGCCAACATTGGCCTGCGTAGGGTTGATGGGTTAAGGGGTCGTTAGAGACTCGCAAGACATTGGGAGGTTGGATAAAAGTGCCCACCAAAGAGATGGGGTGGAAAATAGCAGGAGGGGGCAAAAATAAAAGGAAAAGGTGCTGGAGTCAGAAGTCAACATTTCATCCTTGGACCCAGGCAGCACGATGTCTTGGGCCGGCACTGGTCACAGAACCTCACATACATGGACCTACTGTTCCACTGGTAATCACAAGATTACACATACATTCATATACTGTTCCACTAGTATTCACAAGATTACACATACATTCACCTACTGTTCCACTGCTAATCACAAGATTACACATACATTCACTTACTGTTCCACTGCTAATCACAAGATTACACATACATTCACCTACTGTTCCACTGATAATCACAGGATTACACTTACTGCTACTGTCACACTATTATATATGTGTGTGTGGTAAGGATAGCACTCTCACTTAAATAGTCAAGTGGTGGCCTGGGTGCTATGATGTGACCGTGATGCTGCATACATGTAAATAATATCAAGAACTCACAGGACTTCAAAGGAAATAAACCAAAAGTTAATTTATTTGGTCAACGTTTCGGCCAGCTCCTGAGGAAGGCCAGCGTTGCCTGTCCGAAACGTTGACCAAATAAATGAACTTTTGATTTATTCCCTTTGAGGTCCTGTGAGTGCTTGATATATATACACACAGTACATCTACCTTGAATAGGTTATACCCGGTGTTAAGTATGAACCACTAAAACCTTTATTTTTGTTTGAATTAGCAAATTTCTGTATACATATGTTGCTTTTTTACAACCACTCCCAGCTAATCTTTCAAAAAAGGCGAAAGACTGGTGTTAACATGACTATACATTTATCTATATCCTTACATCAATTTGCTACAATTTTACAGATACTTTATATATCCCATCTCTTGGTTATGTTATCCCACTGGGACTTTATCTCACTTATATCATAGTTTCATAACTTTATCACTACCTAATTGTTGGGGCTCCAGCTTTTGGGAAGGGAACATCATTTCTCACCAGCTACAACCAGCCTTTGGCTCTTTGGGGGATTGATGGGAATTGACATTGACCACTGCTGCCTTAATCCATAAACCCCCCCCCCCCCCAGGAGTTCTACAGTCTCCCAGTCCCACATCTAAGTGCGTACCACTCTGGCACTCAAAGGGTTAGATCATGGACCAGCTGGAATGCGGTACCTGTTAGGTCTCTTTGGCGCCGCAACCAGTAAGGCTTTCTTTGGCCTCTGACTATGGTATACTACAATTTTTTTAAAGTTTGTTTAAATGCTTTGGAAAAAAACCCTATTTTTTTATCTGTTTTCTGCTCAGGTAACAATTTATCACTGGGATTTGCCACAAGCTTTGCAGAATGTTGGCGGATGGGAAAATGACAATATCGTGGGATGGTTCCGAGACTACTCTGACCTTCTCTTCAAAAGGCTGGGAGACAAAGTCAAGTTCTGGATAACACTCAATGAACCCTACATTGTTGCTATCCTTGGGCACTGTTATGGATCACACGCCCCAGGTAAGGATGATATTGTTTCATTGTGTCAGTGTGATAGCGCTGGCATAGTTAAGAGTACAATTACACCACCTAATAGTAGCAATGCATTGTGTACCCCTCTGGCACTCAAATGGTTACATGTATCACAGGCATGTGCAAGGCATTGCTTATTAGTACATTATGCACCCCTCTAGTCTGTAACCCCTTAAAGTGATAGTAATCTTTCATAATAAAAACAGATCTAATCAATCTTCATAGTGTTTGGGCCTTGGAGAGTGTTATTTCAATACTGTCAGAGTTGTAGTTCAAGAGTAATTCAATGACAAAGTATCCCCCTCCCGCCCCTTTTACTGATGTAACACTGCTCAGCCAGAGCAGAAGGGAGTGCCCAGGTAGATTGCAGAGAGGGACAATCTTCAATTAAGATAAGGGAAAAACCTGAAAAACTTAATGAAGGCCCTGCCCCCCTTGACCTCATAGGAAGAAGATTGTCCCCTTCTGTTATCTGTCTGGTCTTACAACCAGATTCCACATCTGAGAAGAGATGGCTTACACTAGGAAAAAGGGGAGGGAGGGGAAACCATAAAGGTTTGAGAGAAAAGACTTATATCATTCTTCATGTTTATTTTGTAGACATTAAAAAAATTAAAGATAAAACGAAGTATTACTATCCCTTTAAGGACCACACGGCCCAGGTGTGGGGAGCTCTGGAGAAAAAGTGCACTTTTTATTTTATCCTGAAATGATCTGTGACATGCTGCGCTGGAATCACAAACTTCAATGATGTGCCAGGACTGTCACTAGTCCTTAAAGGGATAGTAATACTTAAATTTTACTATCCCCCATCTTGTAGCCCTTAAAAACCGAATTAAATGAGCCCAGCGGCATCTCTCAAACCTTTGTGGTTTGAGAGAGATCCGCTTTCAAAGTTTTGCTTTTTTCCCTCTCCCCTGACATCAGCGTTCTAGCTGACAGCAAGGGAATCTGGTCCCTGAGCTAGCAGAGGCTCTTCAGCAGAGCCGAGATCGCGGTATGGGAGAAGAAATCCTTCACTGAGATGGTCTTCTATGTGTGTTTGCAAACCAAGCACATGTAGAAGGCCATTCCAGTGAAGGATAATGTTACCTCCCCTCAGCTCTTAAGTCTGGTCGCTTTACTGGGCAGATCGATATAAGGGACAATTTTCTGTCTATCAGTATAAGGAAAACCCTGCTCCCTTTGACAAAGGAGGGCAGGTTTTTCCTTATGCTGACAGAAGATTGTCCCTTGTCGCAATCCATCTGGACCAGCTTGCTGCTCTCAGAGGAGGCATCATGACATATGTAAAAGATTCGGAAGGAGGACACTTTAATATAAAATAAAACAAAGGTAAACTTAATTGTAAAACAGGATGTGGAACAATCTAGCTTGCCTTAATATGTAAACATTACTACCTCTTTAATGTCCGACAGTCCTGGAGCTGAACTGCTCTTAAGTACTGCAAAGACGTCATTTGGCGAGTCAGCACATGTGACTGATCATGTGTACAGGCTCGCTGAACGAGAGTCTGAAACTGACCACTCCAGTCTCCTAAAGAGGGACACTTGGGAGATATGGACCACTAATATCTCCTAAAGAGGGACACATGGGAAGAATGGACCTCTAATAGCTCCTATAGAGGGACACGTCGGAGATATGGACCCATAGTGTCTCCTAAAGAGGGACATATAGTAAGTATGTACTACTAATATCTCATAAAGAGGGACACTTTAGTGGTATGGACCCCTAATATCTCCTAAAGAGGAACAACTGGGAGGTATGGACCTCTAATAGCTCCTAAAGAGGGACACATGGGAGGTATGGACCTCTAATATCACCTATAGATGGACACTTAGGAGGTATGGACTCCTAATATATCCTAAAGAGGGACACTTGGGAGGTATGGACCCCTAATCTATCCTAAAGAGGAACCCTTGGGAGGGTTCCCACAATAGTCCCACAATAGTCCCACAAAAGTGACACTTGGGAGGTATGGAGCCTTAGTATCTCCTAGGGAGGAACTCATGGGAGGTATGGTCCCCTAATATCTCCTAAAGAGGAACCCATGGGAGCTACAGACACCTAATATCTCCTAAAGATGGACACTTGGGAGGGATGGACCCCTAATATCTCCTAAAGAGGGACACTTGGGAGGTATGGACCCCTAATAGTTAAAAAAAAGGGACACTTGGGAGGTATGGAGCGCTAATATCTTCTAAAGAGGAACCCTGGGGAGCTACAGACACCTAATATCTCCTAAAGAGGGATGCTTGGGAAGTACAGACACCTAATATCTCCTAAAGAGGGACACTTGGAAGGTACAGACACCTAATTTTTCCTAAAGAGGGACACTTGGGAGGTATGGACCCCTAGTATCTCCTAAAGAGGGACACTTGGGAGGTATGGAGCCCTAATATCTCCTAAAGAGGGACACTTGGGAGGTATGGACCCCTAATAGTTAAAAAAAAGGGACACTTGGGAGGTATGGGGCGCTAATATCTTCTAAAGAGGAACCCTGGGGAGCTACAGACACCTAATATCTCCTAAAGAGGGATGCTTGGGAAGTACAGACACCTAATATCTCCTAAAGAGGGACACTTGGGAGGTACAGACACCTAATTTTTCCTAAAGAGGGACACTTGGGAGGTATGGACCCCTAGTATCTCCTAAAGAGGGACACTTGGGAGGTATGGAGCCCTAATATCTCCTAAAGAGGGACACTTGGGAGATATGGACCCCTAGTATCTCCTAAAGAGGGACACTTGGGAGGTATGGAGCCCTAATATCTCCTAAAGAGGAACACTTGGGAGGTACAAACTCCTAATTTCTCCTAAAGAGGGACACTTGGGAGATATGAACCCCTAATATCTCCTAAAGAGGGACACTTGGGAGGTATGGATCCCTAATATCTCCTAAAGAGGGACACGTGGGAGGTATGGAGTCCAAATATCTCCTAAAGAGGGACACTTGGGAGGTATGCATCATTATATATGGTACTTTTTCCAAAAATAAGTATTTCATGACAGTGATTCTGTTCACATTGGATCTCTCACAGAAAACAAGTAGAACAATTCTGGAGCAAACCAACTAAACTATAATATAACTCGCCTTTATTTAAATGCTGATTTTTATCCATTGAATGGTAGACAGTTGGAGACCTCTCTAGCATTCAAGGGGTTAAAAAGATAGTAATTTTTAATATGTAAAAAAAAATTAGATTGCAGGGTTTATTCTCTTGAGTAAAACAAGGGAACCTGAAATTGTACAGTGGCGCTGTTGCTACACCATTCTATGAGCAGCTCTGATCAGTTGACCATAAATCTCTATAGGATAATGCAGCAACAGTGGCACTGTGCAATTTCAGGGCACTGAGGTATTGCACCGAAAAATTTCAGGTTTGAGCTGCAACAACTTTTGAGTAAATCATATTTTAGCAGTGGGAGGTTCCTTGTTTTACTTAGGGGATAAATCCTACAATATATATTTTTTTTACAAATTAAGTATGACTATATTGGAATGCTTTTTCAGTGTCTGTTCTGTAGTTTGGTTTGTGCCAGCTTTTCTCTTCATTACTTTGTGCACATGGCAGTTTGTGTCTCTGTACAATTTATTGTTGATTTTTATTCCCTGAAGGAGTCGGTGACAGACCTGGAACTGCCCCTTACGTAGTAGGGCACAACCTGATAAAGGCTCACGCGGAAGTATGGCATCACTATAACGACAACTACCGACCCCAACAAGGGGGCATCATATCGATCACACTCAACTCAGACTGGGCGGAGCCAAGAAATCCCTATAAGCAGGAGGATGTGGATGCCACTTTTAGATATTTGCAGGTATGAACCCAGTGCCAATATCTGATTTTGAATTTCAGCATTTTAATCAACAAATGGGCTATACAGAGATCTTGATTTTACAGTGACTGTCAACCTCCTATTTGACAACATATTTTGCAGGAATATACTGTGTAAAGTCAAATTGAGTATACTTTTTATTAGGATTTTTTTCACCTTCACCAATGTTTATAGACTTTTACGTTTAAAGCAATACATTGCATCCCCTCTCTGATCCTTAAAGGGATGTAATATGTCACAAAAAAGCAGCTCTGATTAATCTTCATAGTATGTGGGCCATGGAGGGTGTTATTTCAATACTGTCAGAGTTGTAGTACAAGAGTAATTGAATGATAAAGTATCCCCCTTCTGCCCCTTTTACTGATGTAACACTGCTCACCTCAGAGCAGCAAGACTGTCCGGATGGATCACAGAGAGGGACAATCTTCAGTGAGCATAAGGAAAAACCTGTCAAGGGGGCAGAGTTTTCCTTACGTTCACAGTAAGAAGATTGTCCCTTGCTGTGATCTGTCTGGTAAAGAAACCAGATTCTACATCTGAGAGGAGGTGGCTTACACTAGTAAAAGGGGCGGGAGGGGGATACTTTAGTATTCAATTACTCTTAAAGGGATAGTAATACTCAAAATGTAAAAAAAAATATGCTGTAGGATTTATCCCCCTGAGTAAAACAAGAGTACTCCCTCCACTGTGATATTACACCTAAAAAATTCAACTTTGAGCTGTAATAACTTTTGAATAAAACACCTTTCAGCAGTGAGAGTACCCTTTTGTCACTCAAGGGGATAAACACTACAATATATTTTTTTTTACATATTAAGTATTACTATCCCTTTAAACTACAACTCTGACAGTATAGAAATGATGCTCGCCATGGCCCAAATACTATGAAGATTAATTGGAGCTGCTGTTTTTGTGAAACATTACTATCCCTTTAAGGGGTAAAACTGTTAGTAATAGTGCTATCTGGTGTCCAGGTAGTTCCATTGGTGCCCAGACATTATCCTGTTGTATTCTATAGATGAGGGACCTGGGTGAAATTATACATAGAATGTGACAGTCACACCCCATCCAGTTCCTGACAGTGTGAACTGTTATTACTTTTGAATGAAGCAACTGCCAGATATGTGAAGCTAATTTTGTTGTAGGCAGAAGGAAAAGTCCTACAATATGTTGTCATTGTTTTACGTAATAAATAAAATGATCTTTTAACCCTTTGAGTGCCAGAGGGGTGCTCCGTGCTTTGTGAAGCACACCCCTCTGGCACTCAAAGGGTTAAGTTATTTGTACTAATTAGTATTCTCTTAAATCTGATATGATTATAATGCTAAGCACATGGGTGCTAGAGAGGTCTTGGACACAATGAAGGTGTATTTATTCCCTATGGAGGTTTTCTCCTTTTACTTTGTGTATATGACTCTATATTGTACATTATTGACTAAATTAGATGATCTTGTAAAATGCACAGAACACATGATTATCTCTGTTTATTTCTCTAGTTTTTTGCTGGTTGGTTTGCACATCCCATTTTTAAAAATGGTGACTATCCCGAAGTCATGAAAACCAGGATACGGGAGAGGAGTCTTATACAAGGACTGTCCAAATCCAGGTAATAAGCTCTGATGATGTCACAAGGACTGGAAACTAATATCAGAATACCATATCACTTGGGTAAATATAAGGGAAAATGTCAATGAGCATTGGGAAGTTGTATTATTCAGACTTTATACAGTTAATTGAAGTGGATGGAGCTGACATCTACAAGTATAGATTGTGTTATAAGGAATTGGACACACCCCAGGTTTTGAAGTTATCTGCCCACTCACTGCAAGTGTTCATGTAATCACAAGCCCTGCCCACTCACTGCAAGTGTTATTGTAATGACAGGCCCTGCCCACTCACTGCAAGTGTTCTTGTAATGACAGGCCCTGTCCACTCACTGCAAGTGTTCTTGTAATGACAGGCCCTGCCCACTCACTGCAAGTGTTCTTGTAATGACAGGCCCTGCCCACTCACTGCAAGTGTTCTTGTAATGACAGGCCCTGCCCACTCACTGCAAGTGTTCTTGTAGTCACAGACCCTGCCCACTCACTGCAAGTGTTCTTGTAATGACAGGCCCTGCCCACTCACTGCAAGTGTTCTTGTAATGACAGGCCCTGCCCACTCACTGCAAGTGTTCTTGTAATGACAGGCCCTGCCCACTCACTGCAAGTGTTCTTGTAATGACAGGCCCTGTCCACTCACTGCAAGTGTTCTTGTAATGACAGGCCCTGCCCACTCACTGCAAGTGTTCTTGTAATGACAGGCCCTGCCCACTCACTGCAAGTGTTCTTGTAATGACAGGCCCTGCCCACTCACTGCAAGTGTTCTTGTAATGACAGGCCCTGCCCACTCACTGCAAGTGTTCTTGTAATGACAGGCCCTGCCCACTCACTGCAAGTGTTCTTGTAATGACAGGCCCTGCCGACTCACTGCAAGTGTTCTTGTAGTCACAGGCCCTGCCCACTCACTGCAAGTGTTCTTGTAATGACAGGCCCTGCCCACTCACTGCAAGTGTTCTTGTAGTCACAGGCCTTGCCCACTCACTGCAAGTGTTCTTGTAATGACAGGCCCTGCCCACTCACTGCAAGTGTTCTTGTAGTCACAGGCCTTGCCCACTCACTGCAAGTGTTCTTGTAATGACAGGCCCTGTCCACTCACTGCAAGTGTTCTTGTAATGACAGGCCCTGCCCACTCACTGCAAGTGTTCTTGTAATGACAGGCCCTGCCCACTCACTGCAAGTGTTCTTGTAATGACAGGCCCTGCCCACTCACTGCAAGTGTTCTTGTAGTCACAGACCCTGCCCACTCACTGCAAGTGTTCTTGTAATGACAGGCCCTGCCCACTCACTGCAAGTGTTCTTGTAATGACAGGCCCTGCCCACTCACTGCAAGTGTTCTTGTAATGACAGGCCCTGCCCACTCACTGCAAGTGTTCTTGTAATGACAGGCCCTGCCCACTCACTGCAAGTGTTCTTGTAATGACAGGCCCTGTCCACTCACTGCAAGTGTTCTTGTAATGACAGGCCCTGCCCACTCACTGCAAGTGTTCTTGTAATGACAGGCCCTGCCCACTCACTGCAAGTGTTCTTGTAATGACAGGCCCTGCCCACTCACTGCAAGTGTTCTTGCAATCAAAGGCCCTGCCCACTCACTGCAAATGTTCTTGTAATGACAGGCCCTGTCCACTCACTGCAAGTGTTCTTGTAATGACAGGCCCTGCCCACTCACTGCAAGTGTTCTTGTAATGACAGGCCCTGCCCACTCACTGCAAATGTTCTTGTAATGACAGGCC
Source organism: Rhinophrynus dorsalis (assembly GCA_037306005.1). Taxonomy (NCBI): domain Eukaryota; kingdom Metazoa; phylum Chordata; class Amphibia; order Anura; family Rhinophrynidae; genus Rhinophrynus; species Rhinophrynus dorsalis. The sequence goes on from CM074725.1 coordinate 227,917,120, forward strand.
CTGCCCACTCACTGCAAGTGTTCTTGTAATGACAGGCCCTGCCGACTCACTGCAAGTGTTCTTGTAGTCACAGGCCCTGCCCACTCACTGCAAGTGTTCTTGTAATGACAGGCCCTGCCCACTCACTGCAAGTGTTCTTGTAGTCACAGGCCTTGCCCACTCACTGCAAGTGTTCTTGTAATGACAGGCCCTGCCCACTCACTGCAAATGTTCTTGTAATGACAGGCCCTGTCCACTCACTGCAAGTGATCTTGTAATGACAGGCCCTGTCCACTCACTGCAAGTGTTCTTGTAATGACAGGCCCTGCCCACTCACTGCAAGTGTTCTTGTAATGACAGGCCCTGCCCACTCACTGCAAATGTTCTTGTAATGACAGGCCCTGCCCACTCACTGCAAGTGTTCTTGCAATCAAAGGCCCTGCCGACTCACTGCAAGTGTTCTTGTAGTCACAGGCCCTGCCCACTCACTGCAAGTGTTCTTGTAATGACAGGCCCTGCCCACTCACTGCAAGTGTTCTTGCAATCAAAGGCCCTGCCCACTCACTGCAAATGTTCTTGTAATGACAGGCCCTGTCCACTCACTGCAAGTGTTCTTGTAATGACAGGCCCTGCCCACTCACTGCAAGTGTTCTTGTAATGACAGGCCCTGCCCACTCACTGCAAGTGTTCTTGTAATGACAGGCCCTGCCCACTCACTGCAAATGTTCTTGTAATGACAGGCCCTGCCCACTCACTGCAAGTGTTCTTGTAATGACAGGCCCTGCCGACTCACTGCAAGTGTTCTTGTAGTCACAGGCCCTGCCCACTCACTGCAAGTGTTCTTGTAATGACAGGCCCTGCCCACTCACTGCAAGTGTTCTTGTAGTCACAGGCCTTGCCCACTCACTGCAAGTGTTCTTGTAATGACAGGCCCTGCCCACTCACTGCAAGTGTTCTTGTAGTCACAGGCCTTGCCCACTCACTGCAAGTGTTCTTGTAATGACAGGCCCTGCCCACTCACTGCAAGTGTTCTTGTAATGACAGGCCCTGCCCACTCACTGCAAGTGTTCTTGTAATGACAGGCCCTGCCCACTCACTGCAAGTGTTCTTGTAATGACAGGCCCTGCCCACTCACTGCAAATGTTCTTGTAATGACAGGCCCTGCCCACTCACTGCAAGTGTTCTTGCAATCAAAGGCCCTGCCGACTCACTGCAAGTGTTCTTGTAGTCACAGGCCCTGCCCACTCACTGCAAGTGTTCTTGTAATGACAGGCCCTGCCCACTCACTGCAAGTGTTCTTGTAATGACAGGCCCTGCCCACTCACTGCAAGTGTTCTTGTAGTCACAGGCCTTGCCCACTCACTGCAAGTGTTCTTGTAATGACAGGCCCTGCCCACTCACTGCAAGTGTTCTTGTAATGACAGGCCCTGCCCACTCACTGCAAGTGTTCTTGTAATGACAGGCCCTGCCCACTCACTGCAAGTGTTCTTGTAATGACAGGCCCTGCCCACTCACTGCAAGTGTTCTTGTAATGACAGGCCCTGCCGACTCACTGCAAGTGTTCTTGTAGTCACAGGCCCTGCCCACTCACTGCAAGTGTTCTTGTAATGACAGGCCCTGCCCACTCACTGCAAGTGTTCTTGTAATGACAGGCCCTGCCCACTCACTGCAAGTGTTCTTGTAATGACAGGCCCTGCCCACTCACTGCAAGTGTTCTTGTAGTCACAGGCCCTGCCGACTCACTGCAAGTGTTCTTGTAGTCACAGGCCCTGCCCACTCACTGCAAATGTTCTTGTAATGACAGGCCCTGCCCACTAACTGCAAGTGTTCTTGTAGTCACAGGCCCTGTCCACTCACTGCAAGTGTTCTTGTAATGACAGGCCCTGCCCACTCACTGCAAGTGTTCTTGTAATGACAGGCCCTGCCCACTCACTGCAAATGTTCTTGTAATGACAGGCCCTGCCCACTCACTGCAAGTGTTCTTGTAATGACAGGCCCTGCCCACTCACTGCAAATGTTCTTGTAATGACAGGCCCTGCCCACTCACTGCAAGTGTTCTTGCAATCAAAGGCCCTGCCCACTCACTGCAAGTGTTCTTGTAATGACAAGCCCTGCCGACTCACTGCAAGTGTTCTTGTAGTCACAGGCCCTGCCCACTCACTGCAAGTGTTCTTGTAGTCACAGGCCCTGCCCACTCACTGCAAGTGTTCTTGTAGTCACAGGCCCTGCCCACTCACTGCAAGTGTTCTTGTAGTCACAGGCCCTGTCCACTCACTGCAGGTTTCCCCTACTGGTAGACCTCACCCACTCATTGCTTCTAAAGGCAGGCTCTACTTACTTAATGAGGGTGTTCTCCTAATGGCAGGCCACACCCACTCACTGCAGGTGTTCTCCTAATACAGGCCCCACCCACTCACCGCAGGTGTTCTCCTAATGCAGGCCCCACCCACTCACTGCAGGTGTTCCCCTAATGACAGGCCCCATCTACTCACTGCAGGTGTTCCCCTAATGGCAGGCCCCATCTACACACTATAGGTGTTCCCTAATGGCAGGCCCCATCTACTCACTACAGGTGTTCCCTAATGGCAGGCCCCATCTACTTACTACAGTTGTTCCCTAATGCAGGCCTAGAAGCCACTGGGCCCTGGCGCAAAAATTGCCGTAGACCCCCACACCCAACGACATTGCCCCCCTCCTCAACCACATTGCCCCCCCATTGGCCATCTCCACATTGCCCCCCATCTCCACATTGCCTCCATATCGCTCCCCCATCTCCACGTTGTCTCCAATCTCCACATTGCCCCATTGACACCCCCCCTCCAGTGTCCATCTCCTATCGTCCTGGTGGTCCAGCGGCATGGCAGGAGAGGTCTGTGCCTCCTTCTGAACAGACCTCTATACAGCTGGCGCTCCCGCGTGGTCCTCTCTTCAGTAATGCAGAGCGGTAGGAGATTATGTCATCTCCTAGCGCTCTGCATTACTAGAGTGTCAAAGAGGGAGCTCAGCTGCTAGAGGTTTGTGCCAAAGAAGGCACAGACCTCAGCGATTAGCATGTTGCGAGCACCGGGTATGCGGTCGCAGGGGTGTTGCAGGGGGCGGCCAGGCCCCTGGAGTGACAGGCCCAGTCGCCGGTGCAAACCCCTGCGGCCCCTATTGTTACTCCACTTGCCCCATACACTTACTGTGGGTGTCCCTAATGCAGGCCCACCTATTCACTGCAGGTGTTCCCTAATGCAGGCATGTCAAACGTGCAGCCTACGGACCACCTACTTGCGACCCTCCAAAAAGAGAACCTTTTCAAATGCCTTGAAGCCCAACATCTCCCCACCCTCCTTACCTCATCCTAGGGAGACATTATAGTGCAAACTAAGTGCACCATAGGAAATAAATCAAAATTCCCCAAATTCTCATTGATTCAAATGAAAACAAACACACTTTATAAAGAAGATACATCACACGTCTCCCATCACACATCTTGTAATGCTGTGTCCATTGCTAAAAGTAAATAGTATATATATTTTATTTCTCCTTAGACTCCCAGAATTCACGGAAAGCGAGAAGAAAAGGATTAACGGAACGTACGACTTCTTTGGTTTAAATCACTACACCTCAGTTCTGGCATTCAATGTAGAGTATCCAGAACAAGACGCAGTCTACGACGCAGACAGGTAAATGGCCCCAATAACCTGAGCTCATTTGAATCACTGGTTGCAAGAGGGAGTGTTCAATGCATTTCTTTGCAGTTTTTGGGTTATCCCACAGACACTCAAAGGCTTACACAGGATCAATCAAAACTTGCCAGTTTCCCCTGCCTTGTAATTTGGCACTTGGTCAAGTATGTGAATTGGCATGTAGACTGATTGCTATTGGGTCTGTAAATGGGAGCTATTTGAAACTTAATCCCTTAAGGACCAGAGTTGTGTGCAACACATTGCAGAGCAATGCGTTCCACACCCCTCTGGTGCTGAAGTGTTTAAAGGGACACTAACACATAATAATAATAATAATAATAATACACACACACACTTTTCTTAATTTGGCCAGAAGATCCTAATGTCCCTTATGAGTTTCCCTTATGCGTTTGTTCAAGAGATAACATCTTCAATCAGTCGTGAATCTTTTGTTCATGGTCTATGGTCTTTAAAAGGTTAACTAGACTCATACACATACCTGGAACTTCATCCTCTTGAGCCCACAGAGAGGGCTTATTTGGGTGGGCGGGGCTTGTCATCATTGAGCTGGGAAGTGGGCAGCACAGGGTGGGAAGGAGAAGTGGGAGGGATATGGCAGGAAGCAGGAGAAGTAGGTGGGAAGTGGTAGTAACAGGGTGGGAAAGAGTAGAACTGGATAGGAAGTGGGAGAAGAAGGGTGGGAAGGAGGAGACGTGGAGGGAAGAGGGAGGAACAGGTTGGGAAGGAGGAGAAGTGGACAGGAAGTGGGAGGAACAGGGTGGAAAGGAGGAGAAGTGGACAGGAAGTGGGAGGAACAAGGTGGGAATGAGGAGAAGTGGACAGGAAGTGGGAGGAACAGGGTGGGATGGAGGAGAAGTGGGCAGGAAGTGGCAGAAAAAAGGTGGGAAGGAGTAGTGGGCGGGAAGTGGGACGAACAGTTTGGGAAGGAGGAGAAGTTGGAGTAACCATGTGAGAAGGAGAAGAAGTGGGCAGAACAGAGTGGGAAGGTGGGGAAGTGGACAATAAGTGGGAGATACAGGGTGGGATGGAGGTGAAGTGAGTGGGAAGTGTGAGGGAAGGACGAGAAGTGGGCGGAAAATGGGAGAAACAAGGTGAGCAGGAGGAGACGTGGGCTGAACAGGGTTGGAAGGAAACTTACTATCGCCAAAGAATTAACAATCCCTACTTACAAAGTCCCGGAATGAAGACTCCAGAGCACAGAGTTCAAAACACTAGAAGGAGAACTGGCCATTACCTACTGTGACAGGAAGTGATGCCTAGGGTTGCCACCTGGCCGGTATTTTACCGGCACAGCCGGTAATTAGCACTGCTTGGCCGGTGCCGGTACAACCTCTATACCGGCAATTGAAAAGCCGGTATCACTGTGCTTGAACTCCTTTGCCCCACTTCCTACTATGCTCAAGCCACTTCGGCAGCCTATAATGATGGCTCACTGTCACTGTCTAAGCCCTCCCTCACTCACTCACTAAGCCGTGTCTCGTGAGTGGCGGTGAGATGCCGATCATCATCATCCAGTAGTAAGTGCGTGCGCATCACACACTTTATATGTGCACGCATGACTCCACTGTTGCCTGGTTACAGCTTACAAGTGCCTCCAGTCCAGTCCAGTGCATGCATTCCCGGTGTGGTGGAGCACAAATATGGCTGCTGCTGATAAAATATCGACCGGGTGGCAACTCTAATAACACCATAAGTAAAAGGAGAGTTTTACCAGGGTAAGCCTCTCTCATTGGCTGTCAAGCGCATATATGTCGGCTGCAGTTCCTCTCCACCTCAGCTGATACATGATTCCCATACAGGTCATCGGAGGTCTCAGAAACAAGTGCCACCTCTTTATAAAGTACAGAATATTGCAGTTTAATCCTGACTGGATCGGCTTTTTACCCCCTCGCTGTCAAAGGGTTAACTTATTTCCTATACTTACTTTGGTGTTACATCCCATGGGACTGACTTTAAGAACGTATTACTTAAAGAGTGGTACAGTCACTGTATAAATCTTTAAGTAATACGATCTTAAAGTCAGTCCCATGGGATGTAACACCAAAGTATACAAAATAAGTTAACCCTTTGACAGCCAGGGCAGGGGTAAAAAGACGATCCAGTCAAGATTGAACTGCAATATTTTTATAATTTACACAGTGGTGGCACTTGGAGGGTAAACAGCTCAAACATGCCCTCAAGTGGTCAAATGGTTAATAGCAGGCCCAGCTAGAGGTAGCAGGAAGCTGAGAGGAGGAAGTAGAACTGCAACAGTGTGCACCAGAACTACTTTCCCACCCTGGATTACCTAAGTGGTGGGAGGAAGTAGAGAAGGAGGAAGAGTTTACAATAGCAAAGTGCCTGTTGAGGAGAAGTCAAAATGAGTTCAAGGTATGTGCATATTCAGCTACATTAAGTGCAAAGCAGGCACTGTGGGGTACATAACCCAGGACCACCACTAAGAGGAGATAGGTAGGATTGTTGCTCTGGAGTAGGGGGGCCCTTTGAGTGAGACTGGAATGAGCTGCCTAGCCTATGTGTGGTTTGGCTGGGGTAATGTGTGTGTTTGTGTGTTCAGACAGTCATGCACATCTACACACAAGCACACACACACTTACTGAGTTTAATGTCATGTATTCATGGCAACAGTGAGGTAGGGCATAAAAAAGGCATAAATCGGAGGCCCTGTAAGTTAAACTTGTCCTGGACTGCCTGATTTGTAATGGCAGCCCTGCTCCCTGGCTCCATACAGAAGCGAATATCCTACTCTACTTCTCATTGTTCATTCTCCCACCTGTATCCTACTCTACCTATTATTGTTTATCCACCACCTGTATCCTACGCTACCTGTCATTGGCCGTACCCCCTGTATCCCACCCTGGAAGTCATCTCCACGCCTCCTTCTATATCCCACTCTGCCTGCTATTGTTCATCCTTCTGCTGTACCCACCTTTCCTGTCACCTCCATGTCTCTTCCTGTGTCCTGCCCTGCCTAAACTTGTATGAAGCTCAGTTTTGTAGGGTCATGCAACATTAAGTGGTTCTGCCCCTTTTGTGGCTCCTCCCTTTTGTGGCTCCGCCCTCACAGACCCACAACTATGGCCAGTATTTTTTTGAGGAAAAGGTGGCAACCCTAGTGATGCCTCTGCTGGGCTACAACAAAATGGCTTCCAGGCAGATCTCTATACACTAAAGAGAGAACTGCCCATTGCCTGCTGTGACAGGGATTGAAGCATCTGCTGGGCTACAACAAAATGGCTTCCCGGCAGATCTCTATATATACTAAAGAGAGAACTGCCAATTGCCTGCTGTGACAGGAAGAGATGCCGCTGCTGGACTACAAGATAATGGACACCAGACAGAACTCTAAACACTAGAGAGAGAGAACTGGGCCTTCATCCTGACATCAAACAGGAGCTGCAGTGCAATTTTGTTGTAGTGTAATACTAGACTAAGGCTTTGGGCAGGATGTACATTATCTTTTAGTCCATCTCCGGCATCAGTTTTTGTCACAGTAGTCAATGGACAGTTCTCCCTCTAGTGTCTAGAACTCTGTGGTGCTCTGGAGAAATAGCAGGTTGTGCACTGATGTCGAGTGACTCCTCCCACATAGCTGCACTAGAACCAAGGACAAGTACTCATCGCTGCAGTGTCCCTGAATAGCAGAATGGAAATGTGGTCACCCTACTGTGCATTGATTTGTAGATACATGTCTTGTTAAAGTGATCAACCGCATTGGAATCCAGGCATCTGTTCGCTAAAAACAGTTCATGACACTTATCAACTGAAATGTCATCTAGGCCTAAAATAGGAAGCAGATTATTTGTGGTGGGTGTTAGTATTAATTTAAATCAATGGATATTTTTTATTTGGTTCTTATCATGTAGTTGTTTTTGTTTTTTTTCTTAACCCTTTGAGTGCCAGAGGGGTAAGGAATGCATTTCGTACCCCTCTGGCACTCAAAGGGTTAAAATTGCATCACTGTTTCTATCAGGAACCAACAGGTATAGAATCAGTGTAGTTACTATTTTAGTCAAAGTCCAAGGTATAAAAACAGAGCGCATTGAGGAAGAACTAATATCCCCTAATAATAACCCCCCACACACTTACTATGTCCAGAAAATCCTAATGGCCCCTCCGAATGTTGCCCTTGTTCCAGATAACATCTTCATGGAGACGGACATGATAGCTGCTAGCTGCACCACAGGATACAAACTCCACCCACTGCACATGGTAATCTTACGTTTTAACCCTTTGAGCGCCAGAGGGGTATCCAGCGCAATACGTTGGATACCTCTCTGGCACTCAAAGGGTTAATGACATGAGCTGTGCAAATTGCATTGCTTTGCAATGTGTTGTGCACCCCGCAGGTCCTTTAAACAGTCAAGTAACCTCATGTGGAGAGGGAGAAAAGAGGAAACAGCGCTCACCATCTGAGAGCAATCCGTATATATCTAGAGCAATCCGTATATATCTAGAGCAATCCGTATATATCTAGAGCAATGAAGAATAGTAAATGATTCTACTTACATGACATATTCCTGTAAGTGTAGCCCATACGAAAGTACAACGTAGATGTTGATAACAGGTTACAATGGTCCTGTTTGGAAATGTATTCTGAGTATCACCTTCGGGTGTGTTGGAATTTGTAATGGAAGCTGGAAGGACACCGGGTCCTCCTCAGCTGCTGTTCCTGGGTCTCTCCCTTTTCACGCAGGATAGGCACCATTGGATGCACCAGTCAGAGGAGGAACAGACCAGTTGTCGACTCAAAGAGTCGTCGAATGACGCTGTGATCGACTCCGCGTCGAACGGGCGAGCCAAGAAGGTCTGGGTGCAATGTCAACTGGGCAGACTGGAACCACGGGCCGTAGAGAGTGAAGTATCTACTCCCGGTCAGAAGGTAGCTGGAGGATAGCTTGAACGGTCACAGGAACAGTCTCAGGAACCAGAGGATGTCGTATGGATTCGGCACAGCTGTGTCTTTAGTTGGAAGATCACTGGAGGAAGGAAATCACGGAGTCCACGCCACCGCCTGACAGCATACGAAATCCAATCCACAGGTAGCTGGCAGCAGACGGTCGACGATTCAGGATACTCAGCGCAGATGGGTATCAGAGAGGATACTTTAAACCACCAGAGTAATAAGACACCAGGACTCTTTGTTCACTCAGAATAATTCTAACTCTATTCAAAACACAGCATATTTATACAGTTGACTTACATTGACCATACATGGGCAGACAGGATACAATAGGCGGATTACAGAGATAATACAATCAAAACATCCTATATAATAATTCGCTAAAATGTGTGTAACGACGCAGTCATGCGCAGTTGAGACTGCCAGTGACAAGGCTGATACAGAGCGGGGAGCTCCGAAGGAGCATCCAGCTCTGTATCAGCCACGGCGTGGGCAGTCTTTACTGTGCATGACTGCCTGAGACCTGCTGGCAGTGGCACTGTGGCCCGTGTAACGGGCTCTTCAACTAGTACATGATAAAGGACCAACACAAACGGTCCAGTCAAATACAATGAGACAGACGTGATTGCATTACTCATACAAAAGGGTTTGTTTGAGTCAGACAATGGACACAAAGGACTGAGGGGTGGGAATACATATTCGAGGAACAAAGAACAACGGCCAGGGGTTGATGCACGTTCTCGACTGGTTTGAATATTCGGCTTCACCCCTGGCCAATCAGAGTGTGCAGTGAGACTGTGGGTGGACCAATCCCTGAGCTGCCTACTTTTCTCCATGTTAGGTCTATGGAAGATCATTAAACCTCCTGCTCAGGGATTTGACCAATCCGGTGTCGTCTCACTGCCTCCGACTCCCAGTGTTTGACTTGGCATTGATGATTCAAACACCGAGACAGGGTTTTACGACAACGTGTCGTTGAATGTATAACTTAAGTGTATTCCCAATGCCTGACACTTAAGGCATGGCGCCTTAAATTTCTCGACTGTCCGTACTAGTGATGATCGAGCACCCCAATGCTCGGGTGTTTGGGTGCTCTGGCCGAGCACCTCCGGAGGCTCGGGGGCTCGGCCGAGCACCCGAGCCCCATTGAAGTCAATGGGAGGACTCGAGCATTACACCAGGCACCCCCTGCTCTGATGAGGGGAGGGTGCCTGGTCCATAGGAAAAGGGCAGAAAATGATGGAAACACCACAGAAATGGTTCAGGGACAGCATAGGGAGGATGTCTGGATGCACATTGCCCCTTCCTCAATGCCCCCTTCATCTCCACACTGCCCCTTCATCTCCACACTGCCCCTTCATCTCCACAATGCCCCCTTCATCTCCACAATGCCCCTTCCACACTGCCCCTTCATCTCCACACTGCCCCTTCATCACCACATTGCCCCTTCCACAATGCCCCCTTCATCTCCACAATGTCCCCTTCATCTCCACACTGCCCCTTCCACAATTGCCCCTTCATCTCCACCATGCCCCTTCCACAATGCCCCTTCCATCTCCACACTGCCCCTTCCATCTCCACACTGCCCCTTCATCTCCACACTGCCCCTTCCACAATGCCACCTTCTCCACACTGCCCCTTCCATCTCCACACTGCCGCTTCCACACTGCCCCTTCCATCTCCACAATGCCCCCTTCATCTCCATCTCCACGATGCCCCTTCCACAATGCCCCTTCCACAATGCCCCCTTCATCTCCGCAATGCCCCCTTCATCTCCGCAATGCCCCCATCTCCACTTCACCTCCACATTGCACCTTCATCTTCACATTTCCCCTGGTGGTCTAGCGGTGTACTTGACAGATCTGTGCCTCCTTCGGCACAGATCTCTTTGACTGAAGCTCCCGGCGCCGCTGTAGTAATGCAGAGGCTGGGAGATGATGTCATCTCCCAGCGCTCTGTATTACTAGAGCGGCGAGATGAGTGAGAGATCAGGTAAGCTGCGGGCGTGGGGGTTGAATCTCCCGGCCAAATGAGGGGGGCCCGGAAAGCCTCATTCAAGTTGAATGAGGCTTTCCGGGCCCCCCTCATTTGGCCGGGCCCTAGGCAGGCGCCTTGTGCGGGGAGGAGACCCGAACATGGCGGGCGAGCACATGCGGTACTCGTACGAGTACCGCCATGTGCCGAGCAGAGCGATGCTCGAGCCGAACCGAGCTTCGGCCGAGCATGCTCGCTCATCACTAGTCCGTACCAAAAGTTTGTAAGCCCAGGTAATAAGGGTCCAGCTACGATAAAATGTCCACCAAGAGTCTCTTAGTCTCTGATAAGGGCTTGTATCTAGGTACGCCCGGGGATATCTTTTAGTGACTGACTATGGTCCATTACGGAATTATCAGCAAACTTCTGTGTGAGAGACAAAAGATCTACTGTAAGGGTAAAACTGTATAACAGGTAACCCAAAAGATGCCCCTAAACACAGAAAGCACTCACCAGATGTATGCTTTAAGATGTACACGTAACCAAAGCCCGACCCGGCTTGTGGGCTAGAATCAATCAGAACAAGTTGGGATAAATCAATAAAAAATATCAATAAAAGTGGAGTGTGCATATATGTACATATATAGTTCTTACATTTATCCTGAACAAAAGTATTCCGCTAATAATTCCTCTGTAGGAATATTGTATGTCAAAATGAGTGCAGACAACATCCAATATTGGAATACTAACTATAATGTATGTTCCTAGTTATATGATCCTGCAGACACTGGAATATGCCCTTTATATATATATATATAGATGTACAAGGTCTTAACATATATGGATGTGCTCCTCTAATAACTTCTGTAAATATGGGTGTTGCTCATGGATGTATTCATGATAGTATTATTATTTTCATTAATGGCTGCATTCCAATCTGCTTTTATTAAATATATATTTTAAGTTTCATCATAGGTATTAATTCTTGTTGCAAGACCATTACAGGGCCTATAGTATGTATAGCATTGAGGTGGTAGAATAAGATAGTTACTTTATGAGCTTCTGGAACAAGATTCATTCATTTCATCCAAGATACATTCTATCACCTACACTGCTATAGATTGGATGAACGGAGACATTGCGGTTGCCATAGTGCTAGCCAGAGCGAGGTAGAGAAACCGGAGTGAGGCTTGAATCTAGCCCTGGTCCGTACAGCTCAAGACTCTCTGTGGATAGCACTGGGAGGTGGGAATGTGACGTCTGTCCACCACAGTCTGATTACTATGCACCAACTAAATATAATTCTGACTGTATAAATACAGGTAATGTTTTAATGTTTTTTATCCCCTGACAATGTGAACTCAGTCTGTCATGAAACACGTAGGGAAATATATACAATAAAGTATTTTATTGATTTATCCCAACTTGTACTGATTGATTCTGGTCCACAAGCCGGGTCGGGCTTCGGTTACGTGTACAGCTTAAAGAATACATATCGTGAGTGCTTTCTGTGTTTAGGGGCATCTTTTGGGTTACCTGTCATACAGTTTTACCCTTAGAGTAGATCTTTTGTCTCTCACACAAAAGTTTGCTGATAATTCCAGCGCACTCAAAGGTGATACGCATAGTACATTTCCAAAAGAACCCAGGCTTAACGGGACCATTGTAACCTGTTATCAACATCTACGTTGTACTTTCGTATGGGCTACACTTACAGGAATATGTCTTGTAAGTAGAATCATTTACTGTTCTTCATTGCTCTAGATATATACGGATTGGTCTCAGATGGTGAGCGCTGTTTCCTCTTTTCTCCCTCTCCAGTTTTACGCAAAGTGAAAGGTGCCACTGAGGACACCACGGATTATAGCCGCAGCCCAGAGACTACCAACATTGCTATACTGATCTTGGTGACTTTTTGCTTATATTACTTTGGACTATCAAAGCAATATTGTATGGAGCGCTATAAATGCACATTTCTTCTTTACTAAGTAACCTCATTTGCTCTGCCTGCTTCAGTTTGCACCAGCAACTGTCATTACACAAGAGCACAATTCATAGGGGACATTAGGATTTTCTTGTCATGGTAAGGTAAGTGGAGATTATTGTGTGTTACTTCTCCTTTAATCAATATGTAACCCCCATTTATTGTTGCAGGGGAGTGGTTGTACTATCCGATCGGACCTGGCCCGGATCAGGTTCCAGCTGGTTGAAGTTGACCCCCTTTGGCATCAGGAGATTACTGAAATGGATAAAAGAAGAGTACAACAACCCCCCGATTTATATCACGGAAAATGGTGTTTCTGAAAAGGGCACCAACCTGAATGACTCCTTGAGAATATATTACTACAAACATTACATCAATGAGGCATTAAAAGGTAATGGACTAATGCAGAGAGGATGATGGGATTTGTAGTGCAATGATTGAAATGAAAAGCCACAGGTTGCTCACCCCCAAATGTAATTCTAAGTACAATTAAAGGGATAGTAATGTTCCCCCCAAAAATCCAGTTTTGTGCCCTTTAAAAAAAATCAATATGCTCCCAACCCGATCTCTCAAGCCGCTATGGTTTGAGAGATATAGGGATTAAAAGTTTGCCCCTCTCTCCCCTTCTCCTGATGTCAGCGTCTAGCAGCAGAGCCGAGATCACGTTATCTATAAAGTATTCATTCACTGGAAATGTCTACAAAGTGTGCTTGCAAACGAAGTACACTTTGTAGATCTTTCCAATTAATGAATTCTTTATAGATAACTCAATCTCGGCTCTGCTGCAGAGCCTCCTCAAGTCGTTTGACTCTATTCTCCTGCTGTCAGCTTTACAGCTGACATCAGGAGAAGGAGAGGGAAAATTTGAATCCCTATATCTCTCAAACCATAGCAGTTTGAGAGATTGAGTTTGGAGCATATATATATATTTTTTTTAAAGTCTACAAAACTGGATATATTTTTTGGGGACATTACTGTCCCTTTAAGAACGGTTTATATGTTGTGCTTATCATTTATCTGTAATATAAGTAGTTTTTGAGAAGTTAACCTTTATTTGTTGACATGACACTTTATGCTGATGTATTTCTGTGCCAGGTCATTATTATCATGCACTGTGCTATGAATGAATCTATGCAGAGCCCACACTCTGTGCTATGAATGAATCTATGCAGAGCCCACACTCTGTGCTATGAATGAATCTATGCAGAGCCCACACTCTGTGCTATGGATGAATCCAGGCAGAGCTCACACACTGTGCTATGAATTAATCTAGATAGAGCCCACACACTGTACTATGAATGAATCCAGGCAGAGCACATACATCTGAGCGATGAATGAATCTAGTCAGAGCCCATACACTTAGCGGTAAATGAACCTAGACAGAGCCCACACTCTGTGCTATGTATGAATCTAGATTGAGCCCTCACAATGTATTATGAATTAATCTAGACAGAGCCCACACTCTGTGCTATGGATGAATCCAGGCAGAGCTCACACAGTGTGTTATGAATGAATACTTATAGAGCACACACACCTGTGTTATGAATGAATCCAGACAGAGCTCACACACTTTGCTATGAATAAATGTAGGCAGAGCCCACACCCCCTGTGCTATGATTGCCCACAAACCCTGTGCTATGAATTAATCCAGGCAGAGCCCACACACCCTGTGCTATGAATGAATCTAGGCAGAGCCCACACACCCTGTGCTATGAATGAATCTAGGCAGAGCCCACACACCCTGTGCTATGAATGAATCTAGGCAGAGCCCACACACCCTGTGCTATGAATGAATCTAGGCAGAACCCACACACCCTGTGCTATGAATGAATCTAGGCAGAACCCACACACCCTGTGCTATGAATGAATCTAAGCAGAGCCCACACACACTGTGCTATGAATTAATCGAAGCAGATCCTACACACACTGTACTATGAACGAATCCAGACAGAGTCCACACCATATGCTATGAATGAATCTAGGCAGAGCCCACACATTCTGCGCTATTAATGAATCCAGGCAGAGCCCACACACTGCATACGTGTCTAATAGTACAGTGAGTTGTACGTTTGGGCTGGAACATAACTAATTAGCATACTGTGCAAGGAATTAGCATAAAGTTCCAGACAGTCACTGGAACATAAAGGAATCATATACAACATATAGAAAGACTTTGGGGACAGGTCCACTTTAAGAAAGAAAACCAGATGAGGTTGTTGTTGCAATATCAGTCAGGCTTCCATTGCTACTTTTAATACCAGATCTGGATTTTCCGTTACACAAAGCAGGCCATCACCTGGCAGGAGGAGGCAACCTTTGGCTCTGCAGCATTTGAAGACTGCAGTGCCCATCATCCCCAAACAGCCAGGGGCTAATAGGTGTTATAGTCTCCAAAGGCTGAAAAGCCACATGTTTTGCATACCCCTAGCATGTATGAGGGGAGTCACCTCAGCTACACTGACTGCATCCAAAATGCGGATATGAACGTATTCAAATCAATGCACCAGGAATCCCATTTTAGTGCCAGTTTACATATCCCTGTGTTGACCAGCTTAATTAGCCCTTAGAGTGCCAGAGACATATCTAACTCATTGCAAAGAGGTATCTGGAATGCAGCGCACAGGAGTGGATGGTGGTGGGGTTATGTGAAAAGCGTGGGCAGTGCCAGGGTGGTAAGGGCATATGAGGGGCATTGCCTTAGGAAAACCGGAGATGGAAACCCAGCCCTCATAGCCTGTATTTCTTTACTCCTGAATACAGCTATCAAGTTCGATGGCGTGGATCTCCGAGGGTACACAGCCTGGAGTCTGATGGATAACTTTGAATGGGCAGCAGGATATGTGGAAAGGTTTGGTCTGCATTTTGTCAACTACACCGACCCAAACAGGGAACGTCTTCCTAAGGAGTCTTCTAAGTACTACCGAACTGTCATCCAGTGCAATGGCTTCCCTGATCCCAGCAACGGTTCACATCCCTGTCTGGAGCCTGAACCAGAAGGTAAGCCAAGAACTCATCCATTATCCTCAGTCCCTCCCCCATCTCCAAACACTGCAATGCATTCTGGGTAAAGCAAGTGTCTACTGATTGCTTATATTATCTCTATGTTTCTGGTTCCCTATTCACCCCTTCCCATAACACCAGGCGGGATGGGCCGGAAAGTTTCACAGGATTGGCCAGGAGGGCTAAAATCCCCTGGCCAGTCCTGTGAAAATCACGGCAGTGGGACACACCGCCATCGAGTTGCAGCAGTTCCCAGATGTGAAGGGAGCACCAAATCCCACTGGCAATGCTGTGCAGCATTTGCTAGAACATATAATAAAAAGAAACAAAGATTGACACATACATACAAAGATACACATAGCAGACATATAAATGAGATATAAAGAAGCACAAACATAAACAAGTCAACACAGGGTGACTTGGTCATAGTGAGGCACTGTTAAAGGGATAGTAATACTTCATTTTATCTTTATTTTATTTTGTAGGCATTAAAAAAATATGAAGAATGATACAAGTCTTATCTCTCAAACCTTTATGGTTTATGAGATATTCACAAGCAAAGTTTCCCCTCCCGTCCCTTTTTCCTAGTGTAAGCCATCTCTTCTCAGATGTGGAATGCAGTCCATAGACCAGACAGATAACAGAAGGGAACAATCTTCTTCCTATGAGAACCATGAAAGCCCTGCCCCCCTTGAAAAGTTTTTCAGGTTTTTCCCTTATCTTAATTGAAGATTGTCCCTCTCTGCAGTCTACCTGGGCACCTCCCTTCTGCTCTGGCTGAGCAGTGTTACATCAGTAAAAGGGGCGGGAGGGGGATACTTTGTCATTGAATTACTCTTGAACTACAACTCTGACAGAACTGATATAACACTCTCCAAAGTCCAAATACTATGATGATTAATTAGAGCTGCTTTTATTATGAAACATAGTAATACATTGTTTTATCTTTATTTTATTTTGTAGGCATTAAAAAACCATGAAGAACGATATAAGTCTTATCTCTCAAACCTTTATGGTTTGAGAGATATTCACAAGCAAAGTTTCCCCTCACTGACCAAAACGGTCAAGTCTGCCATCTAGCTGTCAGGTTTGGAATCCGGTCCGCAGATCAACTGGTGGCTCTTCAGCAGAGCCAAGATAGCAAGATATAAAAATAACTTTATCTCGCAATCTCGGCTCTGCTGTAGAGCCACGGCCGGTCCACGGACCGGATTCCAAATCTGACAGCTAGATAGCAGACTTGACCGTTTTGGTCAGTGAGGGGAAACTTTGCTTGTGAATATCTCTCAAACCATAAAGTTTTGAGAGATAAGACCTATATCATTCTTCATGTTTTTTTTAATGCCTACAAAATAAAATAAAGATAAAACGAAGTATTACTATCCCTTTAAGTCACCCTGTAACCTAACCGTAGCAGAGTCAAATTGTGCATTCTGTAGCTGTTATAAAGACAGCAATCTGCATATCACATGAGGAATATTACTTGCTCTTCTTCCATAGGTACAGCTAAAACCACAGCCATCCACCCAGACCAAACCACGCAGCACCCCGAGGACATCCAGACTGCAGTCGTTCACTTCCTGGGATTAGAAATCTCTACCGAAGACGCAATGATTGGTTTATATGTGGAATTTTCCCTTTTAATTGCAGCAGTTCTAGGTATTATCTTGTTCTCTGTTCTGTACAGCAAGTTATCCAAAAAACTAAAGCTTGCAGCGTTATTTTAGATTTCAACTATCTGTTGCCGCATCTTGTAAAGCGCATACTGAGGTGTGTCAAGCAGGATTCCTAAAGAGCCATAACAGTATAGGTAAGCCATCTGCTGGTTTCAGATGATAGCAGTTGTCACCAACAGCTGAAGTGCCATAGGTTGCCCACTCCTGGAAGAGGTGATGAGGGGAGTCATCTAGAGCAAACCAACTGCACCATAAAGGTACAAATGAAACAGATTTAAATTGGATTTTTACTCTTTGACTGACAGAGAGACACCAAACAATACAAAAGTGATGCACTGAGACCTCCCCCTAGCCTTCAAGGACTTAAACGCCCTAGTTAAATAAATGGCTATCTGGGAATTTTATGTACCCTATGTTGCAGGTGGTCTGCCCCAGAATTTCTCCTCTTTAGCTTCCTGAACAGTGTGAGCAAATGATTCTGCTACTTGCCATATCTTTCATATATTTAAAGGAATATTAACACCAAAAAATTAAAGTGGACCGTTCACCTTAACCCCTTAGTGACCGGCCGTGTGCGCACACGGCTGGCACTTAATGACAGGGTTGTTTTTTTTTACCATTATAGCGAATGACTTCCTGGACTTACCAGGTAAGTCGCCTGTCACTAAGTGGCATTTTTTCATTACTTACCTGGTAAGTCCATTGTCACTAAGGGGTTAATTAAAGTTTGCATATTTTAAAACCGCATTAAAAACTGCCAATATGTCATGTTAACCAAAAGTCCATCAAATGTACAGTTAGAGATATTCACATTTGTTACCACATGCTAATTACGGTAACAGTGTGGTGCCAGTGATAGTTCATATGCTAATTAAGCTAATCAGAGACAGTTTGTTGCTAATGAAGCCTTTTCAGTGACTTGTCATATTCCAGTGAAGCTTTGTGCAGTACCAGGAAAGTTTCACTTTCACTTTGCACAGAAATGAAAGTGTGAATATGTCATAAACTAAACAGCTGCTGGTTTGGGCCAACATGACACATAGGCAGCTTTTAATGCAGTTTTCCAACATGCAAACATGAATTAAGGTCTTAGTTTTACTTTAATTAGGTTGATATAACTTTCACTATCACATACCTACAGCTAGCATAAGTAAACATCACTCATGTTACATCCCTAAAATGTAATATTAAAAAACGTTCTTTTTAAAGCAGAACTACCACCTTCAAGAAATATGTCCCCAAATAATTCCTCCTCTGGCGACTAGCTGATCAGTAGTGCTAGTCGCAAAAATTATTACCTCCCTAATGCGAATTATCCTTTGCGCCGGGACAGACAGGCAGGACGGAGCACAGACATCTTTTCATAGTGACGTCTGCGTGCCTGAGCTGTCAGTCCCTTGATCAGTAGTGCTAGTCGCCAGAATTATTACCTCCTTAACATGAATTGTCCTCTGCTACTGGACTGACAGGCAGGATGGAGCGCAGACATCTTTCCATAGTGATGTCTGCGCACCTGCGCGGTCAGTCCCTTTTGGAGCCGAACGGCTCCTAGCAACTCCTCCTAGAGCCGGTTGGGACTGACAGCGCAGGTGTGCAGACGTCACTATGGAAAGATGTCTGCGCTCCATCCTGCCTGTCAGTCCCGGAGCAGAGGACAATTCGCGTTAAGGAGGTAATAATTCTGGCGACTAGCACTACTGATCAGCTAGTCGCCAGATGAGGAATTATTTGGTGCCATCTTTCTTAAAGGTGGTAGTTCTGCTTTAACAAACATGTAGATTTTAGACCTCAGAAAACAAAGAGAATTTTTAGTGCTACGATCTTGACTTACAGGTTATTTAAAGGGATAGTAATTGTTGCTTTTAACCCTTTGAGTGCCAGAGGGGCGCGCAACACACTGCTTTGCAATGTGTTGCGTACCCCTCTGGCACTCAAAGGGTTAACAAAGTTTAATATTGTAGATATTAAAAAAAATAAATGAATTGATGCAGGTCCTGTCTCTCAAACATGTATAGTTTGAGAGCTATAAGCTTCTAAAGTTCCTCCCTCCCGCCCCTTTCACAAACGACATTGCTGTAGCTGCCAGAATGAGATTCTGGTCGTGCGACTGGATGGCGGCTCTTCAGCAGAGCCAAAATAGCTCTCTCTAGAAAGAAATACTTAATTGGAATGGTCTACAAAGTGTGCCTGGTATGCAGGCACACTTTGTAGACCATTTCAATGAAGCATTTCTTTCTAACGAGTGCTATTTCATCTCTGCTGAAGAGCCGCCATCCTGTCGCAAGACCAGAATCTTATGCTGTCAGCTACAGCGCTGATCTGTGAAAGGGGCGGGACTTTAGAATCATCTCTCTCTCAAAACACACGTTTGAGAGACCAGACTTACATCAATTAAATTATTTTTTTAATATCTACAATATTAAAGGATTAGTAATAGCTTAAATAATAACAAGTAGTATTGTAGATAAGGAAAATAGAAATGCATCTGTGCAAGTCCAATCTCTCAAACCTTTATGGTTTGAGAGATAGAACGTTTTAAAGTTCTCCTCTTCCTCCCCTTTCCCTGACGTCAGCATCTAGCTGACAACAGGAGATCCTGGTCCGGGGACCGGCAGGCGGCTCTTCAGCAGAGTCGAGATACCAAACTCTAAAAAGAACTACTTCACTGGAACGGTCTACAAAGTGTGCTAGCAAACCAGGCACACTTTGTAGACTGCTCCAATGAAGTAGGTCTTTTTCGATTTCAGTATCACAGCTCCACACTGAAGAGCTGCTTCGAGTAGTCCAACTTGATTCTCCTGCTGTCAACTTTACAGCTGACAGCAGGGAGAGGTGAACGATAAAAATAAAACCATAAAGGTTTGAGAGATAGGACTTGCTCCGATGGATTTCTTTTTTCCTTAGCTACAATACTACTTGTTATTATTTTAAGGCATTACTATCACTTCAAACATTGTTAAAAGCAACCATTACTATCCCTTTAAGTGTATATAACCCCAGTTCATTTTTAGGTGTTAGGATTCCTTTAAATCAGTCTGCTTCAGCCTCTTAAAGAGACAGAAGTGTTTGCACATTTTTACTTTACAATGACACTTGAGGCTAGACATATTTATAACACATTACGAGCCTAGGGTTAGCATTATAGGCAGCAGTTAATCCTTTGTGTGCCAGAGGGGTATCCAATGTACCTCCCTGACACTCAAAGGGTTAACTACTGCGCCTCTAGGTGATTTTAATTGATGGTCACTTTAATAATGCAGTTAGACACATCTGGGTATATTGTATCATTATGTATATAGTTCTTTATCATTACTAAACCTGAGTGTACTTAAAATGAGGTAAGGAATCATCGGTTAAACTAGTTTTTTTTTTTTTTCTTTTGTAATAAGCATCAAAAATGAGAAGCAGCAGTTATTTGTATAAAACTGTGTAAGGCTAGACTAAGTTCTCACCAGCAGGGGGCCCGCTGACCCTTTTGTTTTCTGTGTTCCATTTGTACTGTTTCTCTTTATGTCTATTCCCTATTGTACAGTGCTGTGGAATAAGTTGACACTATGTAAAAGTGTATTAATAATAATAAATGTGGTTGCAGATATGGAGCAAATGGCTCCACTACTTGGCCTGATCCCCATCTCCTTAAGAGGCCAGAAAATTAAACTGAGATAAGTGCAGTAGTATGTTATGGGAAGAAAATAAAATAGAGCTGTATGTTTACTTCTGGTTTGAAGTCTCTTATTCACACAAAAATAATAATAAAGAAGAATCTTTACCAAGCTTCTTGTATCATTAGGTTCTATATCCCTCGCTCAGCCGCTTCTATCCTACTCCGCTCTTTTATTTCATGTTGCTCCTTTACATTCTTTAATTGGGTATGAGTTTGATGTAATCAAAGGGAGGTTTAGAAGAAGAAAAAGTCAGAAAGAGGAGGCGGCAATCTGAATTTACTGGACCCAGAGAAATTTAAAGACAAACTATCAAAACCTACTGCATATTTTTATGGTGTGTGAGGCTATATAGGAGTACCAGGGATACGGTGTTATATATACCTCTATATCTATAAAATCATATGTAAAAAACGGATGTACTCGCTATGTTTAAAAAAAAAAAAAAAAAATGATAATCATAGAGGACCAAAACATTGCTAATCTGCTTATACCTTTATGCCGTTGGTCACATTATAATTTTTTGAAACAGATCCTGAGTGCATCTGTTTTTCTACTTGTGATTACATGAGTATGAGGTTTTGCACCCAGGAGAATTACAGCACAGTAAGGTGAACAGTTATGTGAGTGCCAACACCATATACTATTCTATATATCTCACTCACTTGTGTTTGGACTCCTTTGGCCACTAATTAAACCTTGCTGTGAAGCACACAGTGTTCCATACTATGGGACAACAACAACATTGATTACATATTGCTCATTACACTTCCACACAGGAGCCCTTTATAGAACAATGTATGTGTATTTACACATACATACAATTGCATGGCACTTTTTTTTTTTTTTATTAACCTCATGGGCAAAGCCATGCCAAAATTGCCATTTTATATAGGCTGCGGAATAAAGTTAATGTATTTCAAGTCCACATGAACCAAATGCTCTCACAGCCTGCTAATGAGTTCCCATCAGGGTTACACACAAATGGTAGTGATGTTTATATAATAACCAGTGTAAAAGCCCGTGTACAAGGGCCAAGGTCTGGGTAATGTTAACCCTTTGAGTGCCAGAGGGGTATGTAAAGCACTGCGTGTTCCTAGCAAATTATTATATAGGATAGTAATGTTTCTTTGCTATATGAAGGGGGTCTCTCCATTTGCCTGTAACCCTGACAGAGTTTCAAAAACATCTGATTCACGTGGCAGGAATAACATTACCTTTATTCCGCAAATTTTCAGTCTTGTGCAGCTGCACCTCTCCAAGGATTCAGTCATGCTGACCTGCACAGTCTCTTTCCCAACTGCTCTCAATGTCTGTGTCCAAAACACCTGGGGGCAGATGCATTAAGGTGTCATTACCCTTTTATCAAAAGGAGATAGGTCTCCAGAGATATCAATTCTCCTATTCCTGTTATTTTATGGGGCCCATGCACCAAGATCTTTTTATTATAAGAAACTAGTAAAAAAGCCCGTGTACACAGGCCAATATCTGAGTGATGTTAACCCTTTGAGTACCAGAGGGGTACGCAACACATTGCTTTGCAATGAGTTGTCTACCCCTCTGGCACTCAAAGCGTTAAGAGGCCGGTCCTGCTTCGCATACTGCCACCGCCTCACTGGCGGCAGACGTGATGCAGTCATGCACTGTAGAGACTGCCCGAATACACAGAACTCCCAGCATTCCATGCGTTTGGCCAGTCTTTACTGCGCTGGACATCTGGCCTTTATATTATAGGATATTAGTGTAAAGGCTCCATAGAATAACAGAGGATCTGCAGAGTTAAAGGGATAGTAATTGCTTAAAATAATAACAAGTAGTATTGTAGCGAAGGAAAAAAGAAATCGATCGGTGCAAGTCCTCTCTCTCAAACCTTTATGCAGAGCCGGATCATGGGCAAGGCACCTTAGGCACTTGCCTAGGGCCAGGACAATGTGGGGGTCCCGCTTTGCACAGCCGATCCAGCTCTGAAACAAAATAGCTGGTCAGTGGGAAGGTCAGACAGATCTCCCCCACTGGCAAGCTGAGGTCCAGGGAAATAACCAGCTGCATAAGGGCCCAGCATCCAAAGCGTCCCGTAGCTTCAGACCTTCACGCGGGTGCACATGTGTGCCCATAAAGCTCCAGGACCCGAAGCCAGTAAAGGAGCTCAGCATTCAGCTATTTCAGCGCATACATAGATATAATTAAATCGCATGGTGTGACAGACCTGGTAAGGCACGTGTCGGACTGGGAGGAGGCACGGGCTGACTTCATAAATCACTTGGCACAGGAAGTGCACCAGGTGCTGGCACCAGGGTCCCAAATGTCTTTGGAGTGATCTGCTCAAGCTGCCCAGAGGTATGGGAGGGAGGTGGCCTTGTATGAATGTATCTGTCCTGTTACTGGACGCTGAGGACTGATTTGAGAACCAAACTGGTTTAGTGGACAAAGTTAACAGTTCTTCATAAAGCGCAGAACATTCAAGGGTTTGTTGTTAATAGTCTCAAGTTTTTCATAGCTCTGTACTCTATGTGCCTTGATGAGGCTGCTCTGATATGTGAACTTTTCTTTGCAATCACAAGTGGTTGTGCTAGTGTATTCTCTGTCTCTATCATTTTCATTTCCATTGCTATATGCCTTATACACTGAGCACTCAGACTATGCCTTCTAAGTACTGTATGCCAATGCATATTTCCAGTTAACCCTTTGAGTGCCAGAGGTGTCTGCAAGGCATTGCAAAAGCAATGTGTTGCGTATCCCTCTGGCACTCAAAGGGTTAAACGAGAACTAACTCATAATACAACCCCCATACACACACACACACAGTGTCTGATATGCATGTGTCATACACGCACACATTCTCTCCCTCTCCCCCACACTGCTCTCCCTCCCCTTCTTTCTCCCTTGTACTCTCTGTCTCACTCCCCTGTGATGAAACAGACCTAACAACTGAAACGGAGCTACACAAATGATACCAGATATACAGTGCATTCTCTGTGGAATCACGCGTGTAGCTCTAATCCAATTGTTAGCTCTGTGGTATCACTAGTGTAGCCCCATTTCAACTGTTAGCTCTGTGGTATCACTAGTGTAGCCCCGTTTCAACTGTAAGCTCTGTGGTGTCAGTAGTTAAACCCAATGTCAAGTCTAAGCTCTGTGGTGTCACTAATGTATGCCATTTAAATTTTAAGCTCTGTGTTGCCACAGATGTAGACCCGTTTCCATTATAAGCTCTGTTGTACTTTTTTTTTTTTTTTTAAATATATATATATATATATATATATATATATATATATATATATATATATATATATATTTAACCCCTTAGATGTCAGATAGATACTTAATGCAATGCTTTGCAGTGCCTTGGTGACCTCTCTGGCATACAAGGGGTTGAAGGACCCACAAGAACAATGAGCAAACCAAGAAAGGTTTGTGGCAAATGGTAGGGGGCAAGCTGGGGGGTGCCCCAATTTGGGATCCTGCCTTGTGCCCTATGGAGTCTTAAACCAGCTCTGCCTTTATGGTTTGATAGATAGAACGTTTTAAAGCGCCGCCTCCCCCTTTACAGCTGACAGTAGGAGATTCAAGGTGACCGACTCCAAGAGGCTCTAAGCAGAGCCGAGATACCAAAATCTAAAAAGAAATACTTAATTGGAAAGGTCTACAAAGTGTGCTTGGTTTGCAAGCACACTTTGTAGACCATTCCAATGAAGTAGTTCTTTTTAGATTTCGGTATCTTGGTTCTGCTGAAGAGCTGCCTGATTGTTCCCGGACCAGGATCTCCTGTTGTCAGATAGACACTGACGTCAGGGAAAGGGGAGGAAGAGGAGAACTTTAAAATGTTCTCTCTCTCTCAAACCATAAAGGTTTGATAGATAGGACTTGCACCGATGGATTTCTATTTTCATTATCTACAATACTACTTATTATTTTAAGCTATTACTAACCGTTTAATCACACTGGAGAGCTTATCGCCTCTTTATCACACCTTAGTGCATGGAGACCACAGGTTCACACCTCTGCTCTGTTTTGTAAGCATCATCAGTGCAGGCATCCTACACAGACAGTATAGGAATATGCAAAGCCAAATGTATGTTACATTTATCGACACAAAGGACATTCATTTCTTCTAGGACTTGTTTTTAAGGCCATGGAACAAATGCCATTAAGCAGAGCATGACAACAAATCACAGAATACACCACTGTGGCCTTTTTGCCAACCGTGGCCATGTTTGGCATGGAAGCAGAAAATCATCATGCAATTTATATAGGCCACATACCTAGGGACATGGGCGTCCGCAGAAATTTTTCCAGGGGGGGGCATAATTTTAATGACATCCATACTCTGTCCTTTTTTCACAATGTCATGAAGGGGAGGGGAATAGTCATCACATAAAGCTCAGGCATGCAAAGGGTTGAGAAACCTAATACAAAAGCTTAAGGGGGAACTACCACCCCGCAATAACTTTAATTAATTCTTCATCTGGCAACTAGCTGCTTAGTAGCGCTAGTCGCCAGAAATATTACCTAGTTTCAAAGATTTTCCAGTTTTTCGGAGGCTCACAGGAGCAGGTAGCACTGACATCTCGTCATAGTGACGTCCGTGCGCCTGCGCTGTCAGTCCCTTTTGGAGCCGGATGAAGAATTAATTAATGTAAAGTTATTGCGGGGTGGTAGTTCCCCTTTAATAGAAGAATCAAGTTGCCATTGTCTGATTTAAGTGTTGCAATTTCTAATATTTTTTTAATGTTAACACTATTCAATGCACCACACTAGTCATACACCCATGATCAAGGCACTATAACTGAATTATAAAAAACTGCCCCCATCAGCTTCAACTTGCTCCAACTTGCCCCCATCAGCTCCAACATGCCCCCATCAGTTCCAACTTGCCCTCACATTGCTCCATCAGCTCCAACTTGCCCTCACATTGCCCCATCAGCTCCAACTTGCCCCCATCAGCTTCAACTTGCTCTAACTTGCCCCCATCAGCTCCAACTTGGCCCCTTCAGCTTCAACTTGCTCCAACTTGCCCCCATCAGCTCCAACTTGCCCTCACGTTGCCCCATCAGCTCCAACTTGCTCCAACTTTCCCCTATCAGCTATAACTTGCCCCCATCAGTTCCAACTTGCCCTCACATTGCTCCATCAGCTCCAACTTGCCCCCATCAGCTTCAATTTGCTCCAACTTGCCCCCATCAGCTCCAGCTTGCTCTCACATTGCCCCCATCAGCTTATAACTTGCCACATCAGCTTCTAATTTGCCCTCTGCAGCACCGCTCTTTCACCTGCCCGCGGCGATCACCTCTCCCCTCCGCGACGCCCATCACGCACTGTTGGCAGCCAAAGAGAGAGGGGTATCCAACTCTCCTCTCTTATTGGTTGCAGTGCACACCGCACTGCAGCCAATGAGAGAGGAGAGGTGGATTCTCCTCTCTCATTGGCTGCCAACTGTGCGTGACGGACATCACATTGCGGAGGGGAGAGGAGAGGTGATCGCCGCTGGCAGCAGAAGGAGCGGTGCGAGCGAGAGTTACAGACCCCGCGAGAGATTAAAATCCAGGGGGGGGCAAGTGCCCCCCCTTGCCCCCCCCCTGCGGACGCCCATGCCTAGGGATGTCCTACAGTTAGATACATTGTCATGTTAACAGCCTCTTATTCCATTTCTCTTTAAGGACCTGATTCTGAGATTTTATTAATTCGCTAATGGTTTGTCTATATCCCTATTTTTTAAACTGGATTTTTTTTGTGTTGCACCGTTTTTGCCCTCCATTTCTTAGTGATCCACCTGCTCGGATACAGCCTTCACCCTAAAATAATAATGCATAGTTGCCCTTTCACCTATAGGTTTGTGTATTTCACAACAAAGTCGTTTGTTGAAAATTATTTTATTGGCAACATCTGAAAATTGATGATGAAGTAGTAACAGCCAGGGAAAACTTCATATAAATAAGTTCTTTATTTCAGTATATAATAATTTTCTCAATTCTCAAAAAGACTGCATTACAGTATGATGTAGCAAAATTGTCGTCAGGATAAACCGATGCCGCTTTAAATGTATGAACAGAATAAAAGGTTCCAGTACATTGTAGTAAGGATGGCAATTATCCAAAATACAAAAAATAAAAATAAATCCCTAAATCACATTTAGATCATAAGCTTAAAGTACAGTGAGTAAACACCATGCCATTAACTCTTTGAGTGCCAGAGGGGTACGCAACGCACTGCTTTGCAATGCATTCCTTCCGCCTCTGGCACTCAAACGGTTAATGGTGCACGAACACCTCCTAGTCATAACCTTCCACTTACCTTATTATGGCTGGACAACCATAATGGTCACTATGAATAGGGCCTTGGAAGTCTCCTGAACCAAAAACTCCACCCACCACAAAACTCACATCTTTGGCAGAATCGGCAATCTGCCTGATTCAGTTTGATTACAAAAAATAAAAACAAATTCCAGTAGGCATAGTTTGAGGTCCAGTACTCTTGCCAAAAACAGTTGTGCTGACCTAATGACATGCAATACAGATTGGTACCTCTTGAACCAAGAAGCAAGGGCAAAATTCATAGAAGCCATAAGAAGTTTCTGGCCATGGTAAAGTAAGTGGAGCCACATCATAAAGAGATGTTCACGTTCCTACAAGGTAATAGAGATTTCCCCATGGCTCCCCTCGCCGCAAGTTGTGGTCCAACTACAACCAGAGATCCACGGGTTAACCTCCCCAATCCCATATAAAGCTGCTATGGTTAAAAAAAAAAAAAAAAAAAATGGACTTATTTGAACACATCTGGCTTAAGGACCTACTTTCATGCAGAACACTAATTATTAAATATTCTTAAGAATGCGGCTAAAATACAGGAACCCCATCTGTACAGCGGAAATGAGGCTGAATCAAATCAAAAAGCTATATTACATTGGGGAATTCATCCACCTACATCTGCTGGGTTGAATTTCCATTCCAAGTGTTATTTTCATCCTCGTCGTCCTGAGTCCTCAACCTATAGACTTTACCCTCTTTTTTGAACTCTTCTGTACGTTTTTCAAGTACTCTCTTCCGGACAGCTTCTCTAGAGGACAGAATGGATACATATAAAGTATCAGCAATCCTATATAATAATTCACTAGGATGTTTGTCAGAAGCCATCATGCTCAGTAGAGACTGCTCACGCTGCAGTCACGCGTAGTAGACTGCCCGAATGCATCGTGGCTGATACGGAGCGAGGCGCTCCGAATTCAGACCGGAATCCTCTCTGCGCACCTTCCTGGGACCGCTTGGTCCTAGGAAGGTGCCCAGAGAGGACTATGGTCCGAATTCGGAGCACCCCGCTCCGATCAGCCGCGGTGCGTTCGGGTACTCTGGACTGCGCATAACTGCCGCGGCTGCTGGGTGGCACTGTGGCCCCTGTACATGGGCTTTTTAACTAGTATTTAATAAAATACATAATTCATGAACCAGATGGTTCTTAAACACGTGTGTGTTAGTGGAATGCTTTACATCACACAAAACCTCTACAGAAACCGAACAATGAAACCATTTAACCCAGTGATTCTCTGCTCCAGTTCTCCGGGAAATGCCAACAGGTCAGGTTTTAAGAATATCAATAATTAACCCTGTGAGTGTCAGAGTATCCAACGCATTCCAATCTACATCTCTGGCACTCAAAGGTTTAAGTATGGGTTGATCAAGCTCAACAACTGATGCTCAGATTACCCAACCAATGACCAAGAAGGCATACCCCCAAAAATTGCCTGTTGGTGTGCCCTGTGAACTAATATGGAGAAACACTGCTTTTAACCTATTGGGTACTAAAGAGGTCTCCACTGCCTTGCAAAGCAAAATGACAGATACTTCTGTAATGCCCAAAGGGTTAACCTAGTATGGATATAAAACATTTGAGCACTTATCGGTAGTAGTAACTTAACACTATATTATTAGGCTAAACTTTATCATCAGGTAGCCCTTTCATTGCCAGAGGGGGTAAGCCAATGCATTGCTTTGCAATGCGTTGGATACCCTCCTGGCACTGAAAGGGTTAAGCTACCAGGTAATTGTGTCTGATGAGGAAACCCTGCAGTGCCATACAACACAGTTTGAGAAATAATGCATTAAAATCAATAAGGGACCACGTAGCTGTAAACTGGTCATGTAAAACATCCCAAAACCGGACACACAAAGGGCCTTATGCAGAAAGAAAAAAAAAAGATTTTTATACTTGACAATAAATCCTTTTCTATTAGTCCATCGTGTGACACAGGGAGAGTGGGTAAATTAGTTCAGATTCATAAAAGCCTCCAAAATAGCAGACACCCCATTCCTCACATACAATGGAGTTCACACAGCTGGGCACACGGTTTCCTTCATTGGACTAAAAAACAACCAACCAACCAACCAACCAACCAACCATAGCACCAAATCCCACTGCCAAGTTCAGGGATAGAGGCAACTGTTCTCTGGAAGAGAACGGACACCACTGAAACCTGGACGTTCAGCGACTTTAACCTTAGACCGTTTTCTAGGTCTGATTGCAAGAATACTAGTAGTGACGGGGGATGGAAAATGGATGGTTCTATCCCTTTATTAGAACAGAAAGAAAAATATATTTTCCAAATGCGATTATATAATTTTGGCTGACAGGTTTGAGCTCTGAACATGGTTTGAATGACAGAAGAACAGAGTTCCTATTTTTTAAAGGGGATCTCTCACCTAAATACGTGTAATGCTCATTAGTTAGAGCATTTATCTAAAACACTGAAAATATTGTTCATTGTATTAAAAAAGAAGTTACATGCGCCAAAATTAAAGTTTAAAAAGTGTCCAGCAGCCTACTTCCGGCTTGCTGAACTTTGCAGACCAGAAACAGCTCCCGTCCCACTACCCATCATCCTCCGGTGACGGAGGCTGTCTGTCACTAAAGTGGAGCGATCGCATTGGCTAGATATCGATCTCTGCCAATGCAATCGCTCCACTTTAGTGACAGACAGCCTCCGTGACCGGAGGATGATGGGTAGTGGGACGGGAGCTGTTTCTGGTCTGCAAAGTTCAGCAAGCCGGAAGTAGGCTGCCGGACACTTTTTAAACTTTAATTTTTGCGCATGTACCTTCTTTTTTAACACAATGAACAATATTTTCAGTGTTTTAGATAAATGCTCTAACTAATGAGCATTACACGTATTTAGGTGAGAGATCCCCTTTAATATTTGGGTCTCAAGTTCCGCGCCATCAACGTAAGGTTAAATAAGTTGTGGTGGTGAACAGATCCTATAGATATGAGATGTGAAATCTGAAGAAAGCGCCATGGCTCTGTCAATGACATGTCCCTCAGGTGGTGAAACCAAGATCTCCTCGGCCAGAACGGAGCTATGAGAATGGTGTGCGCCTTCTTCTCTTCCTATATTTTGTGGAGGATCCTGGGAATCATAGCTAGTGGAGGGAAGGCATATACTAGTCTATTTCTGGCACTCCCCATCAATCTGTTATCTGAAGGAAACCATCCTGTTTTAATTCCCATTCCCCTGGGTCTATGGTCTGGCGGCTGAGGTGCCAATGCCCAATGAAGGATATTTTCCAATTCCATTCAAGCAGCTTTGCTTTTTTATTCCTCTTTGGTGACTTATGTAAACTACAGCTGTGGCACTGTCAAACTGAATCCGAATGGGAAGGTTCTTGAGAATTTTCGTACGTTCTGAGAGCAAGTGGTAAATTGCCCGCAACTCCAGAATGTTTATAGGTAGGCGTGATTCTGACAGAGTCCATTGACTTTGAATGGAGAGATGCTGGTACACTAACCGAACAGACTGGCATCTGTTGTGACTATTTTCCATTATGCTATGGAGAAGTGTTTTCCTGTGAGCAGGTTTGGACTTCGGAGCCGCCACTGTAGTAACTCTTGTGGTCTGTGATATAGTCATCACGTGGTGAAGATGGTTTGGATTCTTAGACCGATTGCGGTGTAATTCCAATTGTAGAGGTCTCATGTGAAAAGGAACCACCTCCATTGTGACTACCATCTTCAAGCAGTGCCTGACAGATCTCTGGTTGTGAGATAAACGTCTGGACTTGCTCCTGAAGATCTGACATTTTCTCCTAAGGTAGTTTCCCCTTTTGCTTTCTGGTATTGAATATCGGTCCTAGGAACAGAATCTGCAGAGACAGTACCAGTTAAGGTTTGTTTAGGTTGACAATCCAACCAGGACTCTTCATTGTTAGCAAGGTTAGATGAAGATGTTGTACTGTTAGCACCTGGGATGGAGGTTTCAGTAACAAATCATCCAGGTAAGGGGTCAGGTTTCCTCCCTTCAATTGGAGGTGAGCCATAAGAGGATCTATCAGAGGAGTCATCACCTTGGTAAACACTCTTGGTGATGTGGCTAAGCCGAAGGGAAATGTCACAAACTGCAAAGTATTGGTTTTGGAAGGCCAATCTGTGATACTGCCAGTAGATGGGCCATACTGGAATGTGCAGGTATGCATCTTTCGTGTCTAAAGATATTAAATAATCCTCTGGTTCCATGGCTGCTATCACAGATTTAATAGATTCCATTTTGAACCTGGGTATTTTGAGAAACTGGGTCAGTGCTTTTAAGTCTAGGATAGGATGGAATCCTCTGTCTTTTTTTGGGTACCATAAAAAGTTTGGTATATAAGCCTTTGAACTTTTGATACTGGGATTATCACTCCATTCTCTAGGAACTGTCAGATCTCTTGATGAAATGCTTCCTGGAGAAAATTTTCTTTGCGGACTCAGAACATGAAGAATTGAGGTGGTGGTAGAGTAATGAACGACATTCTGTGCACTTCTTGTATGAACTAGAGTACCTATTCATCCAAAACTGACATTCTCCAATGTTGAATATAGTGTTGGAGCCTTCCCCCTGGTGGAGGATCTGTAGGCGACTCCATACTCCAAACTTCATGCTGTGGTGGGGTTGGATTCAGCTGCTTTGGGCACATTTTTCTTTTCTAACCAGGTTGGTTTTGTTTCCCTGTAACAAAATGAATCTCCTGAGGTATTAAGCGATGGTTATCTGGCTGGAAGGGTTTTACCGTGATATGCAAAGGATTTCTTATTGAAGTCAAATCTTTTTGCTTTATTTTGAGGTTAAAAGGTACTTTTACCTCCAATGGCGTGGCTGACAATTTTGTCCAATTCTGAGCCAAACAATAACGATTCTTTAAATGGTAAAGCTACTAAAAGCTTTTTTGGAGGCAGAATCTGCATTCCATATCTTTAGGCACAGGATCAGCCATGCTGTAACAGTAGTATCTGAACATTTAGCAGCTATTTTGGCTGTCTCCGACTGCTTCAAACATATAAGTGGTGGCTTCTTGTAGGTAGCCCACAAGAGGAAGGATATCCTCATGGGGTTTATTGTCTTGTATGCTTTGTGTTTACCAGGCTTCTGCTGCACTGCATGCACATGCAAATTAATCTTTAATAATAGCTCCCTGTCCTGAAAACATTAATCTATTTAATGTATCAATCTTTTTGTCAGCAGAGTCTTTTAGGCCTGCTGCAGTTTGAATTGGTTTATGAGTAATTTTACACAGTCTGGATACTGTGGGCTCAAAAGCTGGCTGCTTAGACCAAAGGTCCACCTTGTCTTTGGGAACTGTATAAGTTCAAATTGCTTGGATATAACTAAGGATTTATCTGGATTATCTCACTCCTCTCAGTATCTGGTCAAGTTCATTGTAAGCAGGAACTGTGATAGAGGTTTTCTTTTTATGCTTAAAGAGGTAGTTGGGCGCCGGGTACTTGGAGAACTTCAAGAATTGCTTTAATGAGAGAATCTATGGATTCTGTGTCATTGCCATCATGTGTGGACCCCTCTGTCATGGACATGGAAGGATCACTATTCTCATTGGACAATTCCTATTAATCGTCACATGAATACTGTAAAGAAATTATAGTATCATTTGAAGAATTCTTAGGAAAAGGTCTTTTAACAGGTACACTAAGTGTTTCTGTTATCTAATACTTTCCCCTAAGGTATTGGCTATTGAACTTGGCAAAGCCTTAGCCCACTCTGGTTCAAGATTTCAGGGCAACTCTTTGAATGTGGAAGCCCTGTGACTAAGAGTCCAAACATATCACACAAAATCTATCATTGTTTGATATTTTAACACCAAAGGATTTACGTATGGCGGAAAGGCCTTTTATTGCCTTATGTTCTCTTCTCCCTCCTTGGCTCTGTCATACTAGCTAGTATATGAGAAAAATTAATTCACTGTGTAATGTCCCAAAGGGACTAATGTTAGAAATATATAACTAGCCGTGACAACGCTTCCCCAATAAGGATGATGATCATGTGCTTATGTATAAAAAAACTACTCCAACTGAGCCATCTCTGTGCACATGTAGTAGTCCTTATGAGAAAGGACTAATAAATACAATGCTGCTCCAACAGAGCTAGTGTAGAGGTATGCGGCCCTTTTCAAATCTGTATATTAATCTGTAAACCAGCACTGCTCCTACGGAGCTAGAAAAGCATTTAACGATTAGCAAATGAAAGCAACGTTCCGACGGAGCTACGGCCACTTCTCTGTGAGGCAATTCATGCACACGTAACGTGCAAGCACACTTCTAGGAGGCAAAGTTAAACTACACCATAAAGAGCGAGGAGAAGAAAACCGGTACAAAGAAACACTATGAAAGTTACCGTATAGCTCTCGCTCTCTCATTGTGTTAGAGGTGAGAGCTACATGGTAGTAGATCCTGTTTCAGATGTTGTCCCATAAAGTATATAGAGGCATCTCTCTTCTCCTATTGATCTATGTAAACCTTCTTTCCCCTCAGTCAATGGCGGAGCTATGGCCTCCACTTTATTAGTATTAAATTACTGTCCCAATGGAACTAGTGTCTTATAGTGACTGAGTTAATTTATGGGAACTCTCCCCACAATGTGAGGGCCCTCTGAAGCTGAACGAAGACAAAAATAACAAATCTAATACTCTTGAATAACTCCTTCTCTGGTGACAGGAAACCCTGGACCTCCTTGAGGGACATTATTACAAAAATTAAAGTAGATTTGTAGGGGGGGAGGGGTTAGCAGCTAGGAAGTGGGAGGAGTTTTTACTATAGCACCCTGCCTCCTACAGACATGCTGCTTAACCCCACTGTACCTGCATCCCTCAATGACGCTAGAGAAAATGAATTATCAGTAAGTATACAAATACCTTTTTCTCTTGCATAGCAAGGCTAATGGGTCCGTGAGACATCCCAAAGTGGGCCAAAAACACAAGGTGGGAGAGAGAACATAGTAAAGTGAACAAATGAGGCAAGTAAATGTAATGTACAAACCCAATGAAGATCAAAAAATTAACTTTTCTGAAATGTAACTGAAGATCAATTAGTTGTTATGCAGATCTTTTCTGCCAATACTTGCTGCTCGAATACCCAGAATGTGCAAATAGATCACGTAGAATGGGCTGTAAGTCTAAAAAGTAGTTTCTAGCAGAGATGATAAGTTTGTATGAAAAGGGTAGCCCTCATAACAGAATTGTTCTCTTAAGAAACTTTCTAAAAAAATTAAAAAAAGAAATACAGCAAGTTAGAAAAAGTCATGTGCTTGATTAAAATAGGTCAGGCAACATAGCTACTCCCAACTTACACAGTAGTCTCCGGATAAATCATGAGAGAGTACCCAGTGAAGTCAATACCAGATAATAACTGAAGTGGAACGAGTTAAGCACCTACAGTGAAAAACTCACTGTGACAAATATTGCGTTATTCAGACAGAAGACGCACAATAAAATGTGCCCGAGAGTTGAAACGGTTACAGCAATGCAGAGCAGCCTCTTTACCTCACTGGAGGTTGGCCAGTGTACACGGGCTTTTACACTAGTATGTCATATTGGCCAAAAAGACCAGCAAGTGTACAGTTAAAGAGATAGTAATACATCATATTTAAAAACCTGCATCTTGTAGCCATTAAAAAAATAAACTAAATGCCCCCAATGCTATCTCTCAAACCTTTATGGTTTGAGAGATAATCTTATTTAAAGTTTCCCCCTCCTTCCCCTTTCCCTGACATCTGCAGTATAGCTGACTGCAGGAGAATCCAGTCCCGGGACAGGTGGGGGCTCTTCAGCAGAGCCAAGATTGCGTTATTGGAAAAAATCCTTCACTGGAACGGTTTTCTAAGTG
Source organism: Rhinophrynus dorsalis (assembly GCA_037306005.1). Lineage (NCBI taxonomy): Eukaryota > Metazoa > Chordata > Amphibia > Anura > Rhinophrynidae > Rhinophrynus > Rhinophrynus dorsalis. Next base: position 227,952,123 of record CM074725.1, read on the forward strand.
TGCTTGGTCTGCAGAGCCACCGGATAATACGACATACTAGTAAAAGCCAGTGTACACGGGCCAACGTCCGGTGAGGTAAAGAGGCCGGTCCTGCTCTGCGTACTGCCGCCACCTCACTGGCAGGATATGCAAAGCAGTCATGCGCAGTAGAGACTGCCCGAGCGCACAAAATGCTCCCAGTATAGAACTCCCAGCATTCCGTGCTCTCAGCATTCTGTGTTAGGGCAATCTCTACTGTGCATGACTGCATCAGACAAACATTCTGACCTTTTATACTATAGGATAGGCAGTTTTCAAATATGCAAACTTGAATCAAGGTGAAAAGTCCCACTTTAAGGCTTCCCCCCTCTGTACACTGACCTGTTTGGCTCTGAACTGCTGGAGGCTGATGGATTTGTGCTTTCTTGATGTGGATGCACCACTCGGTCTGATGTCTGTGAGGGAGGAGGGCTACCGAAGAGGAAGTTGCTCAGAAATTTCCAGACTGCCAGAAGAGGAAACAGTATTGTACCCAGGAAACTCCAGACTCCTCCTTCTGAGGACTGCACCACAGCCCGAGATGCTTTACCTGCCTAGTCACAGAAGGAAGATTTGTAACAATATAAAACGACAGATAAAAACTGGTATTTCATAATTAAGGGACATATCCAGAAAGCAAGAGTAAAAGGTTTCAAACCAACCAACTGCACATTCGGAAACAAATACAAATCCCTAAATCCCCACTGATTTAAATGCAGATTTTAACCCCCTTTTGGTAATGTTTATATCGTCTCGACGGTGCAGTTGTGGACTGAGGTTTGTAGGGGTCCTAACACAGGTTTTCTATCTTCATTAATCCCTAAAGGGATAGCAATACTTCGTTTTAACTTTATTTTATTTTTTAGGCATTAAAAAAACATGAAGAACGATATAAGTCTTATCTCTCAAACCTTTATGGTTTTAGAGATATTCACAAGTAGTTTCCCCTCCTGCCCCTTTTACCTATTGTAAGCCATCTCTTCTCGGATGTGGAATGCAGTGCATAGACCAGACAGATAACAGCAGGGGACAATCTTCTTCCTATGAGAACAATGAAAGCCCTGCCCCCCTGACAAGCTTTTCAGGTTTTTCCCTTATCTTAATTGAAGATTGTCCCTCTCTGCAGTCTACCTGGGCACCTCCCTTCTGCTCTGGCTGAGCAGTGTTACATCAGTAAAAGGGGCGGGCGGGGGATACTTTGTCATTGAATTACTCCTGAACTACAACTCTGACAGAATTGAAATAACACTCTCCAAAGTTCAAATACTATGGTGATTAATTAGAGCTGCTTTTATTATGAAACATTACTGTTCCTTTAAAGGGACAGAAAACACACATTTTTATTCTACATATTTTGAAAAGGCAGAATACATAAATTCAAATTGATGGTATTTTACTTTTTTCATATTCATCTATATTTTTACCGCTTATGTTCTTGACACTGAGACCTCTGGATCTCTATTTCCAGAGAGATAATTGTTGGGGACAGTGAAAGCAGGCAAAGTGGTACAATGTACCTCTATCCCTGCAGAGGAAAGACTGGAGGGAGCCAACACCAGTTTGTTACAAACAGCAGAGGTCAGCAATTATTTTGGCCTGACGGTCACGTCGGTTCAAGGCGTTTTCAGTGGGACACAATTATACCACATCTATAAACAATACAAATCACAGGGTGTGTGTTTCTGATCTTACACACAATGTATCATAATCCCAGGGCATACTTAAAAACAAGAGAAATCTCTCTTCCTGGTAAAACATTTTCTAAATACATTTCTGTCTCTCTGTAGTCTGGTACAATGATACATTGTATGGAACTTGCGCTTTTTGAGAACTTGGAACATTCTTCCACTGTAGCAAAATCCAGAAGTGATATTTCACTATACAAGGTCTGCTGCATGGGTATGTCCAGATACAAAAGCTAGATAAAAAAAAAAAAAAAAACAACTACCCACAGGCCAGACAGCATACAGAAAACTCAGTGATCTGTATCCTCTACAAATTGCCCCACTGGGGTCCTCCAAATGGATTCCTGACATTTGAGGGACTCCAGTAATTGTGTTACATTGAGGCTCCCAGTAGATTACACCAGCTTTTTACTGCAACGCTCCTTGGCTCTCTCTGAACCAAGCTTCATGTATGTATTTATGAATGGTAATGGGGGAACAGAGCATTTATAGAATATGCCAAGTCAAAAAGTAAGTTTTCTATCATATTAATAGGGAAAATTATCTAGCAAGAACTCACCTTATCTGAAAAATTAATTGTACAATGCTGTGTTAAATCTAGAAATAGTACTAACATGTCTAGAAAACTTTCAAATACTGTCCAATGTGACCTTCTACCTCTATAGAATACAGTAAGAGATCTTAGACGTACCGGCAAGAGTACTATTGATGCACTGGGAGAGAGTTCCAAAGACCGCAGAGACTTCCCATAATCCTCTTTGGTGAATTCTCTCCGGGGAAACATTGTTGCTAAAGAAAAATTGCCATACACGTTTCCAACTGTCTGTGAGTAAAGAAAAGCATGTGGAAGCTGAATGTGGTAGTTCAAATCCCAATATTATTTAACACTAGTGTAAAAGCCAGTGTACACAGGCCAAGGTCTTGGTGATGTTAACCCTTTCAGTGCCAGAGGGGTATGCATCACATTACCTTGCAATGCGTTGAGTACCCCTCTGGCACTCAAACGGTTGTTAAGAGGCCGATACAGCTCTGTGTCCTGCAGCCGACACAGTTATGCACTGTAGAGACTGCCCGAAAGCACAGAATGCTCCCAGAACAGAACTCCCAGCATTCTGTGCTTCCAGCATTCTGTGCGTTCGGGCAGTCTCTACTGCGCATGACGGCTTCTGACAAACATTCCAGCAAATTATTATATAGGATATGTAAGCACAACCCTATGGTCCTTAAAGGGTTAATTGTAGTCTATTGAAATGCATACCTCGCTGCGTATGAGCGTAGTGAAGTTTTTCTATCAGGTTAATGAAAACAAAATGATTGATGGTACACACTGGACTTTACTAACCAAGCTAATGAGGCGCAACCGTTAAACAAACCAAATTATAAGGGGAGGGATTAAAGTTCTGCAAATTTGCGCTGCTTTATCCCTTTGAGTGCAACACAGATATCAACCCATTGCGCTGAAATGTGTTGGATACCTCTCTGGCACTCAAAGGGTTAAATGGGGATTTTTACCCTTTGGAATGATAGAGAGGTCTCCGACACTCTGTGAAACAATGTGCTGGAATCCTTTATACCATTCACTGACTTAAAAGCCCCATTTAAATCAATGGGGATTTTAATTCTTACTCCCATAGATGAATCAAAATTCCTTAAATTCTCATTGGTTAAAAAGAACCCCCTGAGCACTAGAGCAGTCTCTAAAACAACTCGCTGTACATCTCTCTAGTATTCAGGGGGGTTAAAGCTCCAGTTAATTCAAGGGGGATTCTTACTTGTCCCCTAATGTTCAGCTGATTTGGTCCAGAATTTCTACACTTTTTGCTTTGTGAACCTTTCCTAGGTCTGTAGTATATCAAATCTGCTCTTTACCAGCAGAGAAGCTGTCAGTCCAACTGTCTGCAGAGCTTCAGCAGCAGCAAATAGACTCACACAGTGCGCTTTGTGGCCTTTACATTTTATGGTGATGTAAATTCTGTTTCTGGTTTGCTGTCTGCCCTGCCTCGGTGCAGCAGGGGGGCTGGAGATCAGTGGCAAGCAGCAAATCAGGGGAGGCAGTTTTCAGAGGAGTGGGTGGGGGTGAAGCCCATGTCAACTCCTGTGAAAATCTCTGCAGTGAGACTCACTACTGCAGAGCTCCAATGGGTCCCCGAACTGCATGGCGTACCCAAATGATATTATATATATTTGCAGGACTGGTGCTAAACGGTGGTAACCACTAACTGTATGAAAATAAATATAGTAATATAAATATGGCCATAGATCACTATATATCCTTTGGGGCAGATTTCAGCGAGTCATATATATAATTTTCCTTTCATGCTACAGTTTCTATAGATTTTATTGAAGGTATTGGACATACAGTGTTCCCATACTGTGATGTCCATTACCTTAGTTAGTGCTTACATTGTTTCTGGATTTGTATACTTTGTACATATTACTCCTTTAGCTGGTACTTGGTGTGACTGTACGTCCAGCTGAGAGGCAGAAGTGCTACATGTTTTGCATTTTTTATTGGATGTCTCTCTCCATTCACTAATAAATATATTTTTATACATAGTGCTTATCCTTTATCTGTTCTTTTTATATATTATATATAAAATCATCCAAATTAAAGAGGGTGGCGTGCAACACATTGCTTCACTCAACCCTCTGGCATGCATAGGTTTAAGCAAGTCTTGATCACTTACCTGTGCAGCAAACTGTCTTGCTTCCTCGAGGGGAGCATCTGATGCGAACTGGTTAGTGAATGAAGAACCGTCGGGCACCCGGAACTGTATTCTGGTGAAGGCGCTGTGGACAGAGACTGAGTCACAAACAACAGAACTCTGTAAAATGAGCAGCTACAAAGAGCGAAGGGAATTGACCTACCTTCCCTCCCTCAGTGCAGCCTCTCTCCTGGCTTCCTTCTCCGCCTGCTGAGCCTGCAGCTCTGCTGCCCTCAAAGCTTCCAATTCTTCTTTTGATTTTGCATATCGAGCGGCTCGGTCAGCACGGTCCTTTGCATGGGGGAAAAAAAAAAACAAAAAACAATATAAAATGTTAACCCTTTGCTCTGCAATGCGTTGCATACCCCTCTGGCACCCAAAGGGTTAAAGGTGCCTTATTCAGGAATCCAGAGAGGAACAGGCCAGCTGCATCACAGGAGACAAATGTATATTCCACGTGGGATTTTTAACACCTAAAATGCCACAGAATGCATTAGGGAGCTCTCCAGCATTGAGGGGGGTTAACAGCCCTATTTAAACAACTGGAATTTTGGGAATGTTTATTTGCCCCATAGAGCATTTTGTGCACGCCAAAAGCACTCCTTTTCCCATATATTTTAAGTCCCCACACAATGTGCAAAAGCACTAGATGGGGAAAGTCTAGCTGACAGCCTGTGAGAGACGAAGAATTCAGACAAGATCAATCAATCACTCAGGGTCTGGTTCTTGCCCAGGTCTCACTATAGGAATAACAATGATTTTGTCTATTATATTTGTATATTTGGTTTTTATATTTGTATATATACACATTTATTTCACCTTCTGGATTTCCTTATTTATAATGTATACTTTCTTTTTCTTCAAAAGTAAAGCTTTATTATGGAGAAAAAAACAAAACTTAAAAACATTATATAACTATATATCTGTAAGGCTTTTCCTGCTAACTAAAATAAGGTTACTCCTACTGCTGGGAAATATTTCCGCCAAAATTAATCAATGAGCATGTTACAGCTGTAATGACTTTTGAAGGAAGCATGTCAAGCAGGAGTAGTCTTGCTTCACACAATCACTTATACATTCTCTATAATGCAACAGTACTGTTCCTTTAATTCTGTATACATCTTTTGCATCAGTTATTTAATTATCTTCTTTCTTCCGCATTGAATAACGTGAGATCGCCCTCTACCTCTCTTCCTGAAAACCTGCACTGTGGATGCGTCTTTTGTACGGGAGTTGGAAGCCACTACCCTATTTTGCTACATTTGCCAGATATGCAACAACGGTCACACTATATTGGACAAATGTAATCTCATTATTTAGTCTCAAACTAAAAACAAATAAAATAAAAATTATTACTGATGCATTTTGACCCTTTGAGTACCAGAGAGGTATCCAATGCATTGCAGTTGCGGTGAGCTTAATAAGTTTATATATAACAAGTGTTCATTTTCATTCGCTGTGAATTATCTCATGCATGGGGGGAAAAAAAAACTCCAGACAGGGATACACAGACAATACGTCTCTAGAATGAGACCAGCCCAGCGTGTGAAGACACTTAACAAAAAGAAGATCAGCCAGAGGAGTGATAGCGGTAAAGTAGGAAGGAGGAGGACGTATATCTTATTACGCTTAGTGAATAGCTAAGTGCTTTGTCCTCACTGTACCCATGTTCTTGATTATAGCAGAATATATAAATTAAGTTAACCCTTGGATGAAATAGAAGACTCTAGTGAACTGCTCCAGAAGTCACTGGACACATCTCTAGCATCCAAAGGTTAAAGGGATAGTAATACTTAAAGGGATAGTATTACTTCAAAATTACTATCCCTCATATTGTAGCCCTTAATAAACTGAGTTAAATGACACCAGCGGCATCTCTCAAACCTTTATGGTTTAAGAGATAGCCGCTTTCAAAGTTTCCTCTCCCCTGCTGTCAGCGTTCTGCTGCCAGCAGGAGAATCAGGTCTCTGAATCAAGAGGAGGCTCTTCAGCAGAGCCGATATCTCGTTATGGAAGGAAAAATGATTAACCGAAACAGTCTTCTACGTGTGCTTGGTAACCAAGCACACATAGAAGACTGTTTCAATGAATCGTTTTTCCTTCCATAACGAGATATCGGCTCTGCTGAAGAGCCTCCGCCTGTCCCGGGACCGGATTCCCGTGCTGGCAGCAGAAAGCTGACAGCAGGGGAGAGGAAACTTTGAAAGTGGCTATCTCTTAAACCATAAAGGTTTGAGAGATGCCGCTGGTGTCATTTAACGCAGTTTATTAAGGGCTACAATATGAGGGATAGTAATTTTGAAGTAATACTATCCCTTTAAGTATTAATAATCCCTATAGTAAAGTCCTTTTAAAAATACATGTATTGCCCCCGGTTTCATCTCTCAAACCTTTATGGTTTGAGAGATAATCGCTCCTAAAGTTTCCCTCTCCCTCCCCCTTCCCCGAAGTCAGCGTTCTAGCTGACTGAAGGGAAGCCAGTCGTATGAGTTTCAGGCGGTTCTCCGGCACAGCCGCGATCACGTTAATAAAAAAGAAAACTTTCACTGAAATGGTCTTCTACGTGGGCTTGGTTTGCAAGCACACATAGAAGACTGTTTTAGTGAAAGATTTTTTTTTTTTTAATTAACTCGATCGCGGCTCTGCTGCAGAGCCACCTGATGATCTAAGACCGGATTTCCCTTCAGTCAGCTACAATGCTGACTTTGGGGAAGGGGGAGGGCAACTTTAGGAGCAATTATCTCTCAAACCGTAAAGGTCTGAGAGATGACACTGGGGGCAATACATTTATTTTTAATAGGACGTTAATATTGGTATTAGTAATACTTCAGTATTACTATCCCTTTAAATGCAATAAATTCTGTTAACCCTTCGGGGTACAGATGGGTGGCTAACGCACTGCTTCACAATGCACTGCACATCAGTCTGATCCTCAAAAAAGATTAACATATTACAACAGTTTGTCTCTATGTGCCAGAAATCCTCTCTCTCAAACCACTATGGATTGAGAGATATTTGTATGTAAAGTTCCCCCCTCCCTCATCTTCTCCTGACGTCAGAGTGTAGCTGTCAGCAGGAGATCATGGTCCGGGGACGAGCCTGCGGCTCTGCAACAGAGCTGAAACTGCGCTCTTTAAAAAGAATTACTTCACTGGAAAGGTCTACAATGTGTGCCTGGTTTGGAAGCAAACTTTGTAGACCGTTGCAATGAAGTAATTCTTTTTCAATAATGTGATTTCGGCTCTGCCGAAGAGCCTCCTCGAGTCGGCCGACTTGAATCTCCTGCTGTCAGCTTTACAACGGACATCAGAAGAAGGGGAGGGAGGGGGGACTTTCAGTGTGAATATCTCTCAAACCATAGCTGTTTGAGAGATAAGATTTGTGGCACATAGTGTTTTTTTTTTTTTTACATCTACAAAAGTAGAAGATTTTTTTATGGGACATTACTGTCCCTTTAAAATCAAAAACATGGGCCAACGAAGCAGACACGCCCATTGCTATTCCAAAGCACCAGATAGAATAACAGAGTGGGTGTACCTGTGCAATCTGTTTCATAATCCTCTCCCTTGCTGCTTTATCTGCCGCCTTCTCTTGGTTCCGCTCCTGCAGAGCCCTCTTTGCCACATCATCTTCCTGCTTCCTTTTGAACTCCAACATCTCTTTGCCCGTTTTTCGTCTTTCAATTTCTTTCTTGACCTCATTCTGCAGGGATTGTGACAAGAAAAATAGAAAACTTTTCATTGTATTTGCATTGCCTGCACAGTATACACTCTGGACACTAGAGAGGTCTCCAACACATTGCCGCTCAACAGTGTTGATGATATGCACAGTATCGAAGAGGTTAAAACACACTTAGGATCATATGTTCCAAAGGAAAAAAAGTGGAGAAATTACGGGTTCAATCAATGGCACTAAAGGGCAGAAGTAAAAATGCCAGTTTGATTGAAATGGGGATTTTAACTCCCTGAATGCTAAAGGTCTCCAATAAATTATGAAGTAATGTGTTTGGAGACCTCTCTAGCAATCAAGGGGTTAAACCCCCATTTCCATCAGACTGAGTTTTTGGAATTATCGTTCCTCGTTGGTGCACTTGGCTTCCCCAGAATTCCTCCACTATCCTTCTGCCAAATACATTCCACAGGTAGGATCCAACACAAATAGACCTAAGCCCCTGCCCTGGCTGGTTGTCCTTGGGTTTGTCCTCATAGTACAATGACATCGGAGCTGCTGCCCAATCTATCAATTCTGGAATTTATTAGTGATGTTCCTAACAAATTAAAAAATAAACAAAACTTTCATCACCAAGTGGGCCTACAAAGAATTACAGAGGTGATGTGTTAGTCTCTCCATTGCAAGAAAGATCTCCAACATATGGATACGCATTGTGTATTAGATCTGGCACCCAAAAGGTTAGATCCATTAACCATTTTAGTGCCAGAGGGTTATGCAATGAGTTGCATAACCCCCTGGCACGCAAAGGGTTTTAAAAGATCTATTTTGTCTACATAAAGAAATGCAGAATTTATACACTTGTACAGTCAAATAAAATGACCGAATAAAACATCTTACTAAAAGGTTGATTTAATGTCACAGAGAATTAACATTGCACTTAAGTTCAGGGCTATGCAAACACATCATTAACACTATGAAATGAAAGGTGCATTAGTAATGCTGTATTTGATTACATGGAAATCCTTGAATTATAAGAAGGTGATAAACATCCATGAAGCAGATTTAAAAGGCCAATACCTCTTATATGAAAGAATAATAATAAAAAAAAAATAAAAAAAATAATTTCTTTAACCCTTTGACTGCCAGAGGGGTACGGAACGCATTGCAAAGTAATGCATTTCGTACTACTCTGGCACACAAAGGGTTAAGAATACAACATACCCGAGACTCCTGAGTGGCCTCACAATCTTGTACAGTACATTTTTTATATTTTCACCAGTATCTGAGTTTCACTGGCGTCTCTAAATTTAGCTAGCTCCCTTTCCCTCCTGACCTTTACCTCTGACATTCAACTGGAAATAAAGGGATCATGAGATAAAGTAACCTCTATAAGGGGGCATGGCACTTAATAGTAGCTTACAAATTAGAGGAAACGCCTCCCCTTCTTCTGTCCTACTTAACCTCTCACCATTCTCTAGAAGTCAGTTATTCAAGTGTCATCTTAGAGGAAACGAGGCGAAGGGCAATTTCCCCCTGGAAGATTTCCCAAAAAAGTTTCTTCACTTCCTAGAAGGGCACCCAGAGCCAGCAAAGCCTGCACCTCTGGTCCTTTTTCCACAAGGGACAGCTCCATTTTAATCCCCCTTTAGTACTCCTGATCATCGGCTCTGCCCAGGATCTTCTGGGTGCTACATGCTCATCTCAGTTTTTTCTTGGAGTTTAGGGAAGGAACTTCAGTCTCCATTCCCTCCAATCAGCTTATATGGTGTTATTATAGGTCAATCCAGAGCCTAATTATGTTCCCTTACAGCAAAGGACTTCCTTTCAAACTCTCACCCCAAACCTCCTACAGCACGCCCATTATTCCTTTACTCATGGGACTTATTGGGACACATTACCAGATTTCAATACTGGCTTGAATTTTTTGCATGTGATAATAGGATTTTAGTCTTACCTGTTAAATCCTTTTCACTTAGTCCATACAGGTCACTGGTACTCTGGGAGGCGTAAGTCCCCTTTAATAGGCAGGAACAACTATGCAAATGATTTGCAAGGGGCGGAGCCTCCCCTCTTACTGAAGCCACCTTCTGGCCAGAGCCACTTTAGATTGATTTGAGACCCTAAAACTGACCTCAGGTAAGCAAAAAGAAAGACTCCTGTGAGCATGCCCGAACGGTCTCCCACTGGATGCCACAGGAGAGCCAAGACTGGTCCCTTGACAGGGTGGGAGACCAGTGACCTGTATGGACTAAGTGAAAAGGATTTAACAGGTAAGACTAAAATCCTATTTTCACTGTCGTCCAATACAGGTCACTGGTACTCTGGGATGTACAAACATTGAGCTGATCCAGAGGCGGGAAGTAAGGCAAGGACCAGGCGCAAGGCCCAAGTCACTAGAACTGCTATGACCAGTTAATAACATAGCCCAAACTGTAAGTGTCAACGGACACCAACCAAGGGAACAATCCCTGAACTAACACAGCACACGAAACCAGAGCCAACCGGGCTCAACAGTAAGGAAGCACTAAGGATCACAGAGCGGAAGACCTACACAGGCAAGACTGCCTCCAGGACCTTCCTTCCAAAACTGGCATCAGCCGACGCCAGTACATCAACTCGGTAGTGCTTTGAAAAAGTGTGCACAGAGGACCAAGTGGCCGCTCTGCACAGTTGATCAGCAGAAGCTTGATTCTTGTAGGCCCAAGAGGCCCCAATAGATCTGGTGGAATGGGCAGTCACCCGGAAGGGAACATGCTTATTCCTCAACTTATAGGCTTCACGGATGGTAGCCTTAATCCAAGAGGCAATGGTAACTTTGGAAGCCGGTCTCCCTGCCCTAGGCCCCTCAGGAATGACGAATAGAGCGTCAGACTTCCTGATAGACTCGGTGCGATGAACATAAAACTTGAGGCAACGCACCACATCCAACAGATGGAGATCTCGTTCTTTGTCAGATGAAGGATTAGGGCAGAAAGAGGGAACCACAATCTCCTGATTGATGTGAAACTCGGACACAACCTTGGGTAAGAATTCCTTGGTAGTGCGAAGCACAGCCTTATCCTTGTGGAACACCAGGTAAGGAGGTTTACAAGACAATGCCCGTAACTCTGCCACCCGGCGCACTGACACAATAGCCAAAAGGAAGGCCATCTTCCAAGTCACAAGACGTAATGGAATGGAAGCCAAGGATTCAAACGGTGGTCGCTGTAGAACTCCCAGCACCAAATTGAGATCCCACTGGGGAGCAGGACTCTTGAAGGCAGGTCGAACATGAGTCACACCTTGGAAGAAGACTTTCACATCAGGAAGGATAGCAATCCTTTCCTGGAAAAACACAGACAAGGCAGAAGTCTGAACTTTGAGGGAACTCAGACTGAGCCCCTTATCCACACCGTCCTGCAAGAAGGCCAGGACAGTGGGAAGATGGAATTCAAGGGATAACTTCTTATCAGAACACCATGTCACAAAAGTTGACCATATGCGATGATAGATCTTGGAAGACACAGGCTTACGAGCACTGAGCATAGTCGACACCACAGAAGGAGAAAATCCTTTCTTTGCTAGAATCGAGGATTCAACCGCCATGCCATCAAATGGAGAGAGTGAACATCCTCCTTCCACAGATACCCCTGAAGAAGTAGGTCCGGACGGGCGGGAAGTGGGATCGGATCCTTCACTGACATGGCCATCAACTCCGGAAACCAGGACTGGCGAGGCCAGTTTGGAGCAATCAGGATGACAGGACAACGTTCTCTCTTCAACTTCTGGATGACTGACCAATAGAGGAAGAGGAGGGAAGATGTAAGCCAGGGGGAAGTCCCAAGGGATCGACAAGGCATCCACTGCTAGAGCCAGGGAGTCCCTCAACCGGGAGCAAAACACCGGAACCTTCCTGTTGTGTCTGGTAGCCATCAGATCCACCACAGGCATCCCCCACCGTTGAGTGAGCATGTGAAACACCTCTGGGTGAAGAGCCCATTCTCCGCTGTCGACGGTGTGACGACTGAGGAAGTCTGCCATGACGTTGTCCACGCCTGGAATATGAACTGCAGAGATGACAGGCACGTGATCTTCTGCCCAAGACAAAATATCCTTGACCTCCCACCAGGCGGAACCGCTTCTTGTGCCGCCTTGCCTGTTGATGTAAGCCACCGCCGTGGCGTTGTCGGACTCCACTCTGATCGGAAGACCGGTCAATTGAGACTCCCAGTGCCTCAGGGCTAGCCGGACAGCTCGAAGTTCCAGAACATTGATGGAGAGCATGGATTCTTCCAGACCCCATTTCCCCTGAGCACTGAAGCGACCCCAGACTGCACCCCAGCCCCGAAGGCCGGCATCCGTAGTGACTGTGGTCCAATGAGGAACTAGAAAGGATCTCCCTTTCAGGAGATGAGAGAGATCTAACCACCAGTGCAGACTCGACTCGACATGAGGAGGAAGAGAAACAGACAGATGTTGATGATCTGGATGATTCTTGCACGTCTGGATCACAAATCTCTGAAGATCCCTGGAGTGGGCCATGGCAAATGGTACTGCTTCGATTGTGGAAATGAACTTCCCCACTAAGGACGACAACTTCGGTACTGGAATTTCGTCCATGTCCAGAATCCCAGCCACTCTGACGGCTATCTGGTGAGCCACGTCCTCTGGAAGAAACACCATGCATTGGCGAGTGTCGAACAGGAGACCCAAGAACAGAAGCCTCTGAGATGGAATCAAGTCCGACTTGTCCAGATTCAGGATCCAGCCATGACGGTTCAGGGTGTGCATGCACATCTGTAATTGCTGATGGAGAAGCTCCGCTGAGGAGGCCTTCAGTAGGAGATCGTCCATGTAGGGGGTCACTCTGATCCCATCCTGATGGAGCACCGCTATCAAGGAGCCCAACACCCTCTGGAAGACCTGAGGGGCTGAAGTCAGCCCAAAGGGGAGCGCTGCAAACTGAAAGTGTCCCCTGTGGCAGGCAATCCTGAGATACCGCCTGCTCTCTGGATGAATAGGGATGTGAAGATAAGCATCCTGAAGGTCCAGGGAGGCAAGAAACTCCCCTGGAGACATTGCTGCAATCACAGAGCGCAGGGACTCCTGGCGGAAGTGGGAAGTCACCACATAGGCATTGAGATCTTTGAGATCCAAAATGGGACGAGCTCCTCCGTCCTTTTTGGCTACCACAAACAGGTTGGAATAAAATCCTGAACCTGTGTCCCCTTGAGGAACCGCCTCCAGGACCTCTTTGTCCAAGAGATCCTGAATAGCGTCGTCGAACAGACGCCTTTTTGTGGGTTCCTGAGAAGGACGAGTAAAATGGAACCGAAAAGGAGGAAGGGAAGAGAAAGGGATCCTGTATCCCTCTGACACCACCTGAAGAACCCATGGGTCCGCCACTGACTCCTCCCAAGTCCGGCGAAAGATGTGGAGATGACCGCCTACAGCCGGATGCGGACCCGGGTTCGGCGAGTCATGCCGAAGCAGTCTTGGAGGTCTTGGCCTTGGAGGCAACTTTGGGCCTCCAGGACTGTTTGGGCTTGGAGGAGGAGCGCGTAGTGGGAGGACCCGTTTGGGCCGAGGAGCGTGTCTCAGTCTGAAAGGAACGAAAGGACCGATTGCGTTTGGCTGGAAACTTTTTCTTAAAGACTGAGGGTAGAAGAGTACTTTTACCGCCAGTAGCCTCACTGATCATTTCTTTGAGTTCAGACCCAAAAAGCAAATTCCCCTGAAAGGGCAAGGAAAGTAAGGCTTTCTTAGAGGCTGTATCAGCAGACCAAATTTTCAGCCAAAGAGCGCGTCTAGCCACCACAGAAGAAGTGGAGGCCCTCGCCATCATGCGCACAGCATCAAAAGCAGCGTCAGCAACATAGTTCTGAGCTTCAGTGATATTAGCAAGTAGCTGCAACTGTTCAGATACCGGCGCATCCTGGCGAACTGCTTCAGTCAGTCGTTCAGTCCAGGCCGCAATAGCTCTATTAACCCATGCCACAGCAAAGGTTGGGCGCATGGCCGTGCCAATGGAGGCAAAAATAGACTTGAGAGAGCTCTAGCTTCTTATCCGTCCAGTCCTGCAGGGCAGAGGCATCAGAGACAGCCAAAGCGGTAGATTTGGATAGTCTAGAAACAGGAGCATCCACCTTGGGAGGATGAACCCATTTTGCCAGCTCCGCCTCAGGAAAAGGGTAAAGTTTAGCAAACTTTTTGGAGACAGAGGAAGATCTATCAGGATTCTTCCATGCCTCAGAGACCAGACGGGCAAGAGTAGGGTTAGTTGGAAAACAAACAACTGGCTTAGATGGTTTTTTCTGAAAAACATCAGTAGGATCAAAAGTGGATTCCTGAGTCAGAGGAAGGTTGAGCGTATTCAGAACCGCTCTGATCAGACCCTCAGCCGAGACTTCAGGGTCACACTCATAGGGGTCCCCAATGGACCTGTTAGATTCAATAACAGTACGTTCCTCAGCATCAGAATCCTGTAATAGTTCTTCTTCAGAAGAATCAGTGACATCAGGAGCTCCCTGTGGCTTAGGCAGGGAGGTCCTGATGGTAGATGGGGTCTGCCAGACCTGGAGAGCCCCCTGAATCTGAGAGGGAAAGAGTTGAAGCGTGGATCTGAGATCCCTAGTGGCAGCTTTAAACTCCCTCACCCAAGATGGCTCAATAGCGTGGCTGGGAAGCCCAGGGTTGCTATCTTGACCAGTACAATTAGGGCATAGATCCCCCACATTATCGCCATCCAGCCCAATGTGGCAAGAGGAGCAAAACGCCATGGGGGTAGTAGATCCCCCATCCTCCTTAGACTTGGGTCTAGCCCCTAGCTCCAGTGAAGTAGACATGCTCACAGCGTCAATATACCCCACTAATAACACTATCACCCAGAAAAAGTGTAAATGATTAAAGTTTCACCCCAGAAATGTCTAAAAACGGACTTATCTGGCCAGCGAAGGGTTAATCTGTTGAGGAGAGAGAAGGCTCGGTCCCTGCGTAGTGTACTCGCCTAGGAAAAGTACCACAAAATGGCGGCCGTCATGACAGCCAATCAGAAACGAGCGCGAACCAAGCGCTCATGGGAAATGTAGTTTTCCCTTACAAGTACCCCAAACAGTGCCCGAAGCCCCCCTGAACACCCCACATAAATAAAACACATTCCGGATGATAGAGCAGGAGCCTAGCATTAAAATGAGCCCTCTCTGAAGTTGCTGTGACAAGCGGTTCCAGAGATATGTCCCACACTGTGAATTCTCATAGAGAGTAAAGGAGCCCTTGCGTCTGAGCGGGAAAAAGCCGCGCTTAAAGGCGCGGAACACCATTTTTAATAAAGTTTAGTAAAACATTAAAAAGTGCCCAAACAAGCATGAAACACATGAGAAACATAAATAAACGAATATCCAAAGCTCCAAAACCCAGAGAATACCACAGAAATTGCATAAAACAGTTATAATGCAATAGAAACACCCTATGAGTGCTGGAGTGTATTAAAACTCCCAAATACAAGCCCATCAAAGGGACACTGTGGGGACAAGTGGACCTTCAGCACTCAATGGGTGACTCACCTTTCTTGCAGGACTTCTGTCTTCAGGTGACCATGATAAGGAGGGAAAGAACCAGAGGTAAATTCCCCAGTAGGGAAGCTGCTTAACACAAGCTGTCCCCTCTTCAGGGTATAAGGTCCACAGAAAATCCCTGGAAGCTGCACCAGCCACTTTAAAGAGGGCAATTCACAGCCATGGTCACCCTCCTAATGGTGGTATTCCATATTTGAATAAAAAAATAATAAAACACTAAGATGCATAATTGTTCTCTACCTGGTGTGCAAGCACACCAGGAACAAATCAATCTAAAGTGGCTCTGGCCAGAAGGTGGCTTAAGTAAGAGGGGAGGCTCCGCCCCTTGCAAATCATTTGCATAGTTGTTCCTGCCTATTAAAGGGGACTTACGCCTCCCAGAGTACCAGTGACCTGTATTGGACGACAGTGAAATATTGTTTTAATTACTGTATTATTTGTATTCTTTTTATAGGGATCTGGATCCTTCCCAGTAAGCGGACTATTCTAGACCATCACTGGGGGGGGGGTTGTCTCATTCCTATAAATAGTAATTGAGGTACAGGTGCAATTACAATTATACAATTGGGGTACAGGTGCAATTATACCTAGGAGGGACGTTTGGATTGAATTGCTTTTATAACATATAGGTCTTTTATTTATCTGCTTTTGTGTAATACAATTCCATTGATGTGAACATTGATGAGAGATTTTTTTTTCCCCATTTCTGAATTTATGACAAACCTACTGTGTCACAGGGGCAAATAAAAACACCCCACTGATTTAAAGGGATAGTAATGTTTCATAATAAAAGTAGCTCTAATTAATCATCATAGTATTTGGACTTTGGAGAGTGTTATTTCAATTCTGTCAGAGTTATAGTACAAGAGTAATTCAATGATAAAGTATCCCCGTCCCGCCCCTTTTACTGATGTAACACTGCTCAGCCAGATCAGAAGGGAGGTGCCCAGGTAGATTGCAGAGAGGGACAATCTTCATTTAAGATAAGGGAAAAATCTGAAAAGCTTGTCAAGGGGGCAGTGCTTTCATTGTTCTCATAGGAAGAAGATTGCCCCCTGCTGTTATCTGTCTGGTCTATGGACTGCATTCCACATCTGAGAAGAGATGGCCTACACTAGGTAAAAGGGGCAGGAGGGGAAACTTTGCTTGTGAATCTCTCTCAAACCATAAAGGTTTGAGAGATTAGACTTATATCGTTCATGTTTTTTTAATGCCTACAAAATAAAATAAAGTTAAAACGAAGTATTACTATCCCTTTAAACAGGGATTTTAACTAACTGAATGCTAGACAGTTCTCCTATGGGTCATTTGATTTGCCCAGGAATTGTTCTAGTTCTTCTCCTTAACCCTTTGAGTGTCAGGGGGATCTCCAAAGCAATGCGTTAGATACTTCCCTGGCACTCATAGGGTTAAAACAGCCTCCATATTTGGAGATAAAGGTCTGTAAGGAGGCACCTCCCTATAATTTCCGGCCCTTAGTTGTGTCGGAGGAGTGAGCCACACGAGATGAAGGCCTCTGGGTAATCTGAACTCACCTGTTCCTCCTCCTTCTTTCTCTGTTCCCTTCGCTCCTCCAGCTTCTGTGTTACTCTAATCAAATGAAAGAAACGTATAAGTAACCAGAAATATTCTGATCTCTCTCATCCGTAACAGATATTGAGACTTATTTGAACAGTAATTGGGATTTATGCATAAAAGCAGACGGGTAATTTTGGAGCAATGAATTGCACTGCAGGGGACAAATACAAATTTCCAAAAATCCCATTGATAGAAATGGGGTTATTTGTACCTTATGGCGCATTTGGCTTTCTAGACAATTGCTATTTTTCTTTTGAGCATAAGAGCCTATATGCCATCTATAGATGTTACAAGATAAGTATATTATTTTTAAAGCCAGAAAAACTTTTTTCAGAATAATCCACACCTCACCTTTGTACTTTATCTGCAAGGTCTTCTCCTGTTTGTAGACTGAGCCCTGGTTCATTCACAGCTTCTGGAGAGTCACTAGTGTTATCGCTGGGAGACTCTTCACAGGACACAGGAGACTCTAAATAAAAACACGTATCGATAAGAACCATGCAAGTCACATGACCTAGACGTTTCTAGGTTTCTAATTCAGTGCCTGCCGCACACCTGGGCTGGTAAAGCATGCCAGAGTTAACCTGTGCATACCTAAAGCCAACCATCCCTTACTCCCTGCGATGGGTTCTTCCTCAATTACCCACCATCCTCCCTCTGACTCCTTCCCTTAAACTCCACAGCATGCAGGTCATGGTCATCATGGCTGCCTCTCATACCTACAGCAGGCAGTAGAAAAGGCTATAAAAGTATGTATGAACTGTGCTATTGTCTTATTATTAAAGGGATAGTAACGCCCCCCCCCCCACAACCTGACCGCAAAATACAGCAATCATAGAAACATACCGATCGCACTTAGTCCCATCTCTCAAACCTTTATGGTTTGAGAGATGTAAGGCAAGACAGTCCTCCGGTCCCTCCCCCTTCTGCCTGACGAGCTGTAAAGCTGTCAGAGGCAGAATCCGGTCAGCCGACTTTCAGCGGTTCTGCAGGAGTTCTGACATCTAGATATCTCCGTATAATTACTTCATAGGAATGGTCTATAACATGTGCTTGCAAGCCAGGCACATGTTTTAGACCATACCCATGAAGTAATAATACGGAGATATCTAGATGACAGCGCTCCTGCAGAGCCGCCGTCTGGTGCTGGAAGCCGGTTCTCATGACGTCCGCTATACAGCGGACGTATGAGAAGGGGGAGGGAGCGGAGGTCTGTCTTGCTTTACATCTCTCAAACCATAAAGGTTTGAGAGATGGGACTAAGTGCGTTGGTATGTTTCTATGATTGCTGTATTTTGCCGTCAAGTTGTTGGGGGGGTTACTATCCCTTTAAAGCATCTAGAGCGAGGCTTCTATCAATCTTTAAGTGTGTTGTCCAACCCTCTGGCACTCAAAAAGTGTTAACTGTTAGAAGGCCGGTAATATGAGGCTTGATGAAGGCTCATTACTGAAGGATCCACAACACATTCAGCTCTCTTCATGATTGTCTGTGCCTTGCATCTGCAAAAAAATGTGCGCACACAGACAGACAGACAGACAGACAGACACACACACACACACACACACACACACACACACACACACACACACAGAGTCTTAAGTGCGCAGGCCTTCTCACACAGAGGCCTGTGCCACAAACTCCATGGGCCCTCATAGCAGCGGAATGATGCAGGATCCTCTGACTCATGCCATCTTGATGATTACAGTGACTGGTAAGCCCTCCTTGTAGCGACTGAAGATTAGTGCTGTCCTGCCCTCCGTCTGGTGATACAGTAGCCTGAACAGGATGGATGAAGGGTACAATGTTCCTGACAGAGAAATAAGCTACTTCTGTCAGAGAGGCGGGAAATTGGCTATTTCTCCATCAGACACATTCCCAGTCTGCGTCTCCTCCCCATTGGCAGGTTCTATTTTTCACAGACTGTCATCTCCATCAAAGTCCCCTCTCCCTTTCCCTGCCTCTTACCCCGATATATTTGCTGCTGCCTCTCTCCTAATCCCCTTCCAGACATAGATGTAATGAAAAGGACAGATATTTGGATGCTCTTTGTGCATCTGATCAAACCCTATTGTACTGATACAATCTATTAGTCCTCCTCTCAAGAGAAAGCCACAAGTGCTATTTTTCTGTGTATAACAGCAATACTGTATGTGAACAGCCAGCCAAACTCTAGGGCTGTATTAAATAGGCCCGAAGGTTGGATCAGGTCCATGGGCCGTATTTTTCCTCTCTCTGGTTTACATTCCAAGTGTTATTGCGATCCAGTCCTGTAGTTGTCAATGTGTGGCTCTCCAGCTGTTGGACTACAACTGCCATCATCCTTTAACGGCCATTGCCCTGCAGAGGATGATATGAGCTGTAGTGCGACACCAACGGGAGAGTCACAAGGTTGCTCCAAGAAAATTAACTAATGAAACTCCACCTCTGCTCTGATTCTTACCTGTGGAAGATATTGGAGATGCAGGCTGCGTCTCTACTGGCTGCCCGTTATCTGGAGAGTTGTCACACTGAGTAATGGCACTTGACTGTTCAGGACACTGCTCTGGGGAACTTTCTGTAACCTGCGCATTTACTACTAATGCATCATTCTTCCCTGCATGCATCTGAAAAGCATCAGAAGGTAAAGATCACCATGTGATACACCTCCAGAGATAAACGTTTCGGAACGGATTCAGGAGTCTTAAGAGGAGAAATTCAGGAACAACACAACTGTACCATAGGGGACAAATGAAGAGTGGGAGCGGCCAGAATCAATGAGGTGCTCATCAAAATCTGGCACAGTTGGCCACTGACAGGCAAAAGGATTTATCAATAGTGCCTTAAAGGGATAGTAATACTTCGTTTTATCTTTATTTTATTTTGTAGGCATTAAAAAAACATGAAGAACGATATAAGTCTTATCTCTCTATCTCTATGGTTTGAGAGATATTCACAAGCAAAGTTTCCCCTCCCGCCCCTTTTACCTAGTGTAAGCCATCTCTTCTCAGATGTGGAAGGCAGTCCATAGACCAGACAGATAACAGCAGGGGACAATCTTCTTCCTATGAGAACAATGAAAGCCCTTCCCCCCTTGAC
This sequence comes from Rhinophrynus dorsalis, assembly GCA_037306005.1. Classification (NCBI taxonomy): domain Eukaryota; kingdom Metazoa; phylum Chordata; class Amphibia; order Anura; family Rhinophrynidae; genus Rhinophrynus; species Rhinophrynus dorsalis. Next base: position 227,972,410 of record CM074725.1, read on the forward strand.
AAGCTTTTCAGGTTTTTCCCTTATCTTAATTGAAGATTGTCCCTCTCTGCAGTCTACCTGGGCACCTCCCTTCTGATCTGGCTGAGCAGTGTTACATCAGTAAAAGGGGTGGAAGGGGGATACTTTATCATTGAATTACTCTTGAACTACAACTCTGATAGAACTGAAATAACACTCTCCAAAGTCCAAATACTATGATGATTAATTAAGAGCTGCTTTTATTATGAAACATTACCATCCCTTTAAGACACCCCAGTGGGCTGCAGATTACAGTTTAAACTCTAAATGTGAGCATGTTGTGAGTCAAAATAAAGAGGGAGGCATTTTGGGGTAAAAATAGGTTGTGTGTGTGGTGAAGAGGGAAAAGATCATCCCCTCTCACTGCACCAGAGAAGTGACCGGGGAGAATGCAAGAGAAGTCTCTGAGAGCCCCACCTGCTGCTCACCACAGCACTCGCTGTTTATCCTAATGGGAAATCCAGCCCTGCCTACAATACAATTTAAATTGCATGCAGAAAAGTTGCCTAAGTAGAGGCAAACTATACAGTTTGGAATAAGTGTCACAATTTGTTCCCAGGGGTTGCCAGGGGTCTTTTGTGTAGCAGACGACTAGATCAACATTCTTTATTTTTGCAGCGGTCTGTACTTGTTGAATTCTATTGCTTGCATGGCTAGGGAGTAACTAAGGAAAAGTTTTCTACTAAAGAATTAGGTGTGGAGGTGAAGTTGCAGACTCCCAAAATGGAAGTCTGCAGCTATAAGCAACTGAAGATTTCCTACACAGGAATAAATGTATAGACATATTGTATTGCTGTATGAAGGACTTTTTTAACTAAATTAATTTACCATGAAGGATACACTGAAATAGTCTCATTTTCAAGCATGCCCTGGGTACTCATCTTATCTGCCTCAGAAGGGCGAAAGGCAGAGATGACCATGCCATGACTAGAACCTGCCACTCTGAGGTTTGAACAGGTTTTACAGCAGGTGCACTAATCAGCTGAGCTGTTTTAACCCGCACCTGTTTCACTTTGGATATCTTGGCTACGAGCTCTTCTGCCGATATACTGCCAGCGATGACTTCCAGCGGAATTCCATTCTCTCCAATGAAGAAGCTGGATGGAACGCACACTACCGGATCTGAGAAACACCGCGTTAAGGATCGAAGGGTGGGATTTACAAAAAAAAAAAAAAAAAAAAAAGGTTCATAGTACTTTTTAAGGAACCGTCCTTAACCCATTAACGACCGGCTGATCAGCGCCGTGACGCGAGTTAAGGACTGCTGAGCATTTTTTTTTCTTTTTCCGGTTCCGGACTCCCCAAATGGCATGCAGCCACGGGGGGAGCCCAGAACTCTATGACAGTCATAGTACGTCATGGGTCGTTCAGTCAGATCGTCCCTTGACGTACTATGACCGTCAAGAGTCGTTAAGGGGTTAAGTCATGGCAACTGGAGATAACGTCAGGGCTGATTTACAAATTATTTAAGGCATTTTTATAAATATGGAGTTAGTACTCTGATGGTAGCACCTGGAATGCTTAAGGATAGCATATACCTGGCGTTAAGATTCTTGTGAAAATAGTATAATTTCTTTTTAACCCTTTGAGTGCCAGAGGGGTACACAACACATTGATTTGCAATGCGTTGCATACCCCTCTGTCACTCAAAAGGGATAAATTTGCTGGGAAACTTTTCACAAACGTTGTTACTCCATTTTTTTGTTTCATTAGTTAATTTTTGTTTTTTTGTTTTTTTTAAACAGACTACATGAAGTACAGCCCTCCTAAACTGGCCTAATTTTGCCTATTGGGAAAACCAGCCATGACTGTATTAGTCATCCCCATCTAAGTCAATTGGAATTTTTAATTTCTCACATATATGGTGCAGTTGGTTTGCCCCATAATTACTTAATTCTTATTTCGAGCACAAGAACCCAAGTGAGATGTCACTGAAATGCCGAATGTGGCCTGAAAAAAAAAAAATGAAATCTCTATTTTGCTATACGTAACAGTAAGAATTCCATAGGAATAATTGCAAAATGCTAATAATTCAGTTGGCTTCCCTGTGGAAAGTATTTCACAAGGCTCTGCCACTCAGAAGGGTTAAAGACAGAATATATGTTGGCCTGTGAATACATCAAACTGCTGTTTTGATGTCAGGAAATTAAGTATTTTTATTTTGACACAAATCTAGCAGTGGCAATATGCAATTCTTGTGCTTTATTTGATATCTGCAAGATCAACTTTATTTAAACATCATCCTGATGGACCTGCAACGTACTGTTACTATTTTATCATAGACCCCACGAAAAGGATACAGATTTGGGAAAACTGCAAACATGTTTCACTGAAAAGAGAAAAAAAATCATTAGAAATCAGGTTTATTTGATGTGATAAAACAAACTAGCACAAAGAACAGTGGGGGAGATTTACAAAACTGAATATATATAAAAAAAAAAATAAAAAAAAAATAAAAATGCCATGTCTTATTTATAAATGAATAAGGGAACCACCCCCACTCAGTATGGGGCGCTCTGGAGGACAAGGGCACTTTTTTCTTTTTTACACAGAGGTGATCTGTGATTTCAGCGTGACGTGCAGCTGCTCAGTGATCAAAAACTTCCAGGACATGCCAGGACCGTGAAGCAGTGAAGGTCCTTGACCATTGAGTGTTAAGGGGTTATTGGGACATTCACTGACTATTTTAACCCTAAAAGAACCAGTGTTATGTTGCACAACCCTCTGATCATTAAAATGATAAACACGCATGAGCAGATATTTAATCAAATGACGAAACATCCCTTCACAAGTAAGATAGGAGCCAATTAAGGACTCTCTCTCTCATTTGCTATCCCATTTACACTGGACACATGAATAATGCATTTTAAGGCATTTTTCATGTGTCCATTTTTACAGGCATGATTCGACAACCATAGTTCATATATTTAAAATCCCAAACTGTGAAATTCCTGGAGGTGGAAGAAATCAAATTTATATTTTTTCTAATCAGCTCTTTATGTGTTATGAGCCTGATAAATCTTGTCCCAGCCTCACAATATTCAAACCTCTTATTTTCAACTCACTGTCACTCTGTAGGAGGTGTATGATGTCATGCAGGAGGAGGGACCTAAGTACCAAGTATACGTCAGTTTCTTGCCAGCATCCCAAGCTCTCTACCCAATGCCAGAGGTCAACATTACCAATTAGTGATTTATCAAATTAAATGAGGCATCACAACTTGCCATTCAACTATGTTATTCAAGAGGAACTTTCACTTGGAAGAGGAATAATTCATTTATAATTAAATGATAACATTTTATCAACTGCTGTAAATCAAGAAAAGAAATATCAACAACATCTTCAAATAAACAAACCTTTTACTATCCACTTTGATAGCAACAAATCCTTCAGATGCCGCCCGGGCCACCTCCTCATTCCCCCAGCTCTCGGTCATCTGTGTGGATTGTTCATCTTCTCCTGCAACAAAATCACACAACAAACAACATACAATTAGCTGGCATCCATTTGCGACTGAAGAAAAAAAAAAAAGTCACCTATGTGAATGATCTGTACAGAGGCCCCCTAGGCCGCCATACACACAAAGCATGCCGTGTTCTGTGCCAATACTAGGAAGTTGCAGAAAGATGCAATAGGCTGTTTTTACATGGGACAGTAATCACACAAGTGTGTGTGTATGTATGTATGTATGTATGTATGTATGTATGTACACACACACACACATACACTATATAATATGTTGGAGGGTTTATCCCCCTTAGAAAAACATGGGTACTCGCACTGCTTGAAAGGTGTTTTTTAATCAAAGTTATTGAAGCACAAACATTAATTTTTTTTTAGGTGCAGTATCTCAATGGCCTGAAATTGTACAGTGGCGCTGTTGGCACACCAATGCCACTGTGATAAAAAAATTATAGTTTGAGCTGCAATAACTCTGAATAAAACACCTTTCAGCACTGGGAGTACCCTTGTTTTACTCAGGGGGATAAATCCTACAACATTTTTATTTATTTATTTATTTATTTTTTTACAATTTAAGTATTACTATCCCTTTAACACAGTGATACTGAAGTCCGTATGAACACGTTCTAAGTGTTCTGTATGGACCAGACCATCAAATAGTAACATCCCATGGCTGACCAGAGAAGACTAATGCATAAGGATGTAATTAACCCTTTGTGTGCCCTCTGGCACTCAAAGGGTTAAAGACATTACCAGTTGCCCAAATCAGTCAATCAGTAGAATTGGAGAGGAGGTCCAGCTATAAATCTAAGAGAATAAGGCACAGTTATATCATGTTAGGTGAAGGCACAATGGAGTTTTTTGTTGTTGTTTTTTTTTTTTTTTTTTTTTTTTGTGTGTGTGTGGGGGGGGGGTTGAGGGAGCTATTTAAGGGATAGTATTTGATGCCAATAAATGCAGCTCCAATTAATACTCATATGTTATAGTTCATGTAATGCTGTATTTCAATCATATCCAACTTGCAGTTCAAAAGTAATTCGATTCTAAAGAGGCCCCTCCCCCCGCACCTTTTACCTCTTGTATGCAGCTCCCCGCAGATGTGGAACCTGGTCACTTGACCAGACCGCTCACATCGAGGGACAATCTTCTCACTGTGAGCATAAGAAAGTCATCTCCACTCTATTCCCTCTTTATCACGTCTTAGTGAATCTCTCCCTTGTATTTCAGTAAGAGCCACAGACATAGAACATGCAAGTCAAAGCTAGACAAACTGAGGCCTTCCAGCTGCTGTCAGACTACAACTTCAATTGTCCCCAGTCAGCCGATAGAAGTTGTAGTGCACAACCTCTGGAGGGGCACAAGACGCCTAACCCGGATGTAAATATTCGGTTTACACAACAAAAACAAATGACAGCATTAACTCAGGATTTTTTGCAGTGTGAATTTTTATTTGTTCTCAATAAAGTAGTATTCCAGCCATGTGTTATTGCCTATAAAAACCCACATTGTGGAAGAGCCTAAATTAGAGCGGTCATCCTATATTATAATTCGCTAAGGATGTTTGTCAGAAGCCGTCATGCGCAGTAGAGACGGCTGTGCGTGTTGCAGTCATGCACAGTACTGACTGCCCACGGCTGATACGGAGAGGGGTGCTCCGAATTCAGACCGTAGTCCCCTCTGCGCACCTTCGTGCGCAAAGAGGACTACGGTCTGAATTTGGAGCGCCCTGCTCCATATCAGCCGTGGTGCAGGCAGTCAGTACTGCGCATGACTGCAGCGCCACCAGTGTTGGCCCGTGTACACGGTCTTTAAAACTAGTATGTATATGTTGTGCCTTGAATTGCAAGAGAGTTGCAGACTGGCACCCAGAGGCTTGGAGAAGGGCAAGTGAGTGCACATAGCTTTGTGGATACTTTACTATGTCCTTATGGTTGACTTTTTCTATTGTCTATATCAGGGCTCAAAATTTCCACTTGCCATTAGCCAATGGTGAGTGAAAATTTAGCTCTGGCGAGTAGAAATTCAGCCCTGGTTGGTATGTTATGGCTTGCAGTGGCGAGTAACTTTTCAGGTCTGGCTAGTAGCAATGGACTTAAAATTATAAGCCCTGTGTATACATATCATTTTCACTGGAGCCGATCAGTATTACTGTTTATCATTAATGAGAGACACTAAAAAATGATCATATGTTTATAGTACAGTAAAACTAACAAGAACCTCCAAACTGTAAAACTGCTGCCCAATGAAGAGTTAAACCTCCCGTTCATGTTGCAGGGCCCTGTGCCAGCAAAATGGTTAAGTCGTGACAGCATATACTGAACTGTTATTGATGTTCTCACGGGCATGGTACAGAATGCAGACTCTAATCATGGTCTCTCTGTAACAAACACTCACTCTAAAAATAACATTAACGCTGCGTGATTATCACAAACAGCAGTTACATGTCAACAAATTACAACAGTTCTGCCTGAGGATAGCAGCCTGACACTGAATATCTGAATTTCGACACAGCAATGTCCTCTCTATTACCCCAATAAACATGTAGCCACGCAATTTGTACTATTGATACTGGGTGCAAATTGCACTCAGCTGAACTGTTCTTTTGTTTTAAGAAAAAGGTTTTAAGGGTTAATCAGCTTGTAAAAATTGTGTCAGTCCATGGGTCTTACGTACAAAAAAGTAATTTCAGGGTAAACGCACTGCACCATAGGGGGATCAAGATACAGACGGGGAAGAGAATCAAAGGGGGTATCAACAGTCAAGAGGGGGAGAAAGAGTCGGGGGGGGGGGAGTCAAACACACTAATACTGATACACAAAGATAATAAGACACTCTGATATACATATAGACGAGCATACACATTGGCACACTGATACACATATAGACAACATACACTGACACAGTGGTACACATATAGAGAAGCACACACACACACATTGTTACATGCTGATATCCTTACAGAGATACACACACTCACACAGTTATATACATACAGGGATATACACTGACACACACATACACATATAGAGAACACACACAAATTGACACTTAAAGACATACAGGGGTGAGGCATAAAGGGGTAGGACACAAGGGGCGGAGCCAAGGGGTGGCAAAATTAGGTTTTGCCTAGGATGGCAAAAATCCTTGCAACAGCCATGGTGATGACCAACATCATCATTAAGAGTCAGCATGATTTGATCAATAATAGATCATGTGAAAATAATTTACTTGTTTTCTATGAAAGAGTAAGTGGTAATTTGGACAAGTATGTTTCGGTGTTGGAATTTGCAAAAGCCTTTTATACTGTGCCTCACAACAAGTTACTGCATAAATTAAAAGGCTTTGACTTGGGAAGTGAAATCTGTGCATGGAGAGAGGACTGGTTAAATGACAGAATGTTTGTAGTTGTCATTGGAACCCCTTCAAGTTGGAACACCTCAGGGTTTGGTCCTGAGCCCCAATGTATTATTATTTTGTTACTGATATAGAAGTAGGTATTGAAAGTAATGTCTCAGTCTATGCTGATGACACTAAACCATGTAAGGAAAAACATACAGAGCAGGATTTGAAGGGGTAGAAAATGCATAACCCAAAATGCTACATATACTTTAAATGGTAAACTAATTGAGGAATCCTCGTTATAGAAAGATTTAGGAGTAATGATAGACTTCACAGCAGTGTGCAGAGACACTCAGCTGCAGTAAGAGCCAATAAGGTACTATTGTGTAGAGGGATGAAAATATAATTCTACCTCTATATAAATCGTTGGTAAGACCTCATATTAACCTGGAGTACAGGTATGAGCACCAAGTTTAAAAAAAAAAAAAAAAGATCTTACTGGACTGGAAAAAGCTCAGAGATGAGCAACAAAACTGATAATGGGATTGGCGGATCGGACTTATAAAGAGAGACTAGCCAAACTGGGTTTGAGAAGAGACCTCTAAGGGGTGATATGATTACCATTTACACATATATTACATGGCTATTTGTAACATTGCTTTGTTTTTATATTCTCTACCTTCGTTCAGTGCCAAGGAATACTTAGGCATTTCCTAAATAAAAGATAATTTTTAAGCTGCTCTGTAAACAGACAAACTGATGTACTAAGAACAACTATGGTAATTCTGAGGAAAACCTACAAATTTCCATTAATTGAAATTGGATTTTAAACTCCTGGTTGCTACAGAGAGGCAAAGAGCGAGAGAGAGATAACTCTCCAGAGTGAAACGGGTTAAAAGTCAATTCCCAACTCGCTGCCCTGCAGAACTTGTGATCTAGATTTTGGTGCCTGAATCACAGGGAAGTGGAGGGCCTCTTATGTACAAAAGAAGAAACAAACAAACAAAAAAGTTCTAGAGCAAAGCAATTGAAATATATGGAACAAATAAAATTCTGCAAGATTCCCCATTGATTTAAATGAGGCTTTCCACCCCCTGGATGTTTGCAATGCGCTGGAGACCACTAGCACTCAAGAGAATAAAATCCTCATTTAAATTTCAGTGGGAATTTTCATGTATTCCCTGTGGTGCAGTTGGTTTGCTTTAAAATTGCTCACTTTTCTTCCCCCCAATATAGAGCATTGTCATTATCCTGAGTCTGTGAAGCGCAATCTTTCAACAGTAACTGTTACTGACGTAGGTCAAATACTAACCCCGTAAGGACCAAGGGGTCAACAATCCCACTCCACACAGACCATGGGTGCTCAATAGGTAGAGGTTACTGGTAGATCCCAAAAATTCACAAGGAGTAGCTTTGCATTGGATACCTCTCTAACATTCAAGGGGTTAAAGCCAAATTTAAATCAATGGGAAATTTGGAAAGCTTTTTGTGGTTTATGGCACGACTGGTTTGCCCCAGAATTACTTCTTTTAGCAGATGTTTTACAATATTGTGCATATTGGCTTGGTCCAATTTTACCCTGTATAGAAAGGCAATAATATAAAAATGCATACGCGTTACAACAGTTTGAATGGTGTGTGTGTATCTATATTACTAGTGTCTGGGCACCCCTTATATTATATAGTGTAGACCAAGAGTAGGCAACTGCTGCCTCTCCAGCTGCTGGAGACTAAAACTCCTATAATCATAACATGAGGCAACAACTGGCACAGCTCGTAATGCAGACAAATCAACCAGCACTCAGCAGCTGTTCCTGAATGTGCAGGAAGTAGGGGACAGTTGATTCAAACAATCCAAACAAACATTAGTATATGACACTGGTTCTCAACCAGGGTGCCGTGTCACTTTGGTGTGCCCCAGGCACCAGCTTAGGGTGCCCACTCTTCTATGAAGACACTGACAAAAAAATGGGAATATTTGAGATTATTCTTCACTTTTGTAAAAACAAATACACATCTAGAAATAGAGTCAACAGAAAAGGTGTAAAGGCACCTGCCTGACACATTTCACACTAAAACGCTTACTCACAGGCCTATGAGCAGGTGCCCTTACCCACCAAGTCTGTTGAACAAAACATTGGTTTTTACTTCCTGGATTGGAACAGAGTTTACAGAGCTCCCATTATCCCCGATCAGCCAAAAGCTTGTCAGCATTATGGAAATTGTATCCCTGACAGCTGGAAAGCCAAAGATTTACCACAACTGCTCTAGCTCAGACACAGAGGGACCTTATGAACAGAAACCAGGGCAAACAGACATTCTGAAAATCTTCACCAACAAAATGTAACCCTCTGAGCACCAGAGAGGTACCCAACGCATTACAATGCATTGGATCCTTCAACGGCATTATCTGGATAAACAGAGCTTGGAAGACAGCAGTCTCCAAAATGTTGCTTCTCTGTGTGTTGCACATTGAAATCAGCAGGAATTTACGTCTCCCTTGTGGTACAGTTGGCTCTGTCCATTTCTTTTATGTGTAAGACCCAGAGTATCGATTTAAAATTGGGGCCTTATGTTCTAATGAATATTGAACAAATCAAATGCACTGCAGGGAAGATATAATAATTGCTAAAATTATCATTGATTTAAATGGGACTTTTAACCCACTGAATGCTAGAGAGGACCTACAAAGCATTCTTCACAATGCACTAGACACATCTAGTATTCAAGAGGTTAAACTGTCTGTTTTCAAATTTTCTCACCATGGTGCTGTTGGTTTGCCCTACAATTGCTCCCATTTGCACTGAAATATATGGACCTTGATTTCTTCCTCCTTTGTGATCAATAAATCAAATACATTTAACAGATTTATATGGGGAGGTGGGGGGAGGCAGAAGCGATTATTTTATCAATGTCTAAAGACTGTCACATTTTGCACCTAATTTGTGCCCCACATTCTCTGGCTGTAATCTTAATAGTCCGTCTATGTAAAATATATGTATAAGATGTGAAAATGCTGGGAAGAAAAGTCAAACAAAAGTCGAAAGCTGAGACTTTTTATTCAGCTTAAGATATATGTTTAAACCATGTACAAAAATCTTATACATTAGTAGTGTAAACCATACAAAAGAACTTATTGCCCCCAATGTATCAACACAGATGTCCCCACCTGTAAGTGAAACACCTGCAGTTCTAATTACACAGACTAAACCAAGGGTTGACAACATGTGGCTATCCAGCTTCCTTATTTCAATGCTCATCATCCACAGAGTAAGGGAGAGACAGAAAGAGAGCGATAGCATGTACATGGGAGAGAAAAACACAAGAGAATCTGAGATGGAAAAATAGTGCCAGAAAAACAGGACTTGTGGATGCAAGACAGGACAGGCGCTGTGTGGCCTCGATATTGTGTCCATTACACACCTAGGGCAGCACTTTGCCATTTATAATAGTATTCTATAAACTGCAGCAGTCAATTACCAACCCCAAATGCTGTGTGCAATGCACTGTACCCCTCAGGTACAAAAAGGTTTAAATGTTCAACCCTCCGAATGCAAGAGAGGTGTCCTATGTATTACTCTGACATCTTTCCTTTAGATACACTAGAGATGCAGTTATCAATCCTAATCATAAGGAACCACTTACAGACCAGAACTTAAGGATTTCCTTTTTCCCTGCTTGAGAACAGGAGAGTGAATCGATATGAGCGAGCTTCTGATTTACTTACCAGGTCCCTAGCTGGGAAATCCTTGAGTACTTGCCTGTTATTAGCCCTGTGGACCAGGGCTGAGAATCACTGCACTACACTGTGTGTCCATAATTGCAGGATTCCATACATTATACCAACATATTGTTGAAATGACAAGTGTTGAAACTTCACAACATTCTTCTTTTCTACCATAGGATGATCCACAGGATAGAAACTTGTAATTTCGATCATATTTTGGTCAATTTAAGGAATCTTACTAACCATCACATATTACTCATCAGAAGTGGAGGAAATTCGGAATTTCACTGCATGTTCTAGAGTGAAGGGAACACCCATAGATCCTCTTCTACTGGAACACAGGATGGTTTGCTAACTCTACCTGCTGCAGACATGGGTCACGGCCTTAGTTTCATGCCCATCTCAGCCAGGTAATCAATGATTCTCTCTCATGGCAGACAAGTCTGCCAGTAACAGTTATTTATCATTACACAATACAGCAAACAGAAAATGTCTACGTAACGGCTACCAAGATTAGAAAATAACAATCACTCATCTTAGCAGCCATTATTCATTGTGCATCTCTTCATTGCCACTCAAAGTTCCTAATTTGTCACTATGGGGGTTACTAACACACAGTTCAGTTACAGGTAGGTATCCACCAGAATACAGAATACTGGCATTTGCTGTTGCCTTCTGGTCTTTACACACTGACAGACTGTCTTTCTATAACTCCTACAATGCTAGTAGTATTTTCATTCTCTAGTCCAGGGGTTCTTAATCCTCTCCTCAGAAACGATCAATGGTGCAGGTTTTCAGAATCTCCTAATGTGAACACAGATAAAACAGCAGAACAATCATTCTGAAACATCTGCCTTACTGTTTAAATGAGATACTGAAAACATGCACTGTTAGGAGGCTTGAGGACAGGTTTTACCTCCCCTGCTCTAGTCTACTTTCTTGTACACTGGCAGTCATTGTCACTCACTGGTCCCTACACAGTGACAGTGCTGTCACTCTGTACCCTTACTCACTCGAAGTTGTTGTCTCTCTCTGTCTTCTTGCACAGTGGCAGCTGCGGTCATATTGTACACCACTGTACACACCAGTCTCTGCTGTTCTCTAACCCACTGTCTTCTCTATACACACACCGACAGACAGTCCCTGTCCTCTCCTTACACACTGACAGTCCATGTCCTCTCTATACATACTGACAGCCCTGGCCTCACTTTACACGCTGACAGTCCCTGTCCTCTCTTTACACACGGCCTCACTTTACACACTGACAATCCCTGTCCTCTCTTTACATACTGACAGTCCCTGTCCTCTCTTTATACGCTGACAGTCCCTGTCCTCTCTTTATACGCTGACAGTCCCTGTCCTCTCTTTACACACGGCCTCGATTTACACACTGACAGTCCCTGCTCTCTCTTTACATACTGACAATCCCTGTCCTCTCTTTACATACTGACAATCCCTGTCCTCTCTTTACACGCTGACAGCCCTGGCACCTCTTTACACACTGACAGTTTCAGACACTGGCACTCTTTGCCTTCTAATATTAACACCACCAGCCCACTGCCCCTTCTCCTCACCTGCCACGAAGACTACAAACACGGAGCTCCTCTGCTTGGCAGCGCCTATGGCCTCGGGAATGGAGCCCTGGAACCACAACATGTCCACTGCCTGCCTGCCTCCTACCCCCGCCTGGCACCTGGCTCTGATCCCCAAACACACAGCGGTGACGAAGCGCTGAACCGGACGCGACTCCGCACTACGTCATGACGTATCACGCACCGTGGAAGCCTGCCCATAGAGTGAAGCTGCGGTAAGGGCGGAAGTACTTAGACTCATTTTGTCTGTAGAGGCGTTTGTGAGCGTTGGTGATGATGAGTTGTGCTCATGAAGTTGTTGTTGCTGGACTGCAGTTTTAGAGATCCCCAGTCGGCAATTGGCTGGCTGTGCATGACAGTGCATATGTCCCAACATTTCAAATGGCCGAAGAGGGACACTTGTCTTTTAGGAGGTGTCGGGGGCGTGGCAGCTGGCTAGGGCATTACCAAAAATTTTTAAGTTGTTTCATGACCTATGGACTCCTCTTTGTGTAACCGAATAAATGATTTAGTGTATTTTATCTACATATACTAATTTATAAACACATATACTGACGTTTAAACACATTAATGTGAGTTTTATTGCTGTGGAGCAATGGGATACACTTATATACACACCATACAGTCTGATCTCCTAAACACAGGGACACCAAGGTGGGAAAGAGGAATAGAGGGACTTGAATCCTAAAGAGGGACACTTGGGAGATATGAGATAGGAAGTGTAGTCTAACAACAGGTGGGCCTCAAAAGGTGCCCAAATCAACCCTTTAGCAAGTGTTTTGAGAGTGCATTACTGGGTCTTCTGGGCAGAAGCTGATTCGCCGGATGTGGGGAGTTTTCTTTAAATCTACATCCACGTCTGCTGTTTCCTACCCAGTTTGTCCAACTTTTCCTCCTTCCTCCCCCAGTTCCTCCCATTTCCTGCCCGCTTGTGTTATGTCCCAGAAAGCCCCGCCCCAATGCCCAGGTAAAAACTGCCCCCTTTTGTCACGATTTGTGGGAATCATACTCCCCTGTGGCATCAGAGTAGTCACCTCCGGGGACTTCACAAATTAAATTAACATCTAACTCCCTGCCAGAAAAGCATCCATCACACTACAACACAATGCATTAGATACCCCTGTGGAACCAAATAGTCAAATTCTATTAGCAGATTTTTCTTTGTCCAAATGTAGGCCATAAATTGTACTCTAGGCTCTGTTACAGGCCTATGATGTAGACTAGAGAATGCAGACAAAAGGAATTGACAAACAAAAAGAAAAACCCGTGCTTGTCTATGTAAAATTAAATGTGTCCTGTAATGTGCATATATAATATTTCTTAGTAAATATGTGCCCTGTAAATGTAATTTCACATATTTACATTTTTGTCTGCTGTTTTTATTTTGGGTCTGTTCCTGAGGTTAGGGGGACTGGAGAACCCTCTCATTCCCAGCTGCTGTCTATGTACTTACCCTTTATATTCACATTAAAATTATATTTCTATATGGATATGTTATGGTGAGTTGGTGCTGTGAGTTTTCTGTCTTGCTTGAACAAAATGAATTACCTTTTTTATGCTGCAGTGAAAAAAGACCAGAGATGGCTAGCTCTAACTAAATTTATGGGTTAACCTTCCAAATGCCAGAGGGGTGCACAACCCATCGATTACAATGAGATGAGCAGCCTCCAGTATTGAAGGAACCAAAAATATTTTTATTTTGTGGGATAATACGACATACATTGCTTACCACGATTCAAGTAATAGGTCAGAGTGTTAAACTTGGTTATCAGTTTAAACTCCCAGATTTTTCTCTGGGTTTTAAAAATTTCCCATCCGTACAGTCACTTTGAGATCTTTAAAGGGATAGTATTGCTATTTTTTTTTTTTTTTTTTTTTTTTACAAACTTGAATCTTGTAGGCATCAAAAAGTAAAACTAAATGCCCCAGTCCCATCTCGCAAACCTTTATGGTTTGAGAGCTATTCAGCAACAAAATTCCCCCCTCCCCTTTCCCTGACATCAGTGCTCTAGCTGACTGCAGAGGAATCCGGTTCTGGGACCGTCGGAGGCTCTTCAGCAAAGCAGAGATCACAATCTTGAAAAAGAGCTACTTCATTGGAACGGTCTACAAAGTGTGCTTGCAAATCAAGCACACTTTGTAGACCGTTCCAATGAAGTAGCTCTTTTTAAAAGATTGCAGTCTTGGCTCTGCTGAAGAGCCTCCGATGGTCCCGGGACCGGATTCCCCTGCAGTCAGGTAGAGCGCTGATGTCAGAGAAAGGGGAGGGGGGAATTTTGGTGCCGAATAGCTCTCAAACCATAAAGGTTTGAGAGATGGGACTGGGGCATTTAGTTTTATTTTTTGATGCCTACAAGATTCAAGTTTGTACAAAAAAAAAATGGCAATACTATCCCTTTAATGCTGTGATCCATTGTGGAAAAATGTTGACCAACTGTGGTGTCTCCCTTGTTGTTCACAATGGATGTATGAGAATTCATCCTTTTTCTCAGGGTCTGTCCTGTCTCAACCACATATAGTCCTGTTTGGGGACATTTCACACACATTAGATGAGCAACAGGAGAATTTGCCCATGATATGCAGTTTTTGTGGGAATATGGAATTGGCACCTTATTTGTGTTACATGTGTGGCACAGGTTCCACATGTCCTTTGTAAACAGGGAGAAGTACCATTTTCTATTGCATTCTATTTTCAGGATTCTTTTATATTCCAAAGTAAATAAACCGAGAGACACACACAGTATTACAGCAAATCACATATTTTTTTAGCAATAATCTTATAAAAAATCATGATACTTATCAGTAGACGATCTTAGTACATATGGCAGAGCCCATGATGGTTCTAACCACCGCCCACACAATCTTGCACATACACACCTGGGCCCGGACTGGACCACGATACAGCAGAGCTCTTAAAAAGCCCCTACAGCACCCAGCAATTTATACCCTCTGTCACATCCTGACCAGGATGCTTTAACCTTCAACAACCTACATCACAATTATATGCCCAGCTTGTTCGCTGCAGCCTCGAGAGTTAATGTAAACATGTACGTCACAACCTCGTGTTCTGCAGGCTGCAAAGTCAGCACTTCTTGTTCTAACTACATAGCCTTGAAGCTGTAACATTTCAAGCACAGAAATATAATAAATGCATTTTGCACAGAAGGCTTGTAAGAAACACATTAACCCCTTATTGGAAACACAAGCACCCCTTATTAACCTCTTCTTACTTGGGATGGGACCATGTTTTATACATCCACATACACATTCTTAAGTGAGCTCTTCACCACCATTTGCGTCAGGTTGGGGGGCTGTCTATAGGAGAGGAGCAGAGGTCTCCATAATATTCTAGTTATTCTGTCATCAGTATGTAGTATTGTTTGGATCTAGTCTGAGATTTTAGGCAATACCTCAAGCTGTGAGGCGTAGGCGACTACGAATGACACTTTGTTATCTTCCTGTGGTTATTCCAGGATATTTCTTCTGGGTACATGGGTGGCTCTCTGAATTTGGAGATCTGTGATTTTGGCATTTAATCCACGGCTGATAAACTGAATTACAGAATTACATGACAGTCATAGGTCATTAATGCAGATCAACCCATGACATACTATGACCGTCAAGGGTCTTTAAGGGGTTGAATAACTTTCCTAATACTTTTTTTATTAACAAAACCTATGGTAAAAAATTATGAGGAGATCCATCCCCTTTAAACATCTTTTTAATTCTACAATTTGCTGTTTAAGGTTGTAACAAAACTTCATAGCTCCATGATGTCACTGGTAGGCTCTTTATGTAGCCCCTTTGTCTATGTGATAGTTGAAGGGATAGTAATACTTCGTTTTATCTTTATTTTATTTTGTAGGCATTAAAAAACATGAAGAACGATACAAGTCTTATCCCTCAAACCTTTATGGTTTAAGAGATATTCACAAGCAAAGTATCCCCCCCCCCTGTTCAGCCAGATCAGAAGGGAGGTGCCCAGGTAGACTGCAGAGAGGGACAATCTTCAATTAAGATAAGGGGAAAAACTTGAAAAGCTTGTCAAGGGGGGGGGGATTTCATTGTTATCATAGGAAGAAGATTGTCTCCTGCTGTTATCTGTCTGGTCTTACAACCAGATTCACATCTGAGAAGAGATGGTTTACACTAGGTAAAAGGGGTGGGAGGGGGACACTTTGCTTGTGAATATCTCTCAAACCATAAAGGTTTGAGAGATAAGACTTATATCATTCTTCATGTTTTTTTTTTAATGCCTACAAAATAAAATAAAGTTAAAACGAAGTATTACTATCCCTTTAATCAGTGTTATGTATGTTCTCTTCCATACTAGGCACACATCTTTTATTTCATATTTAAACATCACTTTATAGACATTGCTAGACACTGTTGTCAACTGACCCTACATACATATGCACAAATTTATTGGGACACTTCTTAAATATACGAGTTTATTATAAATTGCTTTTAATTGGTATTTATACAGGTCACGTTATATGTACCTGTCTCATTATCCACATTTGGGAAGAAACACGATTGCCACCTCACCTTCTAATACCTCATATAATTGTAATTAAATTCATGCTATTTTATTCACGATTTGTGTATAATTAGAAAATTAATTGATTCACTATTCTTTATAGAAAATTTCTGTATGATCAGGAAATCAGTTGTACCACTGTTATTATTATTTGTAGATTGTTGCACTTTATTTTTCCACAGCGCTCACCCATTTCTCATATACACTGTTTATTCTCTTATTTTAGATAGGGGTTTGGAGTACAATAACCTTAAACTCAATATACATTCATATTTTATTCAGTGCTCACCTATTTATATCTAATACTAATCAGAGGGTTGTTCATTGACATTATGCTTGTCTCTACTGCGCTAATGTGGATTTTGCATCTGAATAGTGATTATCATCAGCACGAAGATGTGCTGTTGACTCCCCCCCCCCCTAATTTTGTGGTCTCATGCTCCGTCCCGAATGTTCTGTATGAGAGCGGTCCCAACCAACCTCGGCATTGCTGGTTACTACTCCTGTTTTATAACATTATACATATAAATTAGTTACTACAGCTTAAATGTGCATTTGTTTTGGTACGGTACCACGTGGTCTGCAATTTCACATTTGCCTTGTTGCTACAGCATTCTACAGAGGGTAATTGTCACTGATGACAGTCCATAGCCAGCTGTGGCAATAGCGGCACCATAAAAGTTCAAGCTAAAAATGCACTGCACAAGAAGAAAAAAAAAAAACAAACAAAAACAAAACATTTGAGCTGTAGTAAGTTAAATAAAACATCTTAGCAGTTGAAAAATCCTACATACTGTTCCCCACTACATACATGGGGGCCTGTACTGCTTCGCCGCTACATACATGGGGGGGCCCCCCATACTGTTCCCCACTACATACAAGAGGGCCCGTACTGCTTCGCCATTACATACATGGGGTGCATACTGCTTCCCCATTAGATACATGGGGGCCCATACTGCATCCCCACTACATACATGGGGGCCCATACTGCATCCCCACTACATACATGGGGGCCCATACCGCTTCCCTGCTACATACATGGGGTGGGGGGCATACTGTTCCCTGATACATACATGGGGGGGGCATACTGTTCCCCACTACATACATGTGGGCAAATATTGCTTTGTCACTACATACATGGGGGTGTGATTCTTGGAGGAGTGGCCGGGGGGGTGCAAGGTCTCCCTGGTCTCTCCTGCCTAAATCTCTGCAGTGACTTGCCTATCCCCCCTTTTCATCCTTTCCCCCTGTATGCCGCTGTACTACAGGTACTTGGCTGTCCATCCCATTCATCCTCTTCTCATACTTTACCGTCCCCCCCCCCCATTCACCCTCTTTTTTGTTTCACCTCTTTGGGGTTTTACGGTCATCAATTAAAATCCACAGATAAATCAATGGTAATTTGGGGGACTTATTTTCCCCATACGGTGCAGTTGGTTTGTCCGATAATTATTCCACTCTTCTTTTTAACATGGTGCACTTAGCCTACAAATTACAAAATCTTATGGAATGTTTAAAGTGATAGTAATACTTGCAATTCAAACCATTTAATTCTGTAGATATTTACAAAATAAACTAATTTCGCCATTTCCGATCTCCCAGACCTTTATGGTTTGGGAGATATCAGTCTGCAAAGTTGCCCCTTCCCTCCCCTTGTCGTGACTTCAGCTTTAAAACTTACAGACGGAGATCGCAGTCCATAGACCGTCCTGCGGCTCTTCAGCAGAGCAGTGATCACGGTAGTTACAAATAAATACTTCATTTGAATGGTCTACAACTTGTTGTAGACTGTTCAAATTAAGTATTTCTTTGTAACTACTGCGATCACTGTTCTGCTGAAGAGCCGCAGGACGGTCTATGGACTGCGATCTCCGTCTGTAAGTTTTAAAGCTGAAGTCACCACAAGGGGTGGGAAGGGGCAACTTTGCAGACTTATATCTCCCAAACCATAAAGGTTTGGGAGATCGGAAATGGCGCAATTTGTTTATTTTGTAAATATCTACAGAATTAAATGGTTTGAATTACAAGTATTACGATCACTTTTACTGGGCAGTTAGATTGTAGCAACCGAGTTCAGTCATCCAAATAAGACAAAGAGAAGAAAGCGCAACCACAGTTCCTCTGAATGCAGTATTTTTGTACAAACCCAGCAAATTCCCTTTTTACCCCTTCTTTAGGGTTTCACTCATGTGGCTGAGAGGTAATGCCTGCCTCTCAGTTTGGATAGCTTGCCCGGAATATATAAGCGTCGCTTCCGGGATAGTGACTTCTCCACTGGCTCACGATGGTACGATTCCTGAAAGTTATTACATGTTGTTGCCTGTGTTTAGTCACACATCAATTGTCCAATGTGCGGATCACACTGGCAACCTTTTAATTCAAGACTTCAAGGAAAGAGTGAGACCCTCACACATATGTGTGGGGGTTTCTAGGGATATAATGCTTTATTAAAAATACAATATAAAAATACACAAAAATGTGAAAGAAGTAATTAAAGAAAAATCAATTCATCTTCACCTCAAGTGCTGAAAACCTATATAGGTCTAGACATCAGCCACTACTAGGAGCCGAACTGAAAGATATAAAAACAGTGGTAAACCTGATGTACAATCCCAATGTACAAAATAATCAAAAAAACTATAAAAAGTTATAAATAATCAGATATTACCCTCTAAGGTAATGTACTCTCGTAATCCTCAACGCGTTTCGTGGCTCTTATATATGCCACTTCCTCAGGAGTCTTATTTTGAAATCGGATAGCGCCGGGTGAGGGAGGGAATTTATCTGCCAGACTTACATTTTTTTTTTTTTTTTTTTAATACAAAAACTCTCTGGTATAATATGCACCCCCCACTTCACATAAGGTGAAGTGGGGTAAAATTGTGCGTATCATACCCGAGATTTTACGGTAGTCATATAGCGATAAGCTTAAAAATAGTAGTATTATACAGCATATGTACAGCATTATTAAGAAATCCTACTTCATCTGAGACTGACGGCCAGGCATCAGTTCAGACATCTTGGCTTAGAGACATCTGCTTGCCTGCGCTGCCCATCCCGTCTCCTCTAGGAGGCGCTGCATTGTACCTTAAGGTAACAGGAAGGGACTGTGCAGGTGCACAGATGCCTCTAAAGCAAGATGCCTGTCCTTCACTCTCAGAAGTAGGATTTCTTAATAACGATGGACTTATGCTGGATAATAGTACTATTTCTAAGCTTATTGCTACATGACTAATTATTGGGGGGGGGGGGACTTTATTTGGGGTGATGGTTCCACTTTAATATACAGATAATGGATAGTACACTATATATAGACAGATTTTAATTATCTGTGATAAACCAAACTTATCCACTTTATATAGTAGGTTAATAGTTGTGAAATAAAGAAAAAAGTGTTAATTTCTTTAACGAAAAAGTAAACATCAGCATTTTTTTTTATATATGTAAACATTTATTTTTCTTAACCGAAAAAGGCTTGCACCAGCACACATTGTACAGCCTTGCAAAATACACAGATATGGAGGAGAAAACCAAATAAAAAAAACAAAACAAAAAAATGGTTCATATGTGCAACGAATCTTTAGATGTCCAGTGATTACTAACAAGAGGGGAAATAGAAAAAAAAAAAAAAATGACCCACACAAAATAAATAACTATTAAGGACCGGAGGGGTGCACAATGAATTGCTTCATAATACGCTGCGCACCTCTCTGCTCCTTAACCCTCTGAATGCCAGAGGGGTAAGTAACGCATTGCAGAGCAATGCGTCGTGTACTTCTCTGGCAATCAAAGGGTTAAACCTTCGAGTGCCAGAGCGTTATCACAATGCGTTAGATGCCCCTCTGGCACACAAAAGTTTAAAGGTGTGTGTATCCCCAAAGTATGTTCCCGGTGTTGAATAATTTAACCCTTAGACTGCCACAAGGGCCGGAAATGAAGTAATAAAGCATTGCTGGCCCCTCTTTCAGAGGAAGGGTTGAATGTATTTAACGTTTGACTGCAGAAGGAGACAACAGGCCGCAGGCTCCCACAGCAGTGAAGTAGTTAATATGCCTCTCAGAAATACATAAGGTGACCCTTTTCTTTAGTTTAGAGACACATAATTGGATATCTTATAAAAAGTACAATTTATTTCCAACAAAGGACTTGCTTTACCTTTTCCCATCTTTTATTCCAAAAAAAATAATCCTTTTCACAGAATGGCAGCCGATTAAAAAAAAAAAAAGGGCAATAAAAATTGATTTTTTGATCAAAAAATTATTATATTTACAAAAACTGTATTGAGGCTTATGCATTAAGAATTGTGACAATTCTGGGGCAAACCATCTGCACCAAAGAAACATAAAAATTTCCCAAATTCTCACTGATTGAAACAGCACTTTTTAAATCTTGAATGCTAGAAATTGGTCAAAACTTACTGCGAAACCTCCATCACTCCAAGGGTTAAAGCCCCATTTACAGGAGTAGTAAATATTTATTAAAGGGATAGTAATACTTAAGATGTAAAAAAAAAAAAAAAAAAAAAAAAAAAAAAAAAAAAATTATTTATATATATATATATATATATATATATATATATATATATATATATATATATATTGTAGGGTTTATGTCCCTGAATAAAACAAGGTTACTCCCACTGTCGAGAGATATAATTTTTTAATAAACTAACTCCTCAAACTTGAATTTTTTAGCAACAGCGCCATTGTAAATTTTCAGGCCACTTTGATATTGCACCTAAAAAAATTCAAGTTTGAGCAGTTATAATTTTTTTAATAAAATATCTCTCAGCTGTGGGAGTACCCTTGTTTTACTCAGGGGGATAAACCCTACAACATATATTTTTTTACATTTTAAGTATTACTATCCCTTTAAGAAACATTTATTGCTGGAAGTTTGCTGCCTGGTAAAACAAGGGTAATCAAACTCCTGGTAGTTGCTTAATTCAAACATTATTCCAGTTCTGACTGTTGATTTATTATATTAAACGGTTTGCAACAATGCCACCTGGTGTTCAGACAGTTATTCTATTGCATTATCTGGGACAGGGTGAGCCCTCTCCCTAGAATGTGCCAGTAACATTTCCACCACCTTCTGATAGTTTGAACAGGCTTATCTTTTAAATTAAGCATCTCCCAGAGGTGGGAGTACCCTTTTTAATAGTCAGTCTTGATTGAGCCTTTAAATCGATAGGTATTTGGGAATTTTTTTTTTTTTTTTTTCGTTCGTCTATGGTGACGCTGATCCAGAATAGAACCAATTCTTGTCAGTACATCAGCTTCACTGTGTAACTCACGAAGGGCACTGCAAAGCCAGTCAGGAGTTATTTATGCCTTTGACTGCAGGAGAGATATCCAATGCATTGTGTAGCAATGTGTCGGATACCTCTCTGGCACTCAAAGGGTTAACCCTTTGTCTCCAACTCATTGTGAGGCTATGTGTTGAGGAAGTTGCTAGCATCCGAGAGGTTAATAATTTCATGTTTCAAAAGAAGCCGGGGGAAAAGGACTATTCTCTCCTCAAACAGTAATAGGTCTATTACTAGTATTTAAGTGCAGCAATAATTTCCCCACCCTGTTACATTAAAACGGATGGCAAAGTGCTGGCCGTGGAAAAAAGTAGAAAAAACTCAGTTTTTTTTTTCCTTTTCCCTTTTTTTTTTTTTTTTCCCTTAACATGGGCATTCATTATGAACAACATTTTGTTTTCTGTACAAGAGAACGTTGGGTCCAATACAGAAATATAAATATAAAACAAAGACTATAAAAGGGGGGGAAAGGTTTGTCTTTTCCGCTGATGTCTGCTGGGCCACTGGGATGTTCTTCAGTTGGTAGAACGTGATACGAGTTGTCTGGAATCTCGGATAGGAGACTCTGAAAAGGAGTCCTATAAACAAAAAAAGAAAGAAAAAACAAACACAAAAAAATGGAAACCATTAACCCTTCTGAGTGCAAGAGCGGTATCGAACGCATTGAGTTGCAATGCGTTCGATACCTCTCTAGTACTCAAAGGGTTAAAGGAGCACGACTGCTTCCTAACAATAACCCCCCACTTACCTAACGATGTACAGGAAATCTTAATGCCCCATTGAGCCCTTTTGCCTTTTTTCAAGACAAAACATCTTAAATCAAGTCCTGGGCGTGAGTTCCATGGAGGAGGACATGCCAGTTGCTGGCAGTTTTTTTTTTGTTTTTTTTCAAACTACAGCAGGCAGAGCGCATGACCCCTTTAAGTATCAGGACGGTGTACAAAGCATTGTGAAGTAATGTGTTGTGCACACCATCGGCCCTAAAAGGGTTAATATTATAAAGTGCAGTGAGCTAAATTGGAGGTCCTCTGCACCAGATAGCAGCTGTTATGTCAGCCTTGATAGGCAGGACACCAGGACTGATTGAGGGTGTTTTCTCTAGAATAAAGACACAAGGGTAGTGGAACTCACAGGGACCAATATGATTTTCTATATCTAGAATAATAAAGTGGGAGGTTATTAGGTGGTGGTAGTTTTCCTTTATCCCTTTGGCGACCAGAGGGGTGTGATGAAATGCATTGCGCACCCCTCTGGTGCTCAATGGATTAATGCAAGTTGGAAAGGCCGACCACTATCCTACAATGGCCTATGTCTTCTATTGAGAGCTCGCCCGTTCCAGAATGTGAAAATCGTAGTGCTTTCTGCTTGTTTTCAGTCTGAACTTGTTCATTAAGTTATTTTGTTTCTTCAATGCACTTTGTGCAGCGGCTACTGTAGGGAAGGTGGCGACAATGGTGTAGGTAGAAGCTAGATCTGGTGAGGGGTTGGAGTGCTCAGTACTTGTGTGGTTTTCCCCACTGCCGCAATAATGTGGATGATGTTGATGTGGAATTTGTTGAGAGCGGGGATCCCGGAGCCATCGGATCTTGGCTCCAACTTTAAACAGTTCCCCAAAGAGCATTTCAGCATCTTTGCGGCTTATTCCCTCTGGCAGTTCTGTGATTTCCAGGACTTTTCCTATTACTAAATTGAGAGAAAGTAGGTAAGTAAATTGTATTACAAAAAATTACTTATCAGGATCTAAAATGGACAAAAACAATTTCTGTGTGTGTGTGTGTGTGTGAGAGTGTGTGTGTGTGTGAGTGTGTGTGTGTGTGTGAGTGTGTGTGTGTGAGTGTGTGTGAGAGTGTGTGTGTGTGAGTGTGTGTGAGAGTGTGTGTGTGTGAGAGTGTGTGTGTGTGAGTGTGTGTGTGAGTGAGTGTGTGTGTGTGTGAGTGTGTGTGTGTGTGTGTGAGAGTGTGTGTGTGTGAGAGTGTGTGTGTGAGAGTGAGTGTGTGAGAGTGAGTGTGTGAGAGTGAGTGTGTGAGTGAGTGTGTGTGTGTGAGTGTGTGTGTGAGAGTGTGTGAGAGAGAGAGAGAGAGAGAGAGAGAGAGAGAGAGAGAGAGAGAGAGAGAGAGTGCAAGACAGTGAGTGAGCAAAAGAGAGCAAGAGTGAATGAGCGAGCGAGAGTGAATGACCGGTATGTGTAAGCGCGTGCGTGCATGTGCGTACATCACGTAGGGCACAGAATGAAATATTAAGCAATAAAAGGAATAAAAACAGTCCATTATTCATAACAGCAGAGGTGGAATTTTGGAGCAAACCAACTGCATCATATGGTTGAAATAACTATCCCCAAAACCCCCACTGATTCAAATGGGACTTTGAAATGCACTGGAGACCTCTCTAGCATTCAGTGGGTTAATAGCCACATGTAAATCAGTAGGAAGTTAAATTTGTACCCAATGGTGCAGTTGGTTTTCTCCAGAACTGCTCTACAATTAGTTTTGTGAAGACTATAGGACCTTAAGTATAAGGGCAGAGTAGTGCAATTCTAGGGCAAACCAAATAATCCACCCACAAAATAATGTCTCGCTCTTGTGTGTAAAAAGCCCCATTTAAATCAATCGGGATGTTGGGAAGTTTTGTTTAACCCCTTTATTACCATTCGGCAGATCAGCGGAGTATTACACCATTACATGCCACAGGATGGTAGGAAGATTTAGACCAGTGGTTCTCATCCGGTGCCCTCAGTGGCTACTAACAGGCCAGCATTTGAGAATTTCCTTGTTAGAGCACAGGTGAGTTAATCAATACGACTGAGCCTCTGATCAACACACTTGTGTTCTAGCAGGGAAATTCCTAAATCCTGGCCTGTTAGTGGGTCCTGAGGGCATGGGTTGAGAACCTCTGATTTAGAGGATACATTCTGAGACCTATGCCTTAAAGCAGGGCTGTCAAAGTTCAGTCCTCAGGTGCCACCAACAGGCCAGTATGTAAGGATTTCTCCAATTACACACAGGTGAGTTAATCAGTGGATCATTCATTGTGACTAACTCACCTGTGATTTATCACAGAAATCCTTACATCCTGGCCTGTTGGTGGCCCTTGAGGACTGAACTTGAACAGCTCTGGCTTAACCCATAGAGTGCCAGATGGGTACGGAATGCGCACCCATCTGGCACTCAAAGGGTTAAGGGTTAAATGACAGCAAAGACCGTCTTATAAAAACCTATGTCCAGAAAACCCTAAATTCCAAATGAATTGTACCCTTCTAGACCGCTCTAGCATTCAAGGGGATAAACGTCCCACTGGATTACAAACAAGTTTTTATTTGTCCCCTATGGAGCAGCTGTTTTGTCCCAGAATTATCACAAGAAAACACAGGAAGGGAGCACTCATTCGGATCCACTTGACATCAAGTAGCCAGTCAAAGTATTATGATAAAAAAAAAAATCATATTTTATTCCTTTCCATTAAAATCATATAAAATAATACACGATTCGCCTAGTGCGTTTCGTGAGAGGTCACTGATTCATAGAATTATCACAATTCTTCACAGTCCATCAGCCTCAACATCTTTATTCAATCCCAGGTGCCATGGAGGTGGACATGACAGGAAGTCTGCTCACTGCGCATAGCTCTTAAAATCTTATGGCTCAAGAGCGCTGCCTGCTTCTGTCTGAAAGAAACTTCCAGCAACTGTCATGTCATCCGGGACTGACTGAAGAGGTTCTCTTTTGAACCAAAAAGCAAGGGCAAAATTAATTGTGGTCATACGGATTTTCTGGCTATGGTAAGGCAAGTTGAGGTTATAGTTAGAAAGTGTTGGTGTTGCTTTCACTTACATCTCATTGGGGGACACAGGGCCCTGTGGTTACAGTTCCCACCACTAGAAGGCAGGGCACTACAAAATCCTTAGTCCCCCTCCCAAATGAGTTAAGACCCAAAGAGCCTAGAAGCTTATGCTTCCTCAGGAGATATGGTATGAGGGGGCCATGGTTCCCATTACCCCCTTAACCCGTTAAGAAAAGCAATGCATTCCATACCTCTCTGGCACTCAAAGAGTAAAGTACCAGCGGTCCATGGAAGTTACCTTAAGGACCGCTTTGATCCTTGCCAATGCGCCAGTACACGTGACCTGTTACATGTACCTTAAGGACCGCTTTGATCCTTGCCAATGCGCCAGTACACGTGACCTGTTACATGTACCTTAAGGACCGCTTTGATCCTTGCCAATGCGCCAGTACATGTGACCTGTTACACGTACCTTAAGGACCGCTTTGATTCTTGCCAATGCGCCAGTACACGTGACCTGCTACACGTACAGGCGTGCCACCGTTTTTACTTACAGCATTCCCAGTAGAGCGCCGTAAGTAAAAAGTATGTGACATGCTATGACAGTCACCTGTCCTTAAGGGTATAAGGACCGTGATTGTCATAGCACGTCATCTGGTCCTTAAGGGGTTACAGGAGTAGTAAGCTCCCCCCCTCTGAAAAACAAAACAAATATTGGAGGGCTTTTCCTGATGAGTAAAACAGGTGTATAACCCACTTTTGCATTGAGATGCATCTTTCCAGAACTATTAATACTTAAATTGGACCATTACTGTTCCAAGGGAAGTTACTCTTTGGCCTGGAGCTTGATATTATCAAGAATGCCACCAGAGGGAAAAGCACCATTCTACCAAAAAATAAATCTTGCTCATTTGGTTTTACCAAAAGAGGTATTGTTCATACCCAACAGGCTGCTATATCGTCTTCATTTTCTTCCAACCAGGACTTTCCCTTCAACAAGTGTAAACCCACATGGCCATCAAAGAAACAGGAGGCCAAAAATCTCCCTTAAAAGTCCCAGCCAGCATGATGTCAAGCCAGGTCTGATGAATGCTGTGGGAAGACGTCTTCTTCAATATAGGTACATTTGGCTGTCCACCACATGAAATCACAACATCAGGTTCCTTCACTTAATGAACATTCTTCACGTCATGGGTTCAGCTCACTCTTACAAAAGAAAGAGCTTTCAGAGTGCCAATAGCTGCTCTACTAGATCAAGAAGTCACACTGACGGTTCCATGGAACCTGAGATTTCAGGCTTCGATTCAAACCTTTTTATTGTACCCCAAAAAAAGGCATTCTCAGACCTGTATTTGTTCACTCGGATTGTAACAAATATGTCTAAGGTCGAAGATTTTAGACAATCATTTTGGTCTATCATCAGTTCTCTCAAGGAAGGAGAGTTCCTAGATTCCCTGTATATCAGGGATGGATATCTATACATTGAAACACACCTGGACCAATCAACCACTATTCCACTTTGCATTTAAGAAGATATTACTAATCTTCCATTCGGCCTAGCAATGGCTTCTTGTTTGTTCAAAAAGATGCTATACATGGTGATTGCATATCTCAGGAAGCAAGGAATACAGACAAGATCATATCTCGACAATTTCCTAATCATGGCTCCCTCCAGAACTGTTCTTCTTGTCTTCTGATCTGCAGGACAACACTACAATGCCACAGATGGAGAATCAGTCATCAGTGAATCCATCTCAGGAGATGGTGTTCCTAAAACTCAAGATAAGTACCCTCTGACAGACCAGAAGATTTGAAAGTAGCAGGCTTAAATACTGAGCAATGCCAGACAGCGTAGAATCATCGTAGGGTCATCTTTAATACAGGCCTTGCCTTACTCTTAGCTTCACATGCATCCTCTCCTACAAGGAGAGGACCCTTTGACTTCACAGCTCACTCCACAGTTCTCAGCAAGTCATGGGCCTGAGAACATGAAGCAACTGCTTCTACATTTATTTTTTGCCTCATCCCATGCTAGTTTTGAGAGGCAGGTCTTGCAAATAGCTGTTTCTTAAAAAAAAACTTTTTGTACAATCCCATTCTCTCAAAGTATTTTTTTACTTCTAACATGGAAATGCCCTTATGGATTGCTAGTGGTTCTTCCTTACTATGTCTAGAGGTCATTTGGTGAAGGAAAACTGCAATTTGTAGGCTCTTGGAGGGGAGGGGGGGGGTGATAGAGTTAAGGGGAGAAGCCAGGCAGCTAAGTTTTATAGTGCCCTGCCTCCTAGTGGTGGGCTAAAATAAAAGAACAGGGGACTAAATAAAAACAGAGGAAACAATATTGTTGAACATTCTGGCAGGAACAACAGAGAAGCCAAAATGTAACTAATTGCCCATTACCTGGCTCATCCGCACTAAGGTCGGTTGAAGCAGCTTTTCTTGCAGTTTTCTTTCCCCTATTTCCATGCCTGTGACCAGGCTGACCCTAGAACACCAAACAGCAATTAGAATTAAAACCACTGGAAGGTAGAGGTCATCAAGGATTATTTTAAAAGGATAACAAAGTTTGGTTTAACCAACTTTTAAATGGACTGAAATGCATCTGAGATTTCTATGGCAGATGTGTTAAACGGACCTATCATTTATATCCGTGAGTAACCTTAAAGAAGCAAACAGGATTAATCCAGAACAGCCATATGCAGAGAAAGAATGGGGAAGCAATTCTGGGGCAAACCAACTGCACCACATGGGATAAATAAAAATCCCTTATGATTTAAATGAGAGGTTAAAGGGAATCTATCACCCCTACACATGTTGGGCTACATAGCTCGTGTATTTAGCGACTAGCTGGGGTAAAGTTTTCATTTTTTTTTTTTTAACTTTGCTATTTAACCCAGTAAATATTGCCCTGGCCCTACTTCCGGACAGACTGCGAGTACAGCTTTGTACCCACAGTCTGTCACTCTTCCTCTGCTCCCCTCCCTCCAGCCTTCTTTCTGCCTGGAAGCTGGAAAGATCTCTGGTCAATGAGAGATCTCCAGTTTACAGGCAGAAGGCCTTAGTCATCGAAGGAGGCTGGATAGAGGGAGGGGAGCAGAGCCAGACTGCGGGTACAGAGCTGTACTTGCGGTCTGTCCGGAAGTAGGGCCAGGGAAATATTTCATGTATTAAAGTGATAGTAATGTTTCACGAAAACAGCAGCTCCAATTAATCTTCGTAGTATTTGAGTCATAGAGAGTGTTATTTCATTACTGTCAGAGTTGTAGTTCAAGAGTAATTGAATGATAAAATATCCCCCTCCCGCCCCTTTTACCTAGTGTAAGCCACCTCCCCTCAGATGTGGAATCTGTTGCACAAACCAAACAGCTCACATCAAGGGACAATCTTCTTACTGTGAGAGCAATGAAAACAGGTTTTTCCCTTATGCTAATTGAAGATTGTCCCTCTCTACAAGCCATCCGGACACCACCTTTCTGCTCTGAGGTGAGCAGTGTTACATCAGTAAAAGGGGTGGGAGAGGGATACTTTGTCACTGAATTACTCTTGAACTACAACTCTGACAGTATTGAAATAACACTCTCCATGGCCCAAATACTATGAAGATTAATTGGAACTGCTTTTATTGGGAAACATTACTATCCCTTTAAATTCAGCTAAATAGTGACAAAAAAAAAAACTTCCCCCAGCTAGTCGATACATACAGGAAACTATGTAGCCCAATATGTGTAGGGGTGATAGATCCCCTTTAAAGTCTCCAATTAAAATCAATGGCCATTTGCTTTATCCCCTATGGTCCCCAGAATGACTCCCCTTTTTGCATATGGCCTATTAAACCCCACAAAGTGTAAAGTGTTCCCTGAGCCATTTCAGGTCAACATCCTAGATTTAAAACAATTATCTGAAGCTTAATGTTCTGAACCACAAAACTAGTGTCTTGTGTCACGATTACCAGATTGTACTTGATGGACAAGACAGTAACCCAATGTACAATAAATATTAGTTGGCAAT
The DNA here is from genome assembly GCA_037306005.1 of Rhinophrynus dorsalis. Taxonomy (NCBI): domain Eukaryota; kingdom Metazoa; phylum Chordata; class Amphibia; order Anura; family Rhinophrynidae; genus Rhinophrynus; species Rhinophrynus dorsalis. The sequence goes on from CM074725.1 coordinate 228,002,180, forward strand.
GTCTCCAACATCTAAGGTTAAGGGGAAGGAACAACTCCCAGTAATAAACCCTAAATGACTTTACCATGACCTCTATGAATTTGAGCCTTACTCTTTGATTCAACAGATAAACACCTTCAGTCAGTCCTGGATGTTACATCCATGAAGACGGACAGGACAGCTGCAGTAAGGTTTTTCAAACTGAAGCAGGTAAAGTGATCGAAATGGACTTTTTAACACCTTGAATGTATGTTGAGACCTCTAGTGCTCAAGGGGTTAAAAAGGATCCTATCACCTAAAAACAACTCTGATAATTTGGAAAGAGCTTTCAAAATCACGTAAGTTGAATTAGTCTTTTTCTATTTAGACCATTCTTTTTTCAGTTATATAGATTTAGAGATTATGCTAATTAAGGCATGCCAGGTAAACATTTCCTGATTTAGCTTTATATTACCTCCCCCAATCATGGAACCTGAATCCTTTCAGTACTAGCGGAGGTGGGTGGTGCAGAACAAAGCAATGTCAGTGAGGGGGGAGAGACAGACAGAGAGGGGGAAGAGAGACAGACAGAGAGGGGGAAGAGACACAGACAGAGAGGGGGAAGAGACACAGACAGAGAGGGAGGGAGGGAGAGACAGAGAGGGAGGGAGGGAGAGACAGAGAGGGAGAGCACCTGCACGGCATGCTTAATTAGTATAAAATATAGAAACACCGAAGTTGTTTTTAGGCAAAAGGGTGCCTGCAAGAGTCTCATTTACATTATTGGTGGATTTTCATTTTGCTCATGATGCAGTCAGTTGCCTCACAATTGCTCATCTTTTGCTTTCTGTATAAAACCCACAGTTCCCTTTCCCCTTTGAAAATATCCTATAACTGACATGTAGATTTGAGAACACGTGATAATAAACCTGTTGACTCGTTATGTGTCCATGTATTACATGAGGAGCATTGTATTGTAATGGCGGACCAAGTAATGGGTATCTTGTATCACCTGTCAGAAAACAAAAAGACAAGAACACAAATAAGACGAAACTCCTAGCTACGCAAAGATCAGCAATATTTTGATCATTTTCAAAACTAAAGTTTTCGGAGTTAAAATGGAAGTAACACCTCACGACAACTAAATTTTTTAAATCAAAATAGTTGTTTAAAGGGGAACTATCACCTACATTAAAACTTTTACAGTGGGTTTTAACCCCTTAAGGACCAGGAAAATCTGAGGTCGTTTTCCCTTAAGAACTGGAGCAGTTCTGACCTTTTTGACTATATCTTTGTTCAGCAATGTTTTCCCTCTAAGTCTTTTATTCCTCCCCCATAAATTATATACTGTTTTTTAAGCACAAATAGGGCTTTCATTTGATACCCTACTTATATGGATAACCCACCATTTACTTTATTAAAATTTAAAAAAAAAAAAGGTAAAAAAAAAGGTAAAAAAAACACCATTTTTGGTTTTTCTCTTTGGATCAATTGGGCACAAAGGGTTAAAATTTTATGGAGACTGCATGAAAGGTATGACCGGTCAGTCATACCTACAAAATGCACAGTTTAAAGTAGCCACTGTCACCCCTGGGTGAAAATCCCCATGTCCCTTTTTCCCCACCCTATTTTGACACTTTTTTTTATCCGTGACATTTGGCGGTGTATATAAGTGTATTACATAGCTCCACAACAATCACTCTTCCACTTTTGTTTAATTAGATTATTTTTTTTTAAATAAAATATTTTTGTAAAAAAAAAAAAAGTGTGTTGTGTTTTTAAAAAAAAAAAAAAAAATAATAAAAAAATTATCATTGCAGGTCAGAAATTGACCTGCATTTAGCAAGCCTTTGGCACCAGCAGTGAAGGGGTTAATACCACTAGCTGCTGTATTTTCTTTCACCACTAGGTGTCTCCTGTCTACTTCTGTCTCCGTTACTTTCATAGCAACGGAGCCAGAGGCAGACTTGACAGGCACAGACAGCATGCTTTCTTTGCTGTCTCTGTCTGTCACTGTGCCGGTACATGTGATCGCTGGAACGGCGATCGTATGAACCAGCAAAGGCAAGAAGGGCTGAGACTGAACGCCCCAGTCTCGGAGTGTTCAGTCTCAGCCTGGAATTAATGACAGCAGCGTGCACGGAGGCACGCTGCTATCATTTAAGCCATGACGGTCCTGGACCGTCATGGGTCCTTAAGGGGATTGCAACCCATGACGGTACAGGACCGTCATGGGTCCTTAAGGGGTTAATAAGTAACCCAACATTAGAGCTGGGTGTATTTTGAAAAGAAAAAAAAAGAAAAAAAATGCGTAGGAGTGCAGATATTAGCCCGTCAAAATCGGGCACTTCCGCGTTCTGCGGGACTGAAAGTACCGCTGGACTTCCCAGCTGCCCTTGGGAGCGCGTTCATGCTCCCCTTCGAAGCTGGGTTTCTGTGCTGTAGTGTTACAGCAAACTCTGTGTACAATGCTACTGAGGTTGCAGAACGAGGAAGTGCCTGATTTTGACGGGCTAATATCTGCACTTCTAAGCATTTTTTTTTTTTCAAAATACACCCAGCTCTAATGGTGGGTTACTTAATAAAACCCACTGTAAAAGTTTTAATGTAGGTGATAGTTCCGCTTTAAGAGATATTTAATTCACGTCCATTTATGCAAGTTGGACAGTACTAGCTGGAACAGCTGTGTGCCAAACACGAACATTCCACACTATTCTCCTTCCCAACTTCCACTTCCACGTGCTCTTCCTCATTCTTATTTCATTTTAGTAAATAGAGAAAAGGGGTCATAAGGCACATCTCTGCAAAAGACTAAAAACTTATTTTTTTTTAACCCTTTGCGGGTGCAGAGGATTCGGCATCCCTTTGGCAGTCAACAGTTTACAGCTAGTCAGGATGGTGTATAACTATCTCTCTACTCTCCATGTGTGAGTAAAGGATAATGTCAGGTGTGAGTGCCATTATACTCTATGGTAACACTTTCCCCAAAGTAATAAATGATGAATATGTTCTCCATAGACGCCCTCTACATTAGTAAATTAACTAAAATACTCTGCATGGCAGGCGAATGTCCAACCCCTGGCACGCAAAAGTTAAAAATGAACTTAAAATGGCTCTCATAACATACAGGTGATTTTGCAAGCTCATAAGTAAGGGGGTAAGATGCTTTTCCTACCAAGGAAAACAAGGGTACTTCCACTGCTGACAGATGCATTGTTCAAAAGTTATTACAGCTCAGACTAGACCTGACTATCTGTGACTGCAGTTCTCCATAGACGGCAATAACAGAGCCAACTAGTGCCAGCTTTTCATAAACTGCATTTTGGTTAAAAATAAAATTAAAAACAGTTTGAACTGTAATAACACTAGCATGAAGAGCCCCTTAGGAGTGGAATTATCCTTATTTTTCTGGGGAAAAATCAGTGTGTTTTGTCTAAGAGGAAAAAAACATTACAATTCCTTATAAATGGGGATTATTGCCTAATGAGGCAAGTTGGGCAGTTTTGGAGCAAACCAAATGAACTGTAGGGGACAACCGAAAAGTACTTTAATTCCCAAATACTTAACCCATTGAATGCCAGAGAGGTCATCTCGCATTCATGGGGTTAAATAGAAAGCAAAGTCATTCTAGGGCAAACTAATTGTACAATGGGGGGCAAATATAAATTCACAAAATTCCTGTGGACTTAAATGGGTCTTTCAACCCCATGAATGCCAGTGGTCAGTACAAGGTACCTCTAGCGAGCTAATAACTCCATTCAAACACATGGAAATATTCATATGTACCTTGTGATGTACTTTGACACCCCAGAATTATGCCAATTTTCTTTTAAACATAGGTCCATAAAAGGTCACCATTTCGTTAGAGGTGTAAAATAGGATTTTAGTCTTGCCTGTTAAATCCTTTTCTCTTAGTGCATACAGGTTGCTGGTAACTTTGGGTAGGCGATCAGCCCCTTTAATAGGCAGGAACAATTCTGAGAAGTGACTGCTGGGTGGAGCATACCTCCTCTCCTTAGCTTGCAGCTAGCCAATCCCCAACCAGTAAGATTTTGCAGACTAACTATTGACTAGGTAGTAAGAAGCTACTGCCTGAAAGGGATGAAAAAGCCAATTCCTTTTGACAGGCGCCTTCTTCCTTCAGGACCACTGGCAAGTGAGAACTTTTCCCTCCAGTGGCCTCATTGATGAGATCCTTGAGCTCAGGCCGAACAGGGAGGATCCCTGAAAAGGCGAAGACAGGAGAGCCTTCTTAGAGGCCGTGTCAGCTGACCAGATCTTAAGCCAAAGAGCCCTTCTGGCTACCACAGACATGGTAGATGCCCTGGCTACCACACGCACAGCGTCAAACAGAGTGGCAGAGACATAATGCTGAGCCTCCGCAATGGTAGCGAGAAGTCACAACACGTCAGATGTAGGTGCTCCCTGACGGACAGCAGAATTGAGCTGTTCAGTCCAAACAGCCACAGCTCTGTTTACCCATGCAGCAGCAAAAGTAGGGCGAAGAGCAGAGCCCACTGTCGCAAAAATAGCCTTAAGAGAAGTCTCAAGCTTCTTGTCAGTCCAGTCTTTAAGAGCAGAGGCATCAGCCACTGGCAAGGCAGTTGACTTAGAAAGCCTGGAAACTGGGGCATCCACTTTTGGGGGACGAACCCACTAAGTGAGGGCCGTTTCAGAAAACTGTTAAAGTTTAGCAAACTTTTTAGACATAGATGGTTTCTTGTCTGGAAATTTCCACTCCTCTGACACCAAGCAGTCAAGGATGGGCTTAGGTGGAAAGCAGGCATGGGGCCTAACAGGCTCCTGGAAAACATTGGAGGGGTCAGAAGACACCTCCTGCACCAAGGGAATGTTCAGGGTGGACAACACAGCCCTGATCAGGCCCTCAGTCGAGGGAATGGGGTCCGCCTCATAGGAGTCCCAAAAAAACTGAGATGAAGGAACAGCTGAACAGTCATCATCAGAGTCCACCATCAATTCTTCCTCAGAGGAATCAGACACATCAGGTACACCCGGTGGTTTAGGCAGGGAAGATCTGATAGGGGTGGGGGTCTGCAACGAGTGGAAGACCCCCTGTTAAGTGGATGCAAGGTAGTAGCCTTAAAACTCTTGCATCCATATTGGCTCTAGTGCATGGCTGTTGGCCCCAGCAAGGGATTCAGGGGCAGCAGCGCATGCCAGGCAAATATGACTTGAGTATTCTCTAGGTAACCCTGATTGACATGAGGAGCAATGGGGGACACAGACACCCCAGTATCCTTAGTCTTAGGTTTAGCCCCAAGGTCTAACAGAGTAAACATTCTCACAGAGTCAATATGGTCAAAGTATCAAAACACCAAGGGGCGTGGCCTGGCAGCCATACTGGATGGTCGCATTTTGGAGCTGCTCTGTCTTTCCCAACTCTATTCTGGTGCCATCCTCCCAGAGAAGTCCATACTCTCTGCCATAAAGTGTTGGCTTTGCCTCCCTGTGTTCAGGGTTGCCCAACGCTTTCTTGTTTAATTCCACACCTGCGGTTGTGGCCATTCCGAAGCAGCCTGAAGATCTGTGAGCTGTGACCGCTGTGGTACCTGTGTGGAGGGTGTCCCGGCTGGGGGCCTCCTTTGAACCCTGCAGCGTTCATACATCTAGTGGCTGTTCGGCGGAGGTGTGCTTCTATACGCTCTGTGATCGCATGAGACTGGATCCGGCTGTCGGCACCTGTTCTTCAGCTGTTCTCCTTACTACCTATGTTACCGTGGTGGCTGTTCCCTACAGTGAGTACCCCTACTAGGGTCTTATGCTGGTACTATAGCTGAGTGACTCTCACAGCTGATTTTGACTTTCCTTTATTACTGGGCCTGCCCATTCTAGCTGTTCCCCTCTTTATAGTGCTCCGTCCTGCTTTATTGCTTTATCCCAAGTTCCCTTTCCCTCCCAATAGGTCTTCAACTCCTTTTCTCTGCCATAGAGTATACCTGTGGCCCGAAGCTGTCTGCGCTCTCTGTGTCCTGTAGATGCACCATCCAATTTATAGGGGAAGCTCACTTAGTCCTGTGGCCCGTCCAGTTTGGCTGCTCCTTTCAGATATCCAAGTGTACATTATCACTGACGACTGGTCATCACACCTATTCCCTATACTACTGGCTGTCTCCAATTTCAAGTTGTTCCTACAGCAACACCTCTCAGTAGGACCTATGTTTATGTGATCCTGATCTGTGTTTGAGGTTGCACTTCAGTGTACATCCAAGCTTTGGGGGTCAGCTTTGAGCTCCCCTGTGGCTACTCATCCCCATGTTTGTGGTTTTCCCTTAATTGTAACCCATATCTACCCCACGTATAATCAAGGCCTTGTGGTACTCTCCTTTGATTCAACAACATTCGGCAGAGCCAGCTGTTTAAGTCTTAACGTTGTCCAAGAATCATCGCCCTGTTTGTTATTTTTCCTATTTTGTGTACCCCTGCTTCTCCCATGTATTTTTCTCATCTCAGAAGCGACAGCAATTAGGATGTTTCCTGCTGGCTTGTGGCTTACTGATATCGCAGCAGTCTTCTACAGGGTCTTTGCTACCATGTAAATTATCCTTATATCCTGTGGGCTTCCCAGTCTCTTGCCTGTGGCATATTGGTATGTGATCTTCCTGTTCTGTGCCCTCCCGGCCTCCTTCTCCAGTTGTGATACCCATCTCTGTTTCCTTTGACACCTTGTTTAATTGTTTTGCTTCATTGCTGTCATTATGGAGCGTTTTGTACAGTCTGCGGCTCAAACTAAAAACCCGCGCCCCCAGAGTGGAGAGAAGAAGCAAGATAAAAATAAGAACACTCCGGTCTCCCTTACTGAGGAACCCGCTGTGAACCCTTCTGTTACTGCTGTTAAACTATCAACAATTGCAGAGGACACAGCTAAAGCGGTTCTTGCATTGCTTACGCCAGTTCTGGATACTAAACTAGATGCAATCCAGTCTTCAATTCATTCTATATTAGGTGAAGTTAAGACCCATGGCGAACAGATCGAAAGTCTTACACAACGAGCAGATGAGTGCAAGACGATTGTGGGTGATCTCCGTGGTACTATCTTCAGCTTGGAGGCCAAAGCTAATGCTCTTACGGAAATAATTAACGATATGGAAAAATCGCAGCTGTTGGAACAATCTTCGCATCATCGGTCTGCCTGAGACGCTTCAAGCTAAGGATTTTACGTGTTTTCCGAGTACAGAACTGCCGGTACTTCTGAAGATGGAGGGTCAGAGTGCTCCATTAATCACTGAAAGAGCTCATCTGCTAGGTCAGACCATACCGTCAGAGGGTGGTCGTCCTAGACCAGTCATATTCAAACTCCTACATTACGAGGACAGACAACAACTCCTCTTTGCATACAGAAAGCCGAACGGGGTTGAGTAGGTTGAGTATCTCAATACTCAACTCTTGTTGTTTCAGGACTTTTCAGCCAAGGTTTCTGTGCAGTGACGTGGTTTTTTGGAGATCTGCAGCAGGCTCTTTAAGAGGAACATCAAATTTGCTTTATTATATCCTGCACGTCTTAAAGTCCTGGATGGTACATCTACCCACTGGTTCAACACACCAGCAGAGGCTCTGGACTTTTATGAGAGACTGTCAGTGGGCAATAGCGAGAGGAGAGCGGGGGAACATTGCTAATTTTATTACTCTCCACTCCATCAGTTCCTGGATCTGTTTCGCCCCAGATTTGAGAGTCTTCTTGGGAGGAGTTCTGTATACCTGTAGAGGTTTTTTTATGCCCTTTTTGATCTTCTGCCTCCTGACATGGAAACTCTCCTTTGAATACCTCTCTAGTCACTTGACCGGTTTGACCTCCTGGTGGACATATTCAAAGCCTCATGGACATATCTGGGATGGCTCACTGTTTTTGAGGCCTGTCTCACTCCATTGTGCCCTATCTGTGTCGACTGAGCGAATACTTGCTATGATGCTGCAGTATATTTCACGTTCAAAGATTTGCAATGTTATATGCAATTCCTTTTTATTTTTATTTTATTTTGTTGCTGTTTCCTCACAGTTGTTCTCAATGTTATTGACTAACTCCCACCTCTCTCCCCTACAGGTTATGAGATTCTATTCTCTGTCTGGTTCCCCCCCTGGATTATTCCGGGTCCTTTCCGGTTCGCCTGGGGGTCAATCTAATAGAGAATCTCTCTCTTAACATCAGGGACTGTGTATTTTGAAATATGGGAGATGGTGCTGGGTTGGGTGCTTTCAGCTGGTGTTTCGTGTATGCCGTGGTTGATGGTTGGGGGATGTTTTGAAGCTGGACTGAGGTCGAGTGGTGCACCCGTTAGGCCCTCTTGGGCTGTGCAGGGATGCCGGGCTTCCTCTTCCCTTTTAGCTGTGATGGGGGTGATGTGGAACATTTCTACTAATTTGTGGGTTTTTGGTAACTGTCGTTAGACAGGGTGGAGGGGGAGCAGTGTAGTGGCGGAGATAGATTCTATTGTTTGGCTTGGCACTGAGCCACCTGGTTTGTTATCATGCCACTAATATAATTTTCTTTACAATATTCAATCCGGGATATGATCCACAGGTTCATGAGAACTTAAGTTCTTTAGTTTGTAGAGGAGTCCATTATAGGCTTAGTTTTTTGGGTTTATTTTGTCTGTGTCTATTGTCTTGTCGGTGCATAACTCTAGGTGGTTGATCTATGGTTCTCCTGCCCCATACCCCTTTGTTTTTGTCGGACTAGCATCTCCTAGCTGGGAGAGGCGTTGGTTTTATCCACATCTGTTCATCCTTTCTGGCTTCTCTGTCACTGGTTGCCACCATAGGAATTCTTCCTGTCTAACTAGATCTACTCCTCATTCTCTTTGCTTTACTTCCTGGAATGTTGGGGGCATACATAATCCTGTAAAGCGTAAATAAATTTTGAGTCATTTACGCCGCTTACATTCTCAAGTTGCTCTATTACAAGAATCTTATCTCACAGATGCCGAACATGTTAAAGATCGAAGAGAATGGGTGGGGCATTGTATTGCTGCTTCCTATACAACAAGTAAGAAGCAGGGTTTAGCCATTTTGTCTATAAATCCCTTGCTTTTGTACCTTTACAGACTATTCGCGATCCAGAAGGACATTTTCTGTTGGTACGGTGCACTGTTAGATCGATCAAAAACCTTTTATAATCTGCAATGTGTATGCCCCCAACGATCCCACTTACTCTTTTTTCACATCTCTCCTTCCGCACTTATTGCCATACACTCCCGGTAATATTTTGCTAGGTGGGGATTTTAATATTATTCTTAACCAGCGAATGGATAGAGGCGGACGCCCTACCATCTCTTAAGCTACTTCCTTAAATTGCTTGCAACGCTTTATGTATCAGGGCCCTCTTACTGACATTTGGCGTCTTACTCATCCTACGGACCGACAGTATAGCTGCTTCTCTCATCCCCACGGTACTTTTACCAGGCTATACTATTTCTTAGGTTCCGCGACTATTCTCACTTTGGTCACTGCTTGTTAAATTCACGATATCCTTAACTCAGACCATGCGCCTGTTACCCTGCATCTATCCATTCGTCCTCCTGTACATGCCTCCTTTTCTTGGTGTATGCCGTCCTCTCGCCCAATCCCCTGATTTCTGTGCTAGTCTTTGGAACGCATGGTGTGTGTTTCAATCTGATAATGCTCTTCACTCATTTGATCCGGTTCTGTTCTGGCCGGCTGCTAAGGCTGCTTTGACTGGCCATATCATCTCTTATGTTACAAAGCTTCAGAAGGGAATGGCGAATAAACTCGAGCAGCTACAGCGTACGCTCACCGCTCGATACTCTGCTTACCTAGCTGTGGACTCGGCTTTCAACCGTTCTAAATAGATTGATACAAAAAGGGTATATGAAAAGGTATTGTCTACCGCTGCGCAATTTCAATTGTCTAAATGTTCAGCGCATTTCTATCGCAATGCTAACCTGCAGGTTTGGCTGTTAGCTCACCTGACTAAGCTTACATGTGGCCCTAATATTATTCGTTCTATACAGCTGCGAAACTTGACGGTCACTACGGACCCGACGGATATTAATGCGGCTTTTGTTGCGTACTTCTCCAAACTATATGGCCCTGAAACAGATGACCCTTCTGCTCGTACTGATTTTTTGTAGCATTTGTCTCTGCCTATACTTGCGCATGATCAACGCACGCTTTTGGAGGAGCCTATCACTGCTAGGGAGCTAGAGCTGGTGCTTAAATCCTTACAGAATGCCAACTCACCGGGGCCGGATGGTCTTCCGGCTGAGTTTTATAAAATCTTGCAGGAGGACATTTCTCCCACATTATTATATCTTTATAATACTATATTCGATTTTCATGTCATGCCTTCTTTTTTCACTCTTGCTAGGATTATCCTACTGCCTAAGCCTGGGAAGGATCCTAACCAGGTTGAATCTTATCGGCCAATATCACTTTTGAAGTCGGATTATAAGATCTTCAGTAAGGTTATAGCGAATAGACAATCAACTACTGCCTCAGCTCATTACGCCAGAACAGACGGGCTTTATTCCAGGCTGGTACTCGGTGACTAGTAATCGTACTGCGATTGCAGTTATTGTTAAATCCTCAGACTTTCCTTGTAACAATAATCTGCTTATAAATCTTGATGCCGAAAAGGCTTTTGACAAAATTCTTTGGCCTTCTCTATTCCAGGTTTTAGAAATTCAGGGCTTTGATCTGCTGTTCCGTGGTCTAATTGAACAGTTTTATACTAAGCCCCAAGCCACAGTTTCCACTAACTCTGTCAACTCCTCTCTCTTTCAACTTTTCCGGGGTACCAGACAGGGTTGTCCCCTCTCTCCACTTCTCTTTAATCTAGCGTTGGACCCCCTTCTTCGTACATTATTGGACTTACCGGATTTTCAGGGCATTAGGGTGGGAACTGTGGGAAAACAAACTTTCGGCATTCGCAGATGATCTACTGCTATTTATCCTAAATCCACATTCTGCTCTTCCATCCATTATGCAGGTTTTCGAGAGCTTTCGGAGGGTGGCGAGTTTCACAATTAACTCTGGCAAGTCTGAGGCAATGTGGCTTTCCCCGCGACCCCCTCCTTCCCTACCATTTTCCTGTCCATTACAATGGTCCACTCGTTATCTCAAGTTTTTGGCTATTCTTTTACCTAGGGATCTCTCTACGCTTCACCAGACCAATTTTAAATCCCTTGCTACATAGGTTGACTTTGGACTTTGCCTGAATGGCATTGCCCCCGACGTTCATTGGTCGTATTAATTTAATTAAAATGATAGTCTTTTTGCGCATTTTATATTTACTGCACATGCTTCCATTATAACTTTCAGCAACAGACATTCAATCACTTAATTGTTGCTTTCAGGGGTTCATATGGAGTGGCAAATGCCCCAAGATGAGTTTGGCCAAATTAACCCAACCTAAACGGTCTGACGGGTTTAACTTCCCACATCTACAATTTTATAATGTAGCCTGCCTTCTCCGGTATGTGAAAGACTGGCTGGATGGAACTATGGTTTATACAGACCTTGATAGGGACCAATGTTTTTGTCCGTCATTGAGTCTCTCTTATATTCTGCATAAACCCTTATCTGCTCTTCCTCCTTCCTGTGTGGCTAATCCTTTACTGGTGTCTGCTGTGAAGGGTTGGCAGTACATTCGTTATCACCTTTTCAAGTCACGTTATATTTCGGTTTTTCTACCCTTTATGCACAACTCTTCTTTTCGGGGGGGGGGGGGGGGGGTTGAAGCTGACACCCGGTTTCTTCAATGGGCTTCTCGAGGTATTACAACGGCGGGTCATTTGCTTGATTCTGTAACTCAACAGATGTACTCTTTCCCAGATTTTAAATCCAAATATACTCTAACGTCTAATCATCTTTTTGCTTTCTTACAGGCCAAACATTATGTTCAATCTCTTCTACCGGTTTTGTCCAAACAATTTACGGATAATCTGCTGGATTGTTTAATTAAAAAGCTTTCGGCAGTGTCTTTCAAAACTTCCCATATTTACAGAACTATTTTTTCATTGGCTCCTACAAATTTGAACCCTTTGAGCGTGTCGGGTTGGCTGATGGATATTCCCAAGCTAACGGTGGATCAGCTGGAATCCAGCTTTTTGCGTGCATTGCGCTGCTCTCCGTCTGCCTACTTTCACGACCTTCTCTTATAGATTATTGCACAGGATATACGTGACTCCTTTGGTAGCCCACTGCATTGGTCTTGCCTCAGTTTCTTCTTGTCCTAAATGTCAAACTCCCAGTGCGACTTTAATCCATATGATATATAGATGCCCATGTCTGTTCCTTTTGGACCAAGGTCTTCTTTTATATCACAAATACAATTGGGTTTTCTATTGATTTAGTTTCTCCAGCTTTTATCCTTGAGGTCTATACTTCTTCCTCCCAGTTAACAATCTGTCAAACTAAATTAGTTGACTTTGCCGTCATGGTAGAGTTGAAATGCATTTTGGTGCTTTGGTTATCACCCCAGCCCCCTCTGCTACGTCAATGGACGCTTAAGTTGTTTCACTTCACTTGATTACACTGGACGCTTGCCCTATGTGATAAGGAGATGCTAGGTGCTCGCTTCATCACTCTCTGGGAACCCTTTATACTATCCTTGCCTATTTACCGTCAAGCGGTCTTTTACAGGTGCTTTCGGTATACATCATGGATGGAGGAGAGATTATTGGTGGATAGTGCTTTGGAGTCACTGTTGGGGGAGGGGGAGGCAATTCCTCATTCCCACATTTAGATACTGGGGATGAGAACACGGTAGTAGTTGATCCTTCTCTAACCTTAACCTTTTTTCTTTCAAATCACTTTGGGTTTGGGGGGGGGGGGGAGTTGGGTCCTTCCGGAGGCGTGCACCTGTTTTCTGTCTTGTGTTGTGTGTTGTTACTGTTCAGCGGATTTTCCACTTGGGTCATTATTTACCGGAATAACTGTGCTGGGTACCCTGGTGGACGCAGCTTTCCACTCAATTTGCATTGTTGTTATCTCTTAAAATATACACTCTTCTCTACACTCGATTAGTCAGTGCTAGACATATTTTTCAATTGTGGGAAGAGATTTCTTTGCTGTATACCTGGTGTTGGGTTCATCTTTTGAAAAAACTACTGTACGAAATGTCCTATGTCTACACCTGTCTTTTTTTTTTTTTTTTTTTTTTTTAATAAAATGTATCAAAACACCCACAATAAAGCGTGTATGATAATTAATGCACCCCAGAAACACTAAAACAATACCTATCGGGTAGGCGAAGGGTTAAACTGCAGAGGAGAGAAACAGAGTCCAAGCCCTGCTTAGGATACTCAGTCTGTGAATACACAAAATGGTTGCCGCAATGGGAGCCAATCGGAAACGAGCGTGCGAATCGGGTGCTCATGGGAAACGTAGTTTCGTTGACAGAGTACTCCAACAGTGCCCGAAGCCCCCAAAGCATCCAACATCCCCAGAACACTGACCGGATAACAGAGCAAGGGCAAACCCACAAAATGAGCCATCTCTGATCTCGCTACGTGGAGCGGTTGCAGAGATATGTCGCATAGAAGTGAATGGAGCAATGGTGTCTATGCGGTAAACAGAACATAAAGTTAACGAGCTGAATACCAAGCATAAAACCACTCAAAAGCCCACTAGATGAAAAGAGTAGACCCAATAAACACTGGACCCAGTAGGGATAGTGCCCAAAACCCCCAGGTGCTAACCAGCAGCAAGAGAGTTAAGTTACCACAGAAACTTGCTCCAAACACCTCACAGACATACAGATAAACCCAGTGAGTGCATGAGTATGTAATAGGAACTCCAAATGAGACCCCTGTGCGGAGGGGAAGCATGGGGCATGTGGACCTCAGCACTCAACAGTTGCTCACATTTTTCAGCAGGTCTTCTGTCTTCAGATAACCATTTATCAAGAAGAAGCCTCAGTGGGCAACTCCTGGGGAAAGAACTTGCAGCCAAGATTTTCCCTCCAGGGCTTAGGTCCACAAAAGAACCTGGTAAACTGAACTATCCACATTTTGGAGATGGGAATTGTCAGTGATGGTAATCCGCCTAATGGTGGTATTCCATATCTAACAGAAAAATAATAAAAAAGCTAAAACTATAGCAGAACTGTTCTCTTGCTTGTGTCTTCACCAAGGAACAAATCTTACTGGCTGGGGATTGGCTAGCTGCAAGCTAAGGAGAGGAGGTAGGCTCCACCCAGCAGTCACTTCTCAGAATTGTTCCTGCCTATTAAAGGGGCTGATCGCCTACCCCAAAGATACCAGTAACCTGTATTGAACGACAGAGAAATTAGATTTTTGTTAATGAAATATAATGAAGAATGTATCAGTGGACTGAGAAAGGAAAAGGTCTTGGAAAGAAAAAAAGTCTATAAGATACAAAACAACTCACCTTGCCCAGGAACAAATGGTCTTGAAAATTGCGGAACTAAAGGAAGAGCTGTTAAACCAGGGCGGATGTTTTTCATGTTGGTTAAATGAACGGGTACTGGTGACTGGTTAGGTGATGTGACAGGACTGCTCAAGTGGGTAATATGCTATTAAAAGAAACACAACAGTAAAAAAAATACACACATTAGAATAAATGTACAAAATCTGTCAGCGTCACATTACAGCGCCTGCATTTTGGGGTATGTAGTAGAATCTACTGTCAAATTTCTTTGCTCATCTTTACATATTTGTCTAGCCACATCCCACACTCTTCACGTGACCTTTGTCTTGAGGTTTTTACAGTAGAAAAATGGGCAGACTACATGGGCCGAATGGTTCTTATGTGCCTTCAAATTCTATGTTTCTTTGGCTTTCATCCGCCATCAGTCTCGTCTCACTCACATGCACAAGACTTCTCCCGAGCTGCAACCCCAGCTATGGAACTCGCTGCCATGCCAGATCAGACTTTCACCCAACTTTATTAGTTTCAGGAGCATGTTGAAATCACACCTCTTTACACAAACCCTTTCCCAAACTCCTCGGTTCTACCATTCTTATTTGTTCAAACTGTTCTTTGGGCCGGCTACACACTCCCCTTTCATTTTGTGTCTCTATGTTCCCACATGTAGATCAGGCATGCCAAACTGAAATATAGTTGTGGGCCAAATACTCCGTGATTCTTTTAACAAGGGATGCATACTCAAAAATTCCCTGTAAGAAGGGAGAAAATAATAGCTACTGATGTTTGCGCTATGATATATATATTTTTTTTTTTAGATTTGGAGACATTGATGAAATGTAAATAGTTTGCTGCCCTGCTGTGACTGCTCTGATAAACTTAGTGTCTAACTTACCTCTAGAACAGAAGTACATAACATTTGGCTCTCAAAGTGCTGAACAAAAAACAAGGTCATCCATTAGGACTAGAGGAAATGAGCCATTAAAAGAAAGGAAGGGATTTTTTTTACAGTAAGGGCAGTAAATTCATGTAATTATTTGCCTCATGAAACTACTTGTAGATACAAATGCTGTAGTTAATTTCAAAAAGTAATACACAGCTGAGAACAATATTGCGAATCATGACAGTTGGTTTCAAAGCAGATAGGATGTTCATTGAGGGAAATATCTGACTGCAATTTGGAGTCAGATTTTTTTTTTTTTTTTTTTTTTAAATCAATTTGGGGCTTAGTTAGAAATAGCTTCAATGGGCCTTTGACTTCATCTGGATCAACAGGGGTGGTATGGCATGGGCTGAACTTGATGGATGCAAGTCTTTTTTAAGCCTCATCAACTACGTTAAGTTACTGATTACAATTCCAATCATCCCCAATCAGACAGCAACTGGAGATCCAAAGTTTGCCTACTTCCACTGTTGATGGTGAACCAAGTGGATATAAAATGGAATTTGGACCAGCATTATAAAAATGTAAAATCCTGGTGGGGACCAGTTTATTAACAAGGTTGACATGCCTGCTCTAGATTGTAAGCACTTCAGGGCTGGGCCCTTGCTCCCATTTGTTTCAATCAGTGTCTGAGGCCAATGCATGTTCTCACTCCTGTTTTCTACAGCACTACAGAATATGTCAGTGCTCAGCTTAGTACATAAACACTCACTCTCTGCTCCATGTGATGCAGTCTTGCGTCACCTCACTCACGCGATGCAATCATGTGTAGAAGAGATTGACCAAAAGATGATAGTCTCTACTGCGCATGACTGCATCGTGACAAACATCCTAGCGAATTATTATATAGGATCCCATGCAAGGGGCATACCGTTACTTAACCCTAAGGGTGCTAGAGGGGTGTTACAGTAGACCTGTCACACACCCAAGAGATAATTAATTTTAACAGTTTAAGGACCATAGGGAGGCTCAACTCATCGTTTTGCAATACACTGCACACCTCACTGGTCCTTAAAAGGTTAACCCTTTGAGTGCCAGAGTGATATGCAACACATAGCAAAGCAATGCGTTGCGTACCCCTCTGGCACTCAAAGGGTTAACGATAATCATCTACATGCTGTGCTAGCCATGTTTGTAAAATAGACAGACTTTGAGAAATGAACTTTTGTGTTGGTGGCACAGTCTGGCATTTTATGATAATCAGTTTCTGTTTTGGGCCAATATTACCTCACACACTGTGCTGTGACGATGAATGGATCTAGGCCACGGGTAGCCACTTTCTAGGTCTCCAGCTGTAGAGAGACTACAGATATAATTCGTAAACCAGTCGAAAGAATGTCGGATTGATGTCGATGTTGGCATTTTTTTATTGATGTGATATCGTAGAGACTTTGGTGAATACTGCAGATGTGCCTACGACATTGCTTCGACAGTACATTGACATTCGTAGCCCTCTTTGACCTTTAGTGCATCTAGGCCCACAACTCCCAAAATCCCCAGCCAGACTTGAACATCACCAGTTAGCATACTGTGTGGGAATTAGCATAAAATATCAAACTGTGCCACCATAGAATAATGGTTCATTTCTCAAAAACTATTTTACAGAAAAATGGCTTATACAACATAGGTTTATTTTATTTTGATTAGTTGTGACGTGACCACTTTAAATACAGAGATTCCAGTAAACCATTAACACCAACCCCCCCATCCCAATAAAAGACTTATTTTCTAGAATGTTGTCCTACAAGACACACTTGTACCTATGCCGTACATTACAAAAATACAAATAATCAACTTCTGTAAAGATACAACCTGTGTAGAATGGTCCAGACTGCTGTATTCTGCAGACTTCTGAGCCCTCTGGTGGTCACAGTAATATTTATTTGGTTTCCATTGAGGTGGTGAATGCGTTTGAGGTGGTGGGTTGTTGGGTACATTAAGCTGCATCATTACCATCCCACCACCAGGAGGAGGTGCTGGTACAGCTATAAAGGATTGTGACAAAAAAGAAAATTGGTATTGGTTCTCAGAAATGCCATTTATTACAATCCAAAAATGGGCATCAACATTAACCATTTCAGTACCAGAGTGGTATGCAATGCATTGTGCACCCCTCTGGCACTGAAAGGGTTAACTTATTTACTGCCAGAAGGCTAGCAACAACCTGCAACACTATACAAAGCAAGCCTCTCTGCCACAGTTGGTGTAGTTTTAGACATTAACCCCTTGAGGCCCAGAAGGATGTGCAACATGGCTTTGCAATGTGTTTCACACCTCTTTGATTCCCAAGAGGTTAAACAGAACATTTCTCTTTAAAGGGATAGTAATACTTAAGTATTACTAATCCCTATAGTAAAGCCCTACTAAAAAAAAACGTATTGCACCCGGTGTCATCTCTCAAATCTTTATGGTTTGAGAGATAATCGCTTCTAAAGTTGCCCTCTCCCTCCCCCTTCTCCAGAGTCAGCTTTGTAGCTGACTGAAGGGAAATCCGGTCATAGATCATCAGGCGGCTCTGCAGCAGAGTCGCAATCTCGTTAAATAAAAAACAAAACAAAACAAAAAACCTTTCACTAAAATGGTCTTCTACGTGTGCTTGCAAACCAAGCACACGTAGAAGACCATTTCAGTAAAAGTTTTCTTTTTTAGTAACGCGATCCGGCTGTGCTGGAGAGCCACCTGAAAGTCCTACGACTCTCTTCCCTGCAGTCAGCTAGAATGCCGACTATGGGGGAGGGAGAGGGCAACTTTAGGAGCGATTATCTCTCAAACCATAAAGGTTTGAGAGATGACACTGGGGGCAATACATTTTTTTTAGTAGGGCTTTTTCTATAGGGATTAGTAATACTTAAGTATTACTATCCCTTTAAAGTGATAGTAATGCCTGCATTTAAAGGGATAGTAATACTTCAACATTACTAATCCCTGTTTTGTAACCATTAAAAAAGAAGAAAAATACCCCCAGTGGCATCTCTCAAATCCTTATGGTTTGAGAGATAACCGCTTACAAAATTCCCCCCATCCTCCCCTTTCCCTGACGTCAGCATTCTAGCTGACAGCGGGGAAATCCAGCCCTGGACCATCAGCAGCTCTGCAGCAGAGCAGAGATTGTGTTAATGAAAAAGAAATCCTTCACTTAAAAGGTCTTCTATGTGTGCTTGCAAACCAAGAGCAAACTAAGCACACGTAGAAGACCCTTTTAGTGAAGGATTTCTTTTTCATTAACTCGATCTCAGCTCTGCTGCAGAGCCGCTGACTGATCCCAGGAGAAGATTTCCCTGCTGTCAGCTAGAACACTGACGTCAGGCAGGGGTGAACTTTGTAAGCGGTTATCTCTCAAACCATAAGGGTTTGAGAGATGCCACTGGGGGCATTTTTCTTTTTTTTTAATGGTTACAAAACAGGGATTAGTAATTCTGAAGTATTACTATCCCTTTAGGTTAATCTTCAAGTCTTCTTTACTTTTTTTTTTTTTATAACAGTGCTACATTTCATTACTTACATATTTGTAGTTTAAGCTCTATTGAAGCCAGAAGGATCCCCCTCCCGCCCCTTTCTTGTGTCACTGATACTCTCCTGCTGATCCAGCTAGAGAGCAGCGAGGGACAATCTTCATTGAGCAAAAGGAAAATCCTGCCCTCCTTCGTCATGCTGGGCAGGGTTATCCTTACTGACAGAAGATTGTCCCTCTCAGCATCCATCCGGTCCCATGACCGGATTCCACATCTATGGGGAGGCGGCCAAAAGGGGGATCCTTTTGGCTTTAATAGCGTTTGAACTACAAATCTGTAAGTAATTAAATATAGTGCTGTGTGTTATTTAAAAAAAAAAAAAAAAAAAAAAAAAAACTCAAAGATTAACTTTAATACAGGTATTACTATCACTTTAATAAATGCAAAACTGTAATGCATTACAGGGATACTAAAACCCTAAACAGATACTACCTTAAGGCCATGAGTACCTCAACTACTGTTTTGCTATTCTGCTAGCTCAGGGATAAATACTCACAGAGCTGCTCACACAATCACATGCGGGTTCCTGCAGGGTCGGCTGAAGACTGGCTTGATCACCAACTGGTAATATGGGGTCTAAGCAGGTACACCGACTGTTCAAACCCAGTATTACTTACTGTGCAAAGCTGAAATCCACACTTTGTTCCATCACAGTAGTAATATGGGTTTTGAACAGTGAGGAAGTTTGCCCCTTCTCAGATCCCATTACCAGTCGTCTGTCAAATGAGAAGAGGAGGAAGATCCTGCAGGAATCCACAAAGGATTGGGTGAGTGACTTGCCAACTACCAATCCCTGAGCCACCTGAAAAGCATAGCAGCAGTCAGGGAAAACATGGTATTTCGATTTACAGTTTACATTTAGGGTTTACTAATACTATGAAAACCTATATGTTTCTAAGGATTTTTATGCCAAGTACAACAATGGCTCTCACACTGTTGGAGTAGTTTTATTCGAAAGTGATAACGGGTCAAACAGTCAAACAGAACTGCAGTTAGTGACTCACCTCTCCCTTAGCATGCTATAGAATATGTCTGAACACTTTAAACTGTAATAACATTGGAATGACCTTTCCCAGGAGTGAGTGTACCAGTGTCTTACTCAGCAAGAAAAGCCCTACAATACATGTTTTATTCCTCATAAAAGTTTACTTGTTTAACCCCTTAAGGACCCATGACGGTCCTGGCACGTCATGGGTCCAACATGCGATAAGGACCCATGATGTGCCAGGACCATCATGAATTTCAGGGCTCCCTGCACAGCTGCACGCCATTTGGGGAGCCATTAATCTGATAGGAAAAAAAATGCTCCATGGTCCTTAAGTGCTGGCCGTGAGTCCTTATGGGGTTGAGAACCCTTTAAGGACCAGAGATGTGCACAACACATTACTTTGCAATGCATTATGCACCCCTCTGGTCTTTAAAAGGGCTGAATGGTTATTAAAGGGATAATAGGATTTTAGTCTTACCTGTTAAATCATTTTCTCTTGGTCCATACAGGTTACTGGTAACTTTGGGTAGGCGCTCCTCCCCTTTAAGTAGGCAGGAACAATTCTGAGAAGTGAATGCAGGGGTGGAGCCTACCCTCTAACCTTAGCTGCAGTTTCCTGTTTTAACGTCAGTAAGTTTTGGAACCAACTACTACAAGTAGTCAGCGAGGAAACAGAAGACTCCTGTGAGCATGAACCCAAAAGTGGTCCCCCACGTTCTGTTGCAGGAGCGCAAAGCATGGTCCCTTGACAGGGTGGGAGACCAGTAACCTGTATGAGCTAAGAGAAAAGGATTTAAAAGGCAAGACTAAAATCCTCTTTTCTCTGTTGTCCAAAACAGGTTACTGGTAACTTTGGGATGTCCAACCATTAAGTTCCCCAGGGCGGGAAGAAAGGCAAGGACCAGGCGTAGGCCCCCAAAGTCACCAGAGCACCAATGAACCTAGCGGTCATAAACAGCGCAGCACAAACAACTGAGTGTCAACGGACACTGAACAGGGGGCAAAACAGAACCCAGGAACTGATACAAAGCACACTGAATTAGTGACAACTGGGCTCAAAAGTGAAAGAGTATGGAAGGAATGAAGGAGATCCTAGACAGGTATGGCTGCCTCCAGGACCTTCCTCCCAAAACTGGAATCGGCCGATGCCAGCACATCAACATGGCAGTATTTGGAAAAGGTGTGCACAGGCAACCAGATGGCCGCCTTGCACAGTTGATCAGCAGAGGGCTGATTCTTGTAGGCCCAAGATGCCTCAGTGGAGCGAACTGAATGAGCTGTGACCCAGAAGGGCACAGGCTTCTTCCTCAGTTCTTAAGTCTTATGAATAGTGGACTTAATCCAAGAAGCCATGACCACCTTAGACGCAGGCTTCCCTGACCTGGGGACCTCTGGAATGATGAAAAGAGCATCAGATTGACGCAAAGACTCAGTACGGTGCACACAGAACCTGAGGCAGCGCACAACATCCAACAAGTGAAGATCCCTTTCCTTGTCAGAAGAAGGGTCAGGGCAGAGGGAAGGAACCACAATCTCCTGATTGATATGGAACTCTGATACAACCTTCAGCGGAAACGCTTGCGAAGTGCGAAGCATGGCTTTAACTTGTGAAACACCAAAAAAGGTGGTTTGCAAGAAAGTCTGGAGCTCTGCCACGCAGCGAACAGACACTAACGTCAGAAGTAAAGCCATTTTCCACGTCAAAAGGTGCAGAGGAATAGTAGCCAAAGACTCAAAGGGAGGGTGCTAAAGGATGCCCAAAACCAAGTTAAGATCCCACTGAGATGCAGAGGACTTAAACACCAGACAGGTATGAGCAACACCCTGGAAGAACACTTTGACATCAGGAAGAATGGCAATGTGCCTCTAGAAGAAGAGAGAGAGAGCAGAAGTCTGAACCTTAAGGGAGCTCAAACTGAGACCCTTATCCACACTGTCCTGAAGGAAGGAAAGGACTGTAGGGAGATAAAACTCCTGAGAAAGATCCTATCAGCACACCAAGAGAGAAATGTAGACCAGACTCTATGGTAGGCCTTGGAGGAACAGGCTTACGGGCACTAAGCATAGTAGCCAGTACACCAGATGAAAAAACTTTTCTTCCTCAAAGTTGAGGATTCAACCTCCATGCAGTCAAAAACCAGATGAACGTCCTCCTTCCACAGCTATCCCTATTAGAGAAGATCCGGACGAGCAGGAAGCCTGAAGGGGTCTGACACAGATCCAGAAACTCTGGGAACCAAGATTGGCGAGGCCAAAATGGAGCAATCAGAATGACTGGACAGTGCTACAGACGTAGCTTCCTCATAACCCTGTGCAGCAATGGAACAGGAGGGAAGATGTACGCCAGAGAAAAGATCCAAGGTATCGATAGAGCGTCCACAGCTAGAGCTAGTGGGTCCGCCCAGCGAGAGCCATCAGATCAATGCACGGGATACCCATCAACTACCAGACTGAACACCTCTGGGTGAAGTTCCCACTCTCCGATGGCCACTGTATGTCAACTGAGGAAGTCTGCCAAGACGTTGAGGCCTGGAATATGAACTGCGGAGATGGCAGGAACATGGTCCTCTGCCCAGGACAAAATAGCCTTGACCTCTAACCAAGCTGCGAGACTTCTTGTGCCGCCTTGCTGGTTAATGTAAGCCACCGCCGTGGCATTGACTGGACAGTCCTCCAACTGGAGTGTCCAATGGCACAGGGAATGAAATAATGCCCGAAGTTCCAATACGTTGATGGGAAGGAGAGATTCTTCTTGAGCCCACCAGCCCTGAGCATTCAGGTTCCAGAGAACAGCCCCCCATCCTGAGAGGCTGGCGTCTGTAGTCACCATCGTCCAGAACAGTATTAGGAAGGGATTGCCCTTCAGGAGATTATCCAGGTTGAGCCACCATGAAAGACTCAACTCTACATGAAGCGGGAGAGACAGACTCCTCTAGATGATCTGGTTGACCTTTGCATGCCAAGATCAGGAACCTCCAAAGCTTCCTGGCATGAGCCATGGCAAATGGGACTGCTTCTATTGTGGAGATGAACTTCCCCCACTAGAGAGGACAATTTCTTGTCAGGAATTGGATCCAGGCTCAGAACGGTAGAGACCTTCTGAGCCAGATGATGAGCCACCTCGTCTGTGAGAAAGACCATCCCTCTCTGAGTGTCGAAGAGAAGGCCCAGGAAAACCATCTTCTGGGCGGAAACAAGGTCTGACTTTTCCAGGTTGATGATCCACCTGTGAGCGGATAGGATCTGAATGCAGGTTTGAACCAGCTGGTAAAGAAGGTCTGGAAATGAGGCCTTCAGAAGAAGGTCGTCCATGTATGGAGTGATCCTGATGCCATCTCAATGGAGAGCAGAGACTAAAGCTCCCAGAACTCGGCTAAAGACTTGAGGAGCGGTGGTCAGGCCGAATGGCAGGGCAGAAAACTGAAAGTGACCCCTGTTGCAGGCAAATCGGAGACACTGTCGGATCTCTGAATGAATGGAGATGTGCAAATATGCATCTTGAAGATACAGAGATGCTAGGAACTCCCAGGAGACATGGCCACAATCACTGGTCGCAAGAACTCCTGATTATAGTGAGATATGACCACAAATTGGTTGATATCCTTCAGATTCAGAGTAGGACGACAACCTTCACCTTCTTGGAGACCACAAAGAGGTTGGAATAGAACCCCAACCCTGTCTCCGGAAAATGGACCGGCCCCAAAACCCCATTGTCCAGAAGGGCTTGGATAGCACCCTCGAACAGGCGAGGCTTTCCTGCGCCCAGAGGAGAGTGAGAGGAAAGGTTCGGGGAGGAGGAAGAGAAGTAAAAGGAATCTTGTACCCTTCCGCCACCACCTGCAAAACCCACGGGTCCACCACAGATTTTTCTCAGATGGAAAGGTAGTGGTTCAAGCACCCTCCCAGCTGAGGGCAGGGACCGGAATTGGCGAGTCATGCCGAAGGAGGTTTGGAATCCTTGGGCTTGTAGGAGGACTTTTGGACCACTGGAAGCAGAGTACCTTTACCTCCAGTGGCTCCACTGATGAGATCTTTAAGCTCAGGCCCAAATAGGGAAGAACCTTGAAAAGGCAATGATAATCGTACCTTTTTTGATGTGGTATCAGCAGACCAGATCTTGAGCCAAAGAGCCTGTCTGGCAGCCACAGACATAGAAGAAGCCCTGGCAATCATACGGACTGTGTCAAACAGAGCATCAGAGACATAATGTTGCGCTTCAGCAATGTTGGCGACAAGTCTCAGCAGTTCAGAAGTAGAAGCCCCATTGGCGAATAGCCAAGGTAAGCTGTGCAGTCCAGATGGCCACAGCTCTATTCACCCATGCAGCGGCAAATGCCGGGCGTAAGGCAGAACCAGCTGAAGCAAAAATAGCCTTCAGAGAAGTCTCAAGCTTTTTGCCAGTCCAGTCCTTCATAGCAGAAACATCTGCTACAGGCAAAGCAGTAGATTTGGACAACCTGGACACAGGGGCGTCCACCTTTGGTGGATGTTCCCATAGAGCTAACGCTGCTTCAGAAAATAGACAAAGCATAGCAAATTTCTTAGAGACAGATGGCTTTCTATCTGGAAACTTCCACTCGTCGGAGGCCAGATGGTCAAGGGTGGGATTAGGTAGGAAACATGTATAAGAGCGCTGAGGTTCCTGAAAACACATCAGACGGGGTCCGAAGAGGTCTCCTGTACCAAGGGAATATTCAGGGTGGTCAATACAGCCCTGATTAGGCCCTCATCAGAGGGGACAGGATCAGCTTCAAAGGCATCCCCAAGAAAAAAAATTAAGAGGAAGTAGTGCAGAACAGTTTTCATCCCCATAATCCACCAACAGTTCCTCATCAGAAGAATCAGATAAATCAGGGACACCCAGCGGTTTAGGCAAGGAAGACCTGATGTAAGCAGGGGCTTGACATGAGTGAAAGACCCCCTGTAAGGTGGATGGAAGGAGTTGCAAGGCAGACCAGAGGTCCCTGTATTAGCCTTAAACTCTTGCATCCATACTGGCTCTAATGAATGGCTGGAGGTCCCTACAGGAGATTCAGGGACAGCAGCGCATGTTGGGCAAACATGACCTGAGAATTCTCTAGGTAACCCTTTATGATATAAGGAGCAATGAGGAATGGGGGACACAGGCACCCCAGATTCCTTAATCTTAGGTCTAAACCCAGTCTCTAGTGGAATAGACATTCTCACAGAAATCAACTGGTCAAAAGTACACTAAATCACCTAAAAACAGTGTTTAAAAGTGATTAAATAGCACAGAAAATGTTATTATAAACTTGTCTGGCAATGAAGGGGTTAAGGGGCTGAGGAGAGAAGGAGAGTACAGGCCCTGCATAGGATACTCATTCACAGAGAAGCACAAAATGGCTGCCGCAAGGGAGCGAGAAGCAAGCACTCATGGGAATTTTTTTTTTTTGTAAAAAGTACCCTAACAGTGCCTGAAGCCCCCCTGCATGTTCAGAACATTGACCGGATGACACAGCAAGGGCAGACAAGTAAAATGAGCCATATCTGACCTCTCTGTGATAAGCGGTTGCAGAGATATGTCCCAAAATGTACAGTCCCATTGAAGTGAATGGAGCAATGTGTCTGTGTGCGGTAAAAAGCACCCCTTAAAGGCGCAGTACATAATTTCACCAAAAACTGAATGAAAATAAAATTCAAGTTAAAAACATACTAGAACATGCAGTTAAAAAATATAAACACCAAACCCAGTAGGGAAAGTGTCCTCAACAACATGCCAAACCAGCAGTGAAAGGGCTAATTTACCACAGAAACTTGCTCCAAGCACCCAGACAGATATGCAGATAGACCCAATGAGTGCTAGAGTATGCAATAAGAACTCCGTAATAAAGACCCCTGTGCGGAGGGTTTCCATGGGATATGTGGACCTCAGCACTAAAAGGGTTGCTCACCTTTTTTGCAGGACTTCTGTCTTCAGATTACCATATTATCAAGAAGAAGCCTCAGTGGGAACTCCTGAGGAAAGAACCTGCAGCCTAGATTTCCCCCCAGGGCTTAGGTCCACAATTAAACACCTGGTAAATGGAGCTATCCACATTTGGGTGATGGGAATTGTCAGTAATGGTAAGCAGCCTAATGGTGGTATTCCATATCTAACAGAAAATAATAAAAATCTAAACTAAACAGAACTGTTCTCTTGCCTTGTTGCTTGCAACGAGGAACAAAACTTACTGAAGTTAAAACAGGAAGCTGCAGCTAAGGTTATTGGGTAGGTTCCAGCCCTGCACTCACTTCTCAGAATTGTTCCTGCCTCCTTAAACGGGCAGAGCACCTACCCAAAGTTACCAGTAACCTGTACTGGACGACAGAGAAAGTAATGTTTCACAAAAACAGCAGCTCCAATTAATCTTCATAGTATTTGGGCCATGGAGAGTGTTATTTCAGTGTTGTCAGAGTTTTAGTTCAAGAGTAATTGAATGATAAAGTATCCCCCTCCCGCCCCTTTTACTGATGTAACACTGCTCATCTCAGAGCAGCAACAATGTCCGGATGGATCGCAGAGAGGGACAATCTTCAGTGAGCATAAGGAAAAACCTGTCAAGGGAACAGAGGTTTCCTTATACCCACAGTAAGAAGATTGTCCCTTGCTGTGAC
Source organism: Rhinophrynus dorsalis (assembly GCA_037306005.1). NCBI lineage: Eukaryota > Metazoa > Chordata > Amphibia > Anura > Rhinophrynidae > Rhinophrynus > Rhinophrynus dorsalis. Next base: position 228,028,560 of record CM074725.1, read on the forward strand.
CTGTCCGGTCAAGTGACCAGATACCACATCTGAGGGGAGGTGGCTTATACTAGGCAAAAGGGGCTGGAGGGGGATACTTTATCATTCAATTACTCTTGAACTACAACTCTGACAGTAGTAAAATAACACTCTCCATGGTCCAAATACTATGAAGATTAATTGGAGATGCTTTTATAAACATTACTATCCCTTTAAGTTAGTATTTATAACATATAACATTCAGAGAGCTGCATGTATAACGTCAGAGAGGCTAATTACCCTCTCAGTGCCAGAAGGGGTGGTCAGTTCATTGCACAGCTTCTGGTCCTCCGGGGGTTAATATAATGCTCTAATCTAGAATAGAAATAGCCCTTTATGTAGAAATATTCCACACTGTAGGTACCTGCGCACGGAGTGCCTGGCAGTGGCTGTGAATTACATGGTGATGTTGTTCTATTAAACTGGATTTGTTCGGATCCTGGTGGCTGCATATATCCCACAGAGGAGCTGCGGAAAACAGACAAGTCACATTAGAACTCCAGAAAGTTCAGGATTTAAAATTAAAGGGGAACCATCACCCCTATCTAAGTTTACCTCATTGCCATCCTCATATAGCGATAAGCTTTAATAGTTTTGTTTGTTTGTTTCTTTATAAAATTAATGCTCTTGCGGAATTTACATTATTAACCCCTTAATGACCGGCCGATCGGCGCGGTCAGTTAAGGACCACGGAGCATTTTTTTTTTTTTTGTTCTTCCGGTTCCGGACTCCCCAAACGGCGTGCAGCCGAGGGGGGAGCTCGGAACTCCATGACGGTCATAGTACGTCATGGGTCATTCAGTCAGATTGACCCATGACGTAATATGACTGTCAAGGGTCATTAAGGGGTTAAAAAGGAGCCAGGGCCTTACTTCCGGACAGACTGCGGTTACAGCTCTGCAGTCTTCTTCTGTTCCTCCCCAAGTATCATTGCGTTCCAAATTCCTCAGATGACGGAGGATTTCTCCATGTAAGCTGGTTGGAACGTGACAATACTTGGGGAGGAACAGAAGATTGACAGACTGAGGTACAGAGATGTAACCGCACTCTGTCCGGAAGTAAGGTCCCGGCTCATTTTTAATAATGTAAATTTTGCAAGAGCATGCATTTTACTTAAAAAATAAATAAATAAATAAAACTATTAAAGCGTACCGTTATATGAGGATGGCAGTGAGGTAAACTTCTATAGGAGTAATCAATCCCCTTTAAAAATTAAAATAAAAAGATCTGTCACACGTGTAAGAAAAATAATAAATAAAATTATAAAGATAAGGGCACCACCCGTGGTTCTTTTACACAGAAAAGTGGGTCATTTATTGATGTCAACGTCTCGGTCCTCACACATACCATTCTCAAAACAAAAAAAACACAGCGTGTACCCAGATGTTATATAGTCTACTAAAACCCCAGGTGGCACCACAGACGACTGTAACATCATCCCATTGAAGTCAGAAACCCGGCTGCAGTAAACCACGTTATTAACACCACTGGGTTAATGTTTGAATTACATAGTATGAAAGCAAGCTATTAAAGGGATAGTAATACTTCATTTTACCTTTATTTTATTTTGTAGGCATTAAAAAAACATGAAGAACGATATAAGTCTTATCTCTCAAACCTTTATGGTTTAAGAGATATTCACAAACAAAGTATCCCCCCCCACCCCCCATTCAGCCAGATCAGAAGGGAGGTGCCCAGGTAGACTGCAGAGAGGGACAATCTTCAATTAAGATAAGGGAAAAACCTGAAAAACTTGTCAAGGGGGACAGGGCTTTCATTGTTCTCATAGGAAGAAGATTGTCCCCTGCTGTTATCTGTCTGGTCTATGGACTGCATTCCACATCTGAGAAGAGATGGCTTACACTAGGTAAAAGGGGCAGGAGGGGAAACTTGCTTGTGAATATCTCTCAAACCATAAAGGTTTGAGAGATAAGACTTATATCGTTCTTCATGTTTTTTTCATGCCTACAAAATAAAATAAAGATAAAATGAAGTATTACTATCCCTTTAAGATACAAAATATAACTGAAAAGTAAACTAACTAAAAGCAAAACATTAGAGACTATGGGGCAGATGTATAAAACTGGAGTTATAAAGAAAGTGTGTGTAAAAACGTGTATCAATGAGACGTAAGTATATGTATAAACATATAGCATCATTTTCTCTAAGTGGAGTAGAAAATAAGAATTGTGTCCCAATGTATTTATAAAGACATTTGCTAATTGCGGCAAAAATAAAGGCAGTTTTAGTGATTAAATCTTAACCCTTTAAGTGCCAGAGGGGTCCGTAACCCTCTGGCACTCAAAGGGTTAATGCCAGGGATAACCTGTTCTTAATGGAAGTCTATAGTGACAGCTATGTGTGTGCGAAAATATATTCTCAGAATATTCGCATACAGACATATCTATAAACATGACTTTACGTCTTTATAAATATGACCAGGCATTTTAGACACAATCAGTGAATTTATAGATAATTCTTCAGTATATCTAAGAAGGCTTTTTATACATCCCTCACTATATAACATCTGGATACATGCTGTGTCTTTTGTCTTGAGAAAGTTGCCTGTGAGGACAAACTTTGACAGCAATAAATGCCCACCTTTTCTATGTAAAACACCCACGGGTGCTGCCCTTCTGTTTATCTTATGTGTATAAATTATATGGGATAGTGCACCTGGGCAATCGTTAGCTTAAGAGCGAGTGCTTTCACCCCACACTGGAAGAAGATAACAAATGTATATTTTTGTTCTTCAGTAGGGGTGGGTAGTCTGCAGCCACCCAAAAGTTGCTGAACTACAACTCCTCATCATCCAGCCACTTGATAAAACAGCAGATTGCCAGTTCATGTTCCAGAGCAGGGATACACAACACATGGCTCACCAGCTGTTTGAGACTACAACTCCCATCATGCCCAGCCAGCCAACAGGAGTTTTAGACCCCAACAAAAACCCAAAGCTAATCTACCCCTGTTATGGAGTCTCTATACCAATAAAAGATGAAGGTCACCTCAGGTTATTTTGCTGTCCCGGGGATATGACGCTGTAATAAACTGGCATCCCTGTCGTAGGTAAAGGCCCCTGATTCGACTGACTGGGAATCAGCACCTGTTGATGATATGGCTGCTGTGGTACGGACTGGGAGCTCTGTCGCACTGGAACCTGCAGAAATGATAATATATTGAAGGACGAGTAGTTTGATTAAAGTGCATCTATTAGGAAAACATACAAGTTAAAGCACATTCTTTATTATTACCACCCCTTCTGGCAGTAGCAGGATTACAGCTTACAGGCCTACTTGTACAGCTCCAATCCAAGCTTCTTGCTCCACCCTCCCTGCAAGAACTGAAGCTGCCAGTGGCAGTCTCATTGCTAAGGGTTGTGCAGGTGGGCGTTTCTTCAGAGCAGCCAATAAGAATGTAATACTGATAATGACAGAGGGAGGACTTGCCATCATTTTCAATCTATTTCTACTTAATTAATATTTGTATTTTTTTTTTTTTTTTTTCAAGTGTTGGATGCTATTTAAACTTTTTCCTGGTCAGAAAGGTTGCTGGCCTACCAGGTAAACTGTTTGAGTGCTAGAGGGGCATTGTGCTGGAAATCCCTTTGGCACTTCAAGGGTTGATGGAAAGCACAAACACCTAAAAAATGAAAAAACATAACAGACAATATGCTTAATGCTTTAAAGGGATAGTAATACTTTGTTTTATCTTTATTTTATTTTGTAGGCATTAAAAAAACATGAAGAACGATATAAGTCTTATCGCTCAAACCTTTATGGTTTAAGAGATATTCACAAGCAAAGTATCCCCCCCCCCCCCGTTCAGCCAGATCAGAAGGGAGGTACCCAGGTAGACTGCAGAGAGGGACAATCTTCAATTAAGATAAGGGAAAAACCTGAAAAACTTGTCAAAGGGGGTAGGGCTTTCATTGTTCTCATAGGAATAAGATTGTCCCCTGCTGTTATCTGTCTGGTCTTACAACCAGATTCACATCTGAGAAGAGATGGCTTACACTAGGAAAAAGGGGCGGGAGGGGGAAACTTTGCTTGTGAATATCTCTTAAACCATAAAGGTTTGAGAGATAAGACTTATATTGTTCTTCATGTTTTTTTAATGCCTACAAAATAAAATAAAGTTAAAACGAAGTATTACTATCCCTTTAAGTGCCAGAGGGGTACGCAACGCATTGCAAAGCAATGCATTGCGACCCCCTCTGTCACTTAAAGGTTTAAACCTTTGAGAACCAAGGAAGAGTCCAACACACTGTTCTAAACATCTGTGACATTCAAAGGATTCAAAGCTAATATATACACAAATTATTTGGTGCGGGAACCCTAAAATCTGACTTTAAACATAGCAAGTACTGGTTAGTCATTGCAGAGCCACTGCAAGTTTCTAACAGTTGTGTTGGAAAAGGAAAGTTTGCATCGTTGGCAAAGAGAACATTAGAACATCCCCTTTTCTATTAAATAATCTGTTCTCTGTGCTCTCATTCAGGGAAGGATTTGCCATTAGGCATAATAGGCAGGGAAACCAAGGATACCCATTTGTGTGGGCTGACTCAGCAACAGGCAGCTGCTCTTTATGATAGCTAGATTATTTTGTAATGTTTATATACTAATTAAGCCCTGTTATACATCCCTGAACTAGACAGATACTGTATATTAGAACCATTTTGTGGTTTTATATTAAGGGTATTTTTATGCTTGGCATCAATGGAAAGAGTTGAGGTGGGGTCATATGAAGGGTGGGGCTGTGTTCCCATTAGAGGTGGGGGTCATGTGAAAAGTATGCTGTGTCCCGTGTCCCCAAAGGCTGGATGGGGATGATGGGAACTGTAGTCCACAACCGCTTGAGGGGCTGCACCCACCCCTGATCTAGGGGCTTCTTAAATGCAAATCCAGCCCTGCTCTCATTACACGTTTATGTAAATAAATGAAAGCAAACCATGACAATCTAATAAAAGAAGGCTGGTGTCTGCACATTTAATCAATAAAACCTGTTTCTGATCAGACTGTAGTGCTACTGCACTAATAAAAAGGTTTACAGATGGCCACTGGGACTACAGAACATGGAAAGTAGATTGCTTGCTTTGTTACAGGTTGGAGTCACTGGAAACTCTTTGTTGCTACAGGTAACTTTGCAAAGCAATGCACTATTGTAGACACATAATAGTGAGCTGTCCAGATTTGTGACATTGCAGGAACAGTACACTTCACTGACTCCAGATTGTAAGGAGCAGTCATGGTGTATAAAAGTGTGTGCTAGTTGAAGTTAATTTTGGTATTGCCTCTCTTCATATTCCTGAAGCAGAGCTCACATTCATACACTTTTTCAGTGAAGCAGAATCTTTCAGCAGGCGAGGGGAGGGTTTATGATACTGAGAAACAGGTGACATGTAGGGCTTTTACAAAGGTTTGGAGTACTGTGGGGCGGGGATAGATGGGGTGTAGTTGGTAACAGACTCCTGGTACGTTTAAAGTGGACCTTTCAACTTCAAGTTTGCATATTTGAAAACTACATTAAAAACTGCCTGTGTATCATGTGAACCAAAAGACCAGGAAATGTACAGTTATATATTCATACTTGTTACCACATACCAGTGTATGCTAATTGCATTAACAGTGATGTTTCATATGATAATTCTTCTTTTCAGTGACATTTCATATGCTAATGAAGCTTTGTACAGAACCAGGATATCTTCACTTTCACTCTTCCCAGAAATAAAAGTGTGAAGTAGGAATTAGTGTCTTGTATAAGCAGCGGGTAATGTTAATTATTTTATATGGGTCTGTATATAACCAGAGATTGTGTGGGCAATTTATGAGGGGGGGGGGGGGTGTTTGTTTTTGGGGTCAGCATACTTATGATCTTTCCCCATTCTCTCACCTCTAGGATTCATCTCCCAGTTTTATCCCACTGCCACCATTTTCTGATTACACACAATGAAGATTAATTGGAGCTGCTTTTATTCTGAAACATTACTATCCCGTTAAGTAAAATAAGGCTACTCCAATTTCTGGAGGATGCTTCAAAAAATAATAAAAGTTATAGCCTCTATAGTTCCTACTGGTATCCAGAAGGCATGGATTTGTTTTTTGTTTTTTTTTTTTGTTTTTTTTATAACACACACTGTGAGGGAGCTGGAGACTTACTATGGCTTTGAATAGTAAGTTATAGGAACAGGGTCAGATTTACGTTTCAGGCACCTCCAGACTGTGCACCCTAAGATGCACCTGGCCCCTCCCATGGCCACACACCCCACTTCTTCCCATGGCTCTACCAACTGCTAATTGCTAATAAAGTTACTATTGAAATATGTAACATGCAAATACATAGCATAGTATTTGCGTCATGAAGAGTGTTATTTCAATATTGTCAGAGATGTAGTTCAAGAGTAATTGAATGATATCCCCACCCCTTTTACAGCAAGGGACAATCTTCAGTGAGCATAAGGGAAAAACCTGAAAAACCTGTGAATGGCAACAAGGCTTTCATTGTTCTCACAGTAAGAAGATTGTCCCTTGCTGTGACCTGTCCGTTCAAGTGACCAGATACCACATCTGAGGGGAGGCGGCTTACACTAGGCAAAAGGGGCTGGAGGGGGAAACTTTATCATTCAATTACTCTTTAACTACAACTCTGACAGTATTGAAATAACACTCTCCATGGCCCAAATACTATGAAGATTAACTGGAGCGGTTTTTTTTTTGTGAAACATTAATATCCTTTAAATGGACAAACCCTAAACACTTTTTTCCCCATAATAAAAATTTAAAAGCAGAGTACACACAGATTCCTTGGAAAAGGACTCTACCTGATAGGAGGGCACTGAGGAGTATTGCACCATGACCCCTTGAATGGGGTTAGCAATGTTGCTATGTTGTCCGCTGACTAGCGTTTGATTCTGAGGCTGCTGGACACTGACCATGCCCTGGTAGTTTGGTTGCTGGTTAGACATTACAGTAGAGTAGCCTGAAACAACAATGGCAGAATTATGGCATCAAAGAAGAGCATTTGTTTACATATAAAGTGTAACCAAGGAATTAGTTGCTCTTAAATTTGATTAACAGAAGCACTTACATAGGTTGGAGCCGATGACAGCAGTCAGGTTTATCTATATAACTGCTGTGTGTAATGAAGGAGTTACTTAGGTTAGGATTCCATCATACAGCAATCAGGTGTATCTATATAGCTGAAGAGTGTGTAACAGAAAGACTACCTTTGGTAGGAGCCCATGACACAGGAGCCCAGGTACATCAATATAACTGCTGTGTGTAAATGAAGAAGTCCATCGTACAGCAGTCAGGTGTATCTATTTAGCCGACGTGTGTATCATATGTTATCTATGTACTTGTACTTCATACAACAGACCTTTATATCTATACACTAGGTAGATTTGCATTTCAACCCTCAAAGTCCACTGCTAAATGTTTTAGTTTACACTCTAGTAATAACTAGTGACCCTAATGAGCCATTAAATGATTACTGAAACCTATTGTTTACTGTGAGCAAGTGTGAACTAAAGGCAGATTTCAAAAAAGGTCACTATGTACAGGAAACTGCAGATATGCAATAGAGAGGCAGCAGATAGATAAAAGATTTATCAGTAAGTAGCTCAAAAATATGTGTCCATGGAGAACAAAAGGGTCTAAGGAGTTAAGTTCCTTCCACTAGGAGACAAGAGACTAAGAAAAAAGTATATGGAGGAAGAGAATCCCTCTCAGCCTTGCATAACCTCTGCCCAGCTACAGTTTACATACAGCAAAACCAGACTGGCTAAAAGCTGACCAAAAGAATTAAAAAAGGCAGATATCACCAGTCCAGAGAAGCCAAAAATGGCATGGCACACCTGCCACAGAAATCAAGGTTTTCTCTGGGAGGGATGCCCTGTGTCTGCCATGGACTAGGAGAAAGGGATTTATTGGTAAGTATCACAATCATGCCCTTTTCTATTTTGTCCTACGAGGGACACAAGGACCATGGGGATGTACTAGCGCCGTCTCAAAAAACACCAGGGAGGGAGAGAAAATTCTCAAAGCCTCTGTAAGACCATCTACTACAAAGTGAAACATAGCAGGACTATGAACACATGTGGCGATACAGCTGAAAAGAGGGGCTGCTAGTCAGTCACCACTGAGCACTCTCCTTCAGAAAAACACCTCAGCGGAGGCAATCAATTTGGGGCTTATGTATAAATGTGTAGGAATGCAATTCTGGGGCAAAAAAAAACAAAAAAACGGAACCATAGGGGACACCAAAAATTGCCATATTACCACAGATTTGAGATAGCTTTTTAATCCCTTGAATGACAGAGTTCTTTATCACCACTGGAATTTTTTTTTGTCCCCTAATGTGAAGTTACAAAAAGAAGAGGGGAAGGGAGAACAGGTGAACAGGTCACCACAAGCGCCCCTGTGTAGGATAATAAGGCTATAACTGGCCACCACCAACACCCTAAAGTGCGCACTCACAAAAATTGGTGCTAGTGACTGGCATATGCCAACACTAGCTCAATCACGGCTGGGGTAAATTTACTGCCCCCAGATACAGTATATCTGCTCCGTAGATGGGCTGCTCTCCTTATCCACGCTCTCCCAGAACGGTATAGACAATCCAAAGTGCACAAAAAAAGAAAACACACAATAGCGCCCAATAGTGTAATACTATAAATACTTCAATAAATGGGAACAAATAAGAGTTGCACTCACTTGTATAGATGGTCAGATAACTGATACCAGCACATCTGACAAACAGGCATGTGGAGATAATATCCCCGTCTCCACTCAGGGTTAGACCGATGTCCTCACGATGTATAGGATCACCAACAAACACACAGCGGCAGATTCCTCATATATAAAAATTTATTCACCAATGCTACAAAATACAAATATATTAAAATGCGGGCTGCAATGCTGTGCTGGTATCAGTTATCTGACCATCTATACAAGTGAGTGCAACTCTTATTTTGTTCCCATTTATTTAAGTATTTATAGTATTACACTACTGGGCGCTCGTGTGTTTTCTTTTTTTATGCACTAATGTGAAATTGTTTGTCTCAGAATTGTGCTACTCCATTTTATAAATATAGCCCCTTGTGGTTGGTAAAAGTGTGGCGAGATGTCCACTTGGTAAACTTATACAACTGTTCCACTAAGTCCAAGACACCAAGAACCATGGTGGTGCATAGTAATCCAGAAGGGAACCCGTTTAGCCTGACGAACACAAGTCTATCCGATTGTAGACTTAATCCACAAAGCCAAATTAGCAAACTCAGACCCTCCTGACTGAGAAAAAGAACAACTGTCCTACAGAAAAACTGTTTCTGCTGCACATATTAACACATTCAAAGAACATGGCTCCTGTTCCTTCCTATTCAAATAATTAATACAGAAAAGGAATATTTATCTCCTGACTAATGGAAATCTGACACGCTTTTTGGGACAAAATCAAACCTAGTCTGAAGTACCAGAATAAAAAAATGGTGAAATACAAGCATGTTTTATGTCAAGTCAACTTTGAAATTCACCATTTGGCTGTGACAGAATCGAAAACCTGAATGCCCAAGTTCCTGTGTCATGTTCCAGATGACTGAGAAAACCACTTTCCATGTTGTATTCTCCCAGGATATGAATTGTGCAAAATCACCATAATATGAAACTCTACTCCTAGAAGAATTAACTGAACCTCTTCCCAGGCTGCCTTGCTCCTTTGGTGGCTTACATATGCAACAGATATGGCACTGTCAGCCTTCACTCGTACCAGATGCCCCTAAAATAATGCAGTCCAGTGAGATGCGATCCGAATTGCCTGGAGTTCTAACACATTAATCTACAGCTGATTCCATTGACTCAAAGTGATGTGTTGTCCAAACAACACTCCCCAAAAGACTGGCTTCTGTTGTCACTAACTGACATTCAATCGCTGCAAAGTATTTTCCTGTACTCAGGTGATCCGCATCTAACCAATGAAGCTCTGAACTGGTCTTTGGCAACAGGGCAATTAGATGAGACAGTTGACTTCTCTGCCGAGGCCATTGCTAACTGAAGGGTTTTCTTATTAAATTAGGCATATAGAACAGCTTCAATTGAAACCACCATCACCTCCAGAACTTCATGTAGTACCTCACCAATGCAGTTGCATAGAGACGAACCATAGACAATTTTGAAGAAAGATTTTCAATATTTTATTCTGGAAGGAAACTCTTTGGTGCAAAGTATCAAACTTCATTCCCAATTAAAAAAAAAAAAAAATTTAAGTTGGAACTAGGCTGAACTTTAGATTCAAAACCATAAGTCTCCAGCATGTCCATGCAAATGTTCAGATGAGAGAGTAGAATTTCCTGTGTCAAAGCTCTGATCAGTAGAGCTATGGAAATACCTTGGGAACTGATGTAACTAGACAGCAATGCCATCATCTTGGTTAAAACTCGTGTCTCCTTCACTACGCCAAAAGCAGAGCTGTAAACTGGAAATGGCACTTTCAGAACATGAACCTGAAAAATGTTTGATACTGTTTGCAAAAGGGTTTATGTAGGCATCATATTTTCGGGGATGGCAAAAACTTGCTAGGAGACCTGGTGGTGGTCATGGAATGAAGGGACGCCCATTTTCAATCTAGGAGTGCAAAGAAACTTCTCATGAGCTTTTCAATCCAGAACTGAACAACTTCTGTCCTCCGGAACAAACAAGTTGGACAAAAACGCCATGAACCTCTGTTTTCGATGTACTGGAGAGATCACGCACCCATGATTTCTAAGAATGCAGTTTCCTCTTTAAATGCTCTGGCTTGATCAATATCCCTGGGTACCCTGGACATGAAGAAACACTGAGGGGAACATCCTTGAAGTTGCTGGTAACCCATTGAGAATGAGAAGAAGGACCTACAGACTGGACAATGAACAGGCCAATATCTCCTGGAAGAGTTGCACTAGTCCACCTATAGTCTGTTTTTTTGAGAAGCAAACCTTTAATCCTTTGAGGGCCAGAGGGGTACGCAACGCATTGCAGAGCAATGTGTTGCGCACCCCTGTGGCACTCAAAGGGTTAAGGTTTGGGGACTGTGTGACTATTATAAACACCCCCGGTGTGTGGCCTCTGCCTACGTTCATACAAGGCATAGTGTGGAGTAATACTGGCCAAGCACATAAACTAATTAGCATAAAACAATTTGCATTAAAATCAAATGGCTAGCATAACATCTAGGCAATTTATTATTAATTGTAAAATTAACTAAACGTAACGTGACAGGTCTACTTTAATAGCCACTTATTCAGGGGGCACAGTTTCCTTTAACTTAGCAGGAGAACAGAAGTAAAGTGACTTTTACACATAATATGCCTAGTGGATAGAAAAAAAAAAAAAAAGCAGGATTACAAGTAAAAGTATTAAAAGCACCATTTTCTTTTCATTTCTGATGTTCTGCACTTAACATGTATAAATGCTTCACGCTGTGAGAAAGTAAAGTGACTGGAACAAAAGACATCAACATCATCTAAAGCTTCCCCACAGGGCTGCGGATCATGTGCGCTTTAACTAACCTTTAAATCCGACTTCTATTAAAGTGACAAAAACGTTGCGAAAAGGAATCATTTTATTTCCATTTGATTTTATTTCCATTTAACCCACTGGATGCTAGATACTTCTCCAGTACATTGCTTTGCAAAGTGTTGAAGACAATCAACATCCAAAATATTACATTTATATTTAGAATTCGTTATGATTTGCGCTGAGGCAGATCCGGTTCTTTGTTGCCAGGACCCCAAACTGCTCACAGTGCGATCTTCTAGGAAGGGAGGGTCTTCTAACTAATAGCTTTAACTCTAAACTGAAATTAACCATTTCTGATTTAACCTACTCGCTTCTAGTAACCAAAGTAGACCATTGGCAGGTGTGTCTACTGTTCTGCATACTATAGCAAACATACATTACAGGCTAATCCTATATAATAATTCGCTAAATGTGTGTTTGTCAGAAGCCATCATGTGCAGTAGAGACGGCTGCACGCCCTGCAGTCATGAGCACTACAGACTGTCCGCTCCACGGCTGATAACGGAGTGGGGCTCCAAATTCAGACCATAGAGAGGACTACGGTCTGAATTCAGAGCTCCCCTCTACGTATCAGCTGCGGTGCGGGCAGTCTCTACTGTGCATGACTGCAGCGTGGCCGTTTCTGGTTGGCACTGTGGCCCGTGTACAAAGGCTCTTCAACTAGTCTGTATATAAAAGCTAAACAGGCAGTATGAAAGTTAAAGAAGATGACAACTAATTTCATTAGCTGTAGTATTAACTGTAACCCCTCAAAACTCCCTGAATTATGCAACTATATATACACAGACATGAAGGAAAATCTTTGCGGCCTTCAACCTGAGTTGCTTCAGCCACAAACATTAACTGTTTGGAGCCCTGGAGATTGCCAACAAAGAACCACATCCACCACTATGGACAGGATAATAGGTTCTAATGAAAAATTAACTTTAGGAGAACCAATACATCCACAACTGATTAATAGCAGCCATTGGGATTTTATGCCTGGAGTTTATTATTATTACTATCACTGTTGGTCCTTCAACTTCTTAAGCCTTTGAGTGCCAGAGGGGTACAGAACACCAACAAATTAAATAGTCTGGATGTACAAGAACATACCGCTGTAGAATAGTTTATGAACTGCTTTGGGAGTTTAAGAATGCCTCTGAATTGACTGGGGATCCATGGAGAACAGAAAGCAACTGAAAAAGAGACCGGTTCACTGTGAGAAACTTAAACCCTCTCAGACAGTGCTCCGGGCCCGAATCCAGAGGCTCACAACCAAACCCACCAGCTCATCTCAACAGAACTGGGGTGAGAAGATTCCCTGTTAGCACAATGTTAGACCAGAGCGACTGAAAGGTGGTAAGGAGAGGCAGATTATACACCTGCAGGATTAAAGGAAGGTAGGGCCACAAGTATCCGCACTGGCTGTCCGCAAGCTATTGTTGGACCTAAACTCCTAACATCCTCAGCTGGCCAGCTGAGTTGAAATTAACAGCGGGGCTGCCTGCAGTTTGCTCAACATCACTATGGATAATTGGATTAAAAAAAAATCAGCTAAATATAAAACAAATGTGTGATGCAGGCACCAGGTGAGAGACTGAAGTTTTTTTCTAATTGCATATAATGATTTTATATAACGAATTCAAACAGATTTGTAGAATCTGTGCTAAAAATGTCTTACAATCTACACCCACCTCCAATTTCATTATTGTTCCCCCCCCCCCATAGGCATGAGATTCTCACATTTGTTACAAAGTGACAGTTCCACTTTAAACACCTCCTAAAAAACTAGATATTGCAGTTTCTTTGGACCAGTTTTGAAGTTGTACAGCGGCAGCACCCACATATCATCATCTTCAGGGTTACAAGGAAATTATGCAACATTGATAGTACCGTTTGGTTGCTTGACACCAGCAGTGGGAAGGCAAGAGCTGGATCCGGACTCCAAGACAGAAAATGGAGAGATGGAGAGAGAGAGAGAGAGAGCGAGAGAGAGAGCGAGAGAGAGAGCGAGAGAGAGAGCGAGAGAGAGAGAGAGGTGCACAGAGAGCGAGCGAGAGAGAAAGGCGCACAGAGAGTGAGCGAGAGAGAAAGGTGCACAGACAGCGAGCAAGAGAGAAAGGCGCAGAGAGCGAGCGAGAAAGGAGCACAGAGAGCGAGCGAGAGGGAGAGAAAGCAAGTGTGGGCCCCTTGCCTTCAGCTCTCTCTTCCCCCTCGAGGGAGGGGCACTGGGGGGTAAGCACCTCCCTTGCACCACTCTCTCCCTCCCTCCCCCATTTTATGTCTGGAGTCTAGATCCAGCTTTTGCCTTCCCACTATTGGTGTCAAGCAACCAAACTTTAACCTATCAAATGGAACTAGCTATGATGTAAAATGTCCCAATAGCCCTGAACATATTGATGATGACGATGATGTGTGGGTCCCAGCTTCAATTAGTTTTACAAGATTTCCCGCTCTTCACGTATTAACTTTATTACTAAGAGACACCACTTACACCAGGACCTCACGTAGCCTACCATTGGCTTATACTAAATAAGATTTTATACTTTTGTACTATGACCCTATTCATTTTACCCTTGTGCCTTTGTTCAACAGTGAACATCTTCAATGAGGACATTTAGGGAGGATTATTATTAGGAAGGGTCACTTCTTTACCAAGCAAAATATTTTTCCATAAAAATAATGATGGTTTCTTTAAATTAAAATAAAAAGCCTTCAGAGTTTATTTTACAGTACAGATTTAACAAAAAGAGCTGATAGAATTCATAAGATTTTAATATTAATTCAACCATCTGAGGACCAGACCAATGTGTTAAACGCCCCTCTTGTCCTCACAGAGCAAAACCTATTTCCCCCAGATACAAGTAGAGAAAGTCAGACCAACCTGTAGGATGTGCAGCTTGTGGCAGTGTTTGGTTCGGTTGGGAACTATACTGGACGGAAGTTACTGGTCGATATTGTTGGTTGGAGTGAGGATACTGGTTTGGAGCACAATAGCAGGTTGGCATCTGAAAAGTAAAGTGCATTAAGAAGTCTTCAATCCCATAACTAAAAGATAAGCTCATTTCGATGCTACTTATGAAAGCATATGCCAATATGGAGTTTAGAGACCATAAGGAATAGTCATAAGAAATATTTATAAAACTAGATCTGAAAGGATCAGTAAATGTTTAGTATGAAGGTTGGAGATAAATATTCTGTGACAGGTGTGGGCAACCTGATGCCCTTCAGCTGCTGTGGACTACAACTCCCATCATCCACGGATGGGAGTTGTAATACACAAAAGCTGTAGAGCCACAGTTTGCCCAGCCCTGTTCTAGGGATTTTTCTACCGAGTAAAACAAGGGAACTGCAGGGAGGTAATTCATTCAGCTCAAAAGAGTCACATTCTATGAAGAACTGTGGCCTGAGGCTTCCCTCTCTCAAAGAATACAGCAAAATAACTGTATGGACACCAGCTAGTACACATGCTAAAGTGCAATGTACAAAATTGAACTGTAATTACTTTAGAATAAGGAATCTCCCAGCAGAGGGAGTAACTCTGTACCTTACTCAGCAGGGAAAGCACTGTAACCCCACCCCACAGCTGTTACACTAGAATTCTGATCTTCAACCAGCCAATCATAAGCATCCATTATTAAAGGTATGGACAGCCACCCAGACTGTGAATATACCCAGCCATGCGCACCTGTTGGAGAGATGGCTGCATGAATCCCTGCTGCTGTAGCACTGGCTGAGTGACAGGCTGGCTGGAGGCAGAGTAGTTGGGTGGAGGCACCGTTTGCCCAATTGGCGGTGGTGGGGGAGGAGGTGGAGCCATGATGTATCCAGACTGTGGGGAGGGTTGAAGCACCACTGTTGACTGGAACATGGTTGGATGAGCATCTGAAGCTTCCGCAGATGGCTGCCTGGAAAGACTCATATGGCTAAACTGGGATCCCAGGTTATCTTGCTGGATACAGAAGAAAAAAATAGGTATTACAGGTATTGATGTGATTTCATGTGTGCAATAATTAGTGTTATACAGGAACCTATAGGGTAGTACCTGGGGTAGTCAATTGTTGTTTTCCAGCTGTTGGGAACTACCAACATCAAGAAACTACTCATAACACCATAATTTTACACAAAATATGCAGCAAACTACAAAATCCTGCAGAGCAATGCCTTTGAGGATCGCACTGCCACAAGAAAGCGTTGGAAGGGGGGGAAAGTATAGGATCCATACAGATGCAAGCTGTGCTCCAAGACTGGAATTGCCTAGCTGTAAACTTCTCAGTTGTCCTCTGATATGCCATCAGTGAACGTCTGTACAGAGGAGCGCAATCTCCTATGAGCACCACTTCACTCAGCATTGACGTCACCCAACTCTGCAGACCACCATGATCTGCAAGGCTTACCGCGGATCAAAAGAGGAGTTTAAAGTGATGGGAACTCCTTTTCCCCATAGCTCTTGGGGCACAGTCTAGCATTTGTAAGGGTCTTGCATGGACCACATACAACCCCTTTAAATAAACAAATACAATTCATTTATATTAAAATTCCTGCAGTCACTGAGCGCTTGCCAAGGGCATGGTGACGGCTGAATTTTTGACAACAAATTGCATTACAATCTGCCGGACACACCAAATGCACCAGGTGACAAAAACACTTAATGTAAGTGTTACGTTTAACCCCTTGAGTGGCTAGAGAGATTTCAAAACACATTTGTCTCTAGGATTTAGGGTATAAAAGTCCAACTGAAAGCAATGGGGATCTGTATTTCTTTCTTATGAGGCCCTTAGCTGTGGGTATGCTTTTCTTATGACACACATCACTCATTTGCAGGGTGGCAGTCAAATAATGCTGCTTTATCATCAGGTTATCGAGGATCCCCATTGGACAATAACCAGAGAAGGGATGCACTGTTCCCTTTTATACTCTGAAACAATCCAGAATAGATCCCTTGAGTTGTGAAATAATTAAGAAAATAGACAACGCTGCCAAAACTGGTTTGGACTACGTTAGCAAATGCTGGCTAATTAATAAAAATGACAATCTCCCCTACCGCTCCCCCCCCCCAAAAAAAAAAAAAAACCTTCATTAAAGAAGCACTGAGGACAATTACAGTCTTTTAAGATAATTACTGTTGAAAAAGGATTTATTTTTTTTTGAGTTTCAACAGATATAAGATAATTAATTGATTATGTAAAACAAAAAACGAGTTCAGTACTCTTACATAATATCTCTGCTTTCCAATTATTTCGATTATATTACAGAAGATGCTTTGAGACCAAGTAATGTAGCAGTAATTAACAAATCACTAGTTATTACCAAGAAGTTGCTTCAAGAAAATTGAATAATATTGTAATGGTTTGCAGTTGCGGCTGAAAGAAGGTCTGATTAATTGTGTAATAAAAATCACACACCTAAGTGTTATCACTTACTCCAAAAGGACCAGAGGAATGTGCAATGAGTTTCAAAGCACACCCCTCTGATTCACAAGGGGTTAAAATAATAGACATTTGCAAATTAAAAAATCCTTTTAATCCTTTAAAGTTGCACACTTCACTGGTCATTAAAGGGATAATTTCAAGACAACCTGATATGACATATTCACCTAAAGCCATGAAGAACCTGCATCTTCCCACCCGTTATGCTACAACTTCCTTCGTCCTCAAGACAGCTGTTGGTAAACAGCTTTTATTTACCGATAAGACCTAACGCTTGGGTAAAATAAACATTTCTGCTCATATGCACCCATTAATCTGATGAGGCCTGCTTACAATCATTAGCAGGGTACACAGTATGTTAACGTATCGGAGGACAACTCAAAATGCTTTATGCATCATGTGAGCCAGCTGGTCATCTGATGCATAATGTCTATTAGGAATCATATTTAAAAAGTGGGGCAAATCCACTGCAATATGGAGTATAAATATTCCCATTGGATTTTAAATGGGGTTTTTAACCCCCTTGAATGCTAGCGAGATACCCAACACATCGATCTATGGGGTTAAAAAGCCCCATTTAAAATCAATTCAGAATTGTATTTGTTTCATATGGGGAGCTGATTTGCTACATTTGCATTTATACATATACCCCTAATACTGTGTGTCTGGATAGAGATCACTCTTGTAGTGCAACACAGAGAGCTGAATTAGCCAATTGTGCTAAACAGTACAAGTTCCCATGCAGGAATAAGAGCATTAAAGGGACAGTAATAGTTCTATTAAACTGCAGCTCCGAATCTTAAATATATATATATATATTTTTTTTTTTTTTTTTTTTTTAACGTGTAGTGGTATATTTAATTTCTTAGAGGTTGTAGTTCAAACGCTGTTCAAGCCAAAAGGATTCCCCCCCCCTCCCACCCCTTCTGGCCGCCTCCCATCAGATGTGGAATCCAGTCATGGGACTGGACGGATGCAGCGAGGGACAATCTTCAGTCAGTAAGTATAAGGAAAACCCTGTTCCCCTTGAGGAAAGAGGGAAGGATTTTCCTTTTGCTTACTGAAGATTGTCCCTCGCCGCACTCCATCCGGACCAGACTGAGGGGCTGAGTGACGCAGGGAAGAGGACGGGAGGGGATCCTTCCGGCTTGAAGAGCCGTTGAACTACAACACTGTAAGTAATTAAATATAGTGCTACATGTATTTAAAAAAAAAAAAAATTATATATATATATATATATACACATACACACACACACACACACACACACATATATATATAAAGAAAACTCGGAGCTACACTTTAACAGACGTATTACTATACTTTAATATCATCTACACTATGAGCCTTATACAGTATCTATTCTTGAGCATAGGGGACAAATAAAAGTTCCCCTTAACGACATGAAGTGCCAGGACCGGCACGCTGGTTAGGATGTTAAAGACAGATGACTGCACGTTGCTGTCATCCCAGAATTCATTGCACAAAAAGCTCAGTGACCTTAAACAGCTACCTGATGCCGGATTGGGCAGTCATTAAGGGGTTAATTTTAATGGTGCTTAAATGTTTGAGAGGTCTCCAACATATTGCAAAGTTTAAATTAATGAAAATTCTAGTTTGTCCCCTATTCAGCTTCCAAATACGACCCTATGTATCCACTGCTCTTTTGGCTAAGATAATGCATAGGCAGTTTCAAAGGAGAAGGCAAAATGTATTCAGTAACCAGTCCATCTTGACTCATAATAAAGAATAAGAAAATGACACATTCATTAAAGTAGCTCCACAAATTCAACCATGTTCCGCTTTTTATTTCCAATAAATCCAGACTATGGAGCAATACATCACCAAATTCTTATTGGCATTCTTCTGTCTAATCAATTAACAAACTAATGCAGATTTGAGAAATGGATGCAAACACATTTTTACTGGAATGGAAAATGATCTGATAATATAATGATGGTGTAAGACATGCACAGAAAGGCAGCTTAGTTCCAAATAATACGGTGATAAATTAGCCAAGGCACCAATAATCTGTAACATTATAAACAGAACAATTAAAATACTACACAAATCAAGACTCACCCTATCCTTCCGATATAATAATTCGCTAGAAAGTGTGTAATGACGCAGTCATGCGCAGCAGAGACTGCCAGTAATGAGGCTGATACAGAGCGGGGCGGGAGCGCCCCGCTCTATCAGCCGCTGCGCAGGCAGTCTCTACTGAGCATGACTGCACCGCGACCGGCTGGCAGTGGCACTGTGGCCCGTGTAACGGGCTCTTCAACTAGTTAACATATTACAAAATGAGTTTCTTTGTGATGGTCTGGGTCCTAAAATAAAACAGCTGGGGGGGGGGGGGGGGTTGATGCATTAAGGTGAGAGAAGAACCTACGCATTAAGATCTGAAGCTGTGGAGATGTTTCTTCATAGACTCCATAGAACAACATCAGAACCTTAGTGAATGTCTCCATGCCTCTTCTGTAGCAAGAAACTTCATATGCATCATTTACTAGTTTATTTTATATTTTAACCCTTTGAGTGCCAGAAAATACACAACGCATTGCTCTGCAATGCGTTGTGTACCCCTCTGGCACTCAAGGGGTTAACCAGACGAAGAACATGGAGTGCTGGTAGTTTACACCATAAGCACATAACAAACCAACGGCATAGCAGGGAACAAATGAAAATGCCATTGACTTAGACATGGAGACATGTCTTAGAATTCAAGAGGGACCCCAACTCCCAAAGGGGGGAAAAAAAAAAAAAAAAAAAAAAAAAAAAAGCCAGAGAGTTGTGCACCAAGTTGCTATTATAGTATTCAAATATTTACATCTAAAATAATCTTTATTTCTGTCATAAGTTTGTTCCACATTTTCCTTCTGAATATAGGACATTGTATCAGATTACAATAAAGATTCCAGTATTATTCAGATGTTATTAAATAATGTATTTGCAGAGAAAAAAAGAAAAAAAAAAAAAAAACACAACCTCTGCATTTTCAACAAATCAGAAAACAAGTTACCATACATCTGACTGGAATATTAACTACTATTTGCGGAGAAGGCAGACATTACCAAGACAATTTTTTGCTTGATTTGATTTGGGTTTTGAAAACTAATAATGCTGTATAGTGAACAATCTTGTACATACAACACTTAAAACAACAGAAATGTGTTCCTTATGCAGTGTTCCCTCTTAAGCAGGGGTTCTCGCCAATGTGTCGTTGGTACCAGCTCCGGATGCCCCACTTTTTCCACTAAAATTTTGACAGAACTTGAGTTTCTAATGTACATTTACAGAAAATAATATGCTCTTTGTTGACACTCTGTATGACATAAGGAAAACTGTATATTTATGTACTGTAACCTTCATTAATCACTTTGAGAAAGGACATATAAAAATGTGTAGGTGTCCTAAAAATAGCATGTTAGGGGGCATTTTGAACAAGAAAAAAAAAAACCCACCCACTGATGTAAGGTGAGTGATTAAGCACTGAAAGAGTTAAAGAGGACTGTCTATGCAGGGCTGTAGCAGAACAAATGCACCACCGTTCCCTGCCCAGTTTAAAGCGGAACTACCACCATAGTTAAATTTGCCCTGCAATAATTAGGCAAATGGCGACCATCTTAGTAATAGTTAGCTTATCTCTCAGAACTAGACAATTCTACAGAAATCCTTAATCTTCCGAGACCGGAAGCCAGGCATTAGCGCAGACATCTTGTCTGTGTGCCTGCGCTGTCAGTCCCGGTCTCCATTAAAAAGCATTTCACTGTGCAGGAAGGGACTGACAGCGCAGACACGCAGGCTGCACTAACCTGGCCGTCAGTCTTGGAAGATTAAGAATTTCTTTAGAATCGGCTAGTTCAGAAAGGCAAGATAACCATTATTAGGCTAGTCGCTATCTGCCTAATTATTGCAGGGCGACTTTACCTAAGGTGGTAGTTCTGCTTTAAAATGAGTCTTAACAGAGTGCTGTGTGAGTACACAAAAAAGGCTTATGTTACATTTTCCACTTTTCATTTCATGGGGCAAACCAGCTACTGGGGAGAATTAAAAAAATTAAATTAAATTTCAAATATGGTTTTAACCCTTTGAGTGCCAGAGGTATAAACCACATTCCTCTCTGGCACCAAAAGGTTTAACCCCCTGAATGTTTTGAAATGAGCTGGAGATCTTCCCATGATTCAAGGAGGGTGAAACCCCTATACATATCAAAGGCAGTTTTAACCCCTTAAGGACCGGACAATTGCGTACCTGGCCACCATTTAAGGACCACGGACAATTTTTTTTTTTTTTTTCCAGCATTCGGTTCAGAGCTCCCCGAACAGTGTGCAGCTGCGTAGGGAGCCCTGAATTCCATGACTGTCCTGGCAAGTCATGGGTCCTTATCGCTCCTCAACCCATGACATGCTAGGACCATCAAGGGTCCTTAAGGGGTTAACATTGCAATGCGTTCCGTACCCCTCTGGCGCTCATAGGGTTAATTTGATGCAGTTGGTCTCAGTTCCGCAGTGCTGTCAATACGTTGCACCAAGACGATTACAATGGATCTTTACAGACAGGCATACAGCTAAATAAGCAGCATTTCTAGACAAACCCCATGGTATCGGGGGCAATGCCTCCTACCATGATATACAACATTACATTTCCTAATAAACAGAGCAATGGGAAGCGGATACTCAATATCCCCAAGTGGCCCCAAAAAATGTACAGGTTTTTGACCCGTATTTGAATTTCTCCAGGTCTGGTGAATTTGGTGCGCTGGACTCGTCTTTTGCATTCCTGGGGCTAAAAGCCTCGTTTACATTAATGAGAATTTGTCATTCTCACCCCTGGATTATTTGTAGTTATACATAAGGCCTTTTTAACCCTTTAACGCTGCAATACACTAGATACCTCTGGCACTCAAAGGGTTAAACAAACTATGACACCGGCACAGATATTTTCCTTATAAATTAATAATTTTAACTCCCTGGATGTTTGAGGGATCAAAACTGGATTGTGTCAAACTATATTGGTAGATCTCTCTGGCATTCAAGGGGTTAAAGGGACTACTTTCTGTCATTACAAACGCACATGGAATTGTAGCTTGCTGTATTGAGTATACAGGCTTATGTACCAAGACTAAATGGAGCAATTCTGTAAAGTAAGGGATAGATATTCACAAATGGGGTGTTCATATCCATGAATGCCAGAGAAGCTTGCATTGCCAAGTACACTTCTAGAAGTCAAGGGGTTAAAAGACCCATTTAAATAAATGGCAATTTTGGCAATTTTTTTTCCCGGGGGGGGGGGGGCAGCTCTCTAAAACACTGATAAAGGGGGATTATTATTCAGACTCTACTGACAGCCCTAAAAAAAAAGGGGGCCTTAACCCTCTGAGTGCCAGAGAGGGTGTGCAATGCATTGCTTTGTAATGCTTTGCATACCCCTCTGGCACTCAAAGGGTTAAAGTGTCAAGATGCATACGTGCATAAATGGGGGGGGGGGGCTGTGCTTCAGATTTGCTCCACTTTTCTTGTGACAATAGGGCCCGAAAAGACACAAACACTGACATACTTTGGAAAGAAAAATGGAGACCTTCTGGAGCGTACCAAATGCACTATAGATGACAAATAGAAATTCCCCACATCCCAACGAATTTAATGGGGTTTATAACTCCTTGAATGCTAGCAAAGTCTCTGATGCACTGCAAAGCAATGCTCTGGAGACCTCGCTCGCATCCAAAGGGTTAATAGCCCTATTTAAATTAAAGAGAATTTTTCTAGTTCTCCTTTATAGTGCAGTTGACTTTCCCCCCCAAAATACTCCACTTTAGTCTTGAAAATATGTCCCAAAGAAGAAAAAACGCGTCATGCACAAAGAAGAGAGCAGAAGATAGTACCACAGTGTACTGCTGGGTGGGTGAGACTGGCAGGAGCGGGGGCGGATAAGAGACTGCGGAGTACTGAACAGGCTGCGAAGAAGATGGCAGAGATCGGATAGGCTGAAGGAGTAACAGTCAGACAAGATTGGTTAGTAACAGAGGAAGAGGAATATGGAACAAGACAAGTTCAGTTGTATACACATCAGCTGTGTTAGAGTCAGTGCATCACATTGTAAAGGAGAAAGCAGTACATTTTGCAGAGGTTTTCTTATTTTGCAAAACAACTGTGGTCCTGCTGCTAGATGATACTTAAGTCGAAAGTTATTACAGCTCAAGTGTCCAGATGCCATTTTGTATTGACCTCTTTTGCGAGTGCTCAGCTTTAGACTAAAGAACTCCATTGAAAGTAATATTATGGCCTCACTTTATTCAATAAGATATGAATTAAGCATCTCACAGCATTTACTCAGCAGGAACATTACTATTTATAATAAATTCTTGAGAAATGTTCTCGGTGGAGCCAAAATGAGGATCTAGACAAATATAGTATTATCACTCCTGAACGTCATAACGTGTGCCATTCCATTATTTTTCATATATACATTCACAAGTTCCAGCACCTATTCCTGATCCGCAATAGATTTAGTGCCTCAGGTGATTCTCTATAATATAGTGAGAGAGACAGTGTGAGAGTGAGCGAAAGAGGGCGAGAGTGAGCGAAAGAGGGCGCGAGAGGGAGGGCGCGAGCGCGAGAGGGAGGGCGCGAGCGAGAGAAAGAGGGAGCGAGCGAGAGAAAGAGAGGGAGCGAGCGAGAAAAAGAGAGGGAGCGAGCGAGAGAAAGAGAGGGAGCGAGCGAGAGAAAGAGAGGGAGCGAGCGAGAGAAAGAGAGGGAGCGAGCGAGAGAAAGAGAGGGAGCGAGCGAGAGAAAGAGAGGGAGCGAGCGAGAGAAAGAGAGGGAGCGAGCGAGAGAAAGAGAGGGAGCGAGCGAGAGAAAGAGAGGGAGCGAGCGAGAGAAAGAGAGGGAGCGAGCGAGAGAAAGAGAGGGAGCGAATGAGAGAAAGAGAGGGAGCGAGCGAGCGAAAGAGAGGGAGCGATCGAGCGAAAGAGGGAGCGATCGAGCGAAAGAGGGAGCGATCGAGCGAAAGAGGGAGCGATCGAGAGAAAGAGGGAGCGATCGAGAGAAAGAGGGAGCGATCGAGAGAAAGAGGGAGCGATCGAGAGAAAGAGAGGGAGCGATCGAGAGAAAGAGAGGGAGCGATCGAGAGAAAGAGAGGGAGCGATCGAGAGAAAGAGAGGGAGCGATCGAGAGAAAGAGGGGGAGCGAGCGAGAGAGAGAAAGAGAGGGAGCGAGCGAGAGAGAGAAAGAGAGGGAGCGAGCGAGAGAGAGAAAGAGAGGGAGCGAGCGAGAGAAAGAGAGGGAGCGAGCGAGAGAAAGAGGGAGCGAGCGAGAGAAAGAGAGGGAGCGAGAGGGAGCGAGAGGGAGCGAGCGAGAGAAAGAGAGGGAGCGAGCGAGAGAAAGAGGGAGCGAGCGAGAGAAAGAGGGAGCGAGTGAGAGAAAGAGGGAGCGAGTGAGAGAAAGAGGGAGCGAGCGAGAGAAAGAGGGAGCGAGCGAGAGAAAGAGAGGGAGCGAGAGAGAGAGGGAGCGAGAGAGAGAGGGAGCAAGCGGGAGCGAGCAAGCGAAAGAGGGAGCAAGCGAGCGAAAGAGGGAGCGAGCGAAAGAGGGAGCGAGCGAAAGAGGGAGCGAGCGAGCAAGTGAAAGAGCGAGCGAAAGAGCGAGCGAACGAAAGAGCGAATGAAAGAGCGAGCGAACGAAAGAGCGAGTGAAAGAGCGAACGAACGAGCGAACGAAAGAGCGAGCGAGACAAGGAGCGAGCAAAAGAGAAGGAGCGAGCGAGAGAAAGAGAGGGAGCGAGCGAGAGAAGAGGATTTTAGTATTACCTGTTAAATCCTTTTCTCTTAGTCCATACAGGTTACTGGTAACTTTGGGTAGGTGATCCCAACTGTAGAATTGTTCCTGCATACAATTAAAGGGGTGGATTGCCTAACCAAAGTTACCAGTAACCTGTACTGGATGACAGAGAGAGAGAGGGAGTGAGCAAGAGAAAGAGTGAGAGCACGCAAGAGTGTGTGTGAGTGACCTGTCCTTTGGCTGGGTGTAGTGAATTTTACAGGAGTCGTTGCCCCTGTCAAGATAACCGCAGGGACCGCCCAGTTCACTGTCGGCAAAAGGCAGTTATTTGGACACAAGTGTGCACTCATGTCCAAATAGCGGCATGAGTCTGATGCACCACAAGTAATGCTTCTATTACCAGTAGACACCAACCATCTCTACAATCGAAGACTATTTATCCTCCATCCTTAAAAAATATAGATTGAAACCCACCCATTTACTAAAACACCAAGTCCTCCCACAGCATCCACAAAAGATACTGATCGACAAACTATTTGCCAGAAACTCCAATAACTGCCCCGCACAGGAGAGCATCACACATTGACATGGAACCTCAAACTCTCCCTTCATCCATTGTGATAATCAGAGTACCAGCTCCAGACATGACAGTCAGCAATAATGTCTAACCTGTGGACCTCCAGCAGCTGTACAATTGAAACTTCCATCATTCTCATACAGATGTTAGCTGGTTGATGATGATGGCACCCCCTCTCCCACATTAAAGGGATAGTAATACTTAGTTTTAACTTTATTTTATTTTGTAGGCATTAAAACACAAATACAAGTCTTATCTCTCAAACCTTTATGGTTTGAGAGATAGTCACAAGCACAGTTTCCCCTCCCCGCCCCTTTTACCTAGTGTAAGCCATCTCTTCTCAGATGTGGAATGCAGTCCATAGACCAGACAGATAACAGCAGGGGACAATCTTCTTCCTATGAGAACAATGAAATCCCTGCCCCCCCTTGACAAGTTTTTCAGGTTTTTCCCTTATCTTAATTGAAGATTGTCCCTCTCTGCAGTCTACCTGGGCACCTCCCTTCTGATCTGGCTGAGCAGTGTTACATCAGTAAAAGGGGCGGGGAGGGGGATACTTTATCATTCAATTACTCTGGAACTACAACTCTGACAGAATTAAAATAACACTCTCCAAAGTCCAAATACTATGATGATTAATTAGAGCTGCTTTTATTATGAAACATTACTATCCCTTTGAGTCATGGCACTTTCCCTATGACACATGGTCAGCAGAGCATTAATTCAACTAAGTAGCATCACAGGCATCAGCACCCATATGTAAAATTCAAGACCTGGTAAACTTATTGTTTTCAGGTAAAATTGCCTAAATATGGGGATGAGAGTTTATATTTGTGAAAAACAGCATTGTATGCACACAAAGTACAATATGTGATACCATGGGCCACTGAATCAAGCCACACAATGATCGCAGGCAATAAATTAGATGAACACCGATTATTTATTCGTCTGTTTCATATGTAGATAAAAATGCCGAGTGCAGCAAAACTTAACAGCTGGCTGCTTCCATTTCCCAACTGAAATCTGAGCTGATTACACAAAACACTTCTTAGCAGCTGTGTACGGACGGTGCGTCCCTCACCTAGCTCCATAATGTGCTGACCGCATTCATTTTTTTGCACAGTCTGGTGAATTGATACCAGCACACTCTTGGCTGCGATCTTTTTATGCTTACTCACTGGCCTACTACAGGGATAAGCAAGTGACAATTCAACATGGAACAAAGCCTTTGCAAGCTGTTTAAAAAAAAAAAAAAAAAAAAAAAAAAAGTAGTCAAATTTTTTGTAACCCTATTAATACCAGAGAGGTGTGCAACACACAGGGAAGGAATGCGTTGCCCACCCCTCTGGTCCTTAAAGGACTAATGAAAATTATATTTCCAAATTAAAACAAATGTCACACAAATGTCATTTAAAAATTATTACATCTCCAGTCTAGAGGAATTGGTCCTCATCTCGGAGGGCCAGCGGGATCGTTATTCTGTCACTTGGCTGCCTTGGATGCAATTCTTGGAGGACCCTGACGGCCTATAACTTGGGTCACCATCAGTGCTTTGTCCTTTCCCTTGGCTTTGAGGTGGTGCTGGCGGCCCTGCCATGGAGGGACCCTTATTTCATTTCCTTTCTGTAACTTGCTTTACTATGCTTTATTATTGTTTTTACCTTTTGTTCTTCCCCTTGTTTTTGTTCCCCCCCTTTTTTCCCCTTCCAACTAAAAATTAATAAAGCTGAAATTATAAAAAAAAAATTATTACATCTCATCTTTAAATATGTAGTTATTAATAAATTAAAGGGGCACTAATGTCCCATAAAAATGTGTTTTTCTTGTTTTGTAGAGTTTTAAAAAATAAATTATGTGGCACGAATCCTCTCTCGCAAACCTTTATGGTTTGAGAGACATTCGCATGTAAAGTTCCCCCCTCCCTCCCCTTCTCCGGACGTCAGCGATCCGGTCCTGGGACCAGCCGATATTGGAAAATAATTATTTAATTGGAAAGGTCTACAAAGTGTGCCTGGTTTGCAAGCACACTTTATAGACCGTTCCAATGAAATAGTTCTTTTTATAATAATATAAAAATAATAATAACTCTTTATTTATATAGCGCACACAGATTACGCAGCGCTTTACACTCATATTGGTCCCTGTCCCCATTGGGGCTCACAATCTAAATTCACCTATCAGTATGTTTTTTGGAGTGTGGGAGGAAACCGGAGTACCCGGAGGAAACCCACGCAAACACAGTGAGAACATACAAAAACTCATTGCAGATGAGTCGGCAGACATCAGGAGAGGGGGAACTTTAGATGAGACTATCTCTCAAACCATAAAGGTTTGAGAGATGAGATTTGTGCCACACAATTTATTTTTTTAAACTCTACAAAATCAAGAAACGTTTTTTTTATGGGACGTTACTGTTACTTTAAACAGTAAGTCTCTCTTGTGGTCACACTCTGGACAGCCATATTCTAGGGGCTCTGTTTAACAAAACTGCTTTAAAAACACAGAGCTAAACAAATAACAATTAGGATTGCGTTTTCTTATATGTAATAATTATAAAGTAATTTTGCATCTAAATGTTTGTTTCTTAAAGAAGAAAAAAAATGCATAGCATGTAGAAAATTCACAATGTTCCCAGTAAATAACAAAATGTTATGCTAATTTGTAATTTCTTCTTAAAAAAAAAACAAAAAAAAAAAAAATAGCAGTTCAAATAAAAATGATAATTGCTTCGTGGCATCTAATGCTGCATGTATTCCTATGCATAATTATTAGAAGCAATCAATTTTCGAACTCGTTAACAAAAATACAGCTGGAGCTAAATGCATTAATGAATTAACCATTTGAGTATCAGAGGGGTACGCAGCGCATTGCTTTGCAATGCACTGCGTACCCCTCTGGCACTCAAAAGGGTTACGCACCTTACCTACTTACCTTATTTTCAGCACAAGGTTATTAAAGCAGAACCATCACCCCAAATAAAATCCCCCCCCCCAATTAGTCATATAGCGATAAGCTTAGAAATAGTAGTATCATCCAGCATAAGCACAGAGTTATTAAGAAATCCTACTTCATCTGAGAGTGACTGGCAGGCATGAATGCAGACATCTTGGCTTAGAAACCTCTGCATGCCTACACTGTCCATCCCGGTCTCCTCTAGGAGGCGCTGCATTGTACCTTAAGGTAACAGGAAGGGACTGACAGTGCAGGAACATAGATGCCTCTAAACCAAGAAGCCTGGCCAACAATCTCAAATGAAGCAGAATTTCTTAATAATGCTGTAATTGTTCTGGATAATACTACTATTTGTAAGCTTATCGCTATATGACTAATTTTTTTGGGGGAGACTTTATTTGGGGTGATCGTTCCACTTTAAACAGACTCCTATGACTTGCTCTCCTGTTGAGGGCAGTATGAAAAAAAAAAAAAAAAACGTGTAAAAATTTGCAGAGAAAATACAGGGTGACAGAACTAATTTAAAGGGCGCAGGACTCAACCCTTGAGGACCAAAAGAGTGTGCAATACATATCAAAGCAATGTGTTGCAAACGCTTTTTGTCCCCAGAGTTTAATATAAGAATCTCAATAGGAGCCGAGGTGACAGTCGTACCTACCTGCGGCATGATATGGTTGGTGGGTTGTTGTTGTTGGGGTGCTGGGGGAGGAGGCAGGGCTGGTGCAGGCACTTGGGTCCTAACTGGTTGCTGAGTGACAGGAGGGTTGTACACAACTGGAGTGCCATCAGGGTTAATAAACGGCTGACCTGGGAAAACAAGACAATTTAACCTCTGGGACTTTATACCTTCTTGTACTTTGCTGAGAGGTGGGCAACCTGCAGCTTTCCATTGATTTGGACTATATCTTTCATCATCCTCTGCCGCACGATGATGATGGGAAATGTACTTCAACAACATTTCACTCTTCCCTGAATTTCTCTGGGTCTGGTAAATTCAGTTAATCTGACAAAGCCGGACCATAAAATGAATGCAAAGGAGCATCATAAGCGGAAGACTGGGAAAAGATTACAGTAGCCGACGTCACCAGAGAAGGAATTTAGAGAACGGACTCTCCCTCACTACTATAGCTTTTGCAATGTGTTGTATACCCCTCTGGCACTCAAAGGGTTAAAGTGCACCTATCACCTACACAGCTTCTAACCCAATTAAATATTTCTATTCAAACTGCCTATAGCGTGTGCTTTTTGATTTTCAAATTAGTTAAATCCTTTGATCTCTAAAATGATTAATTAGCTGGTGAAACTTATCTTAGCAGAGCTTTGTTCTCTCTGACTTGGTCAGATAAAGCGGTACAATTATTCACTCATATAAAGAAACAAAAACAGTTTGTCTTTAATATTTTAGTGAATAGTTAATAGGTCAAACGTTTAAATAAAGCATTATTTTTCATTTACAATGGACGATTATTAAAAAGAAAAGGTCATTAAACAGTTTGGTGGCATCAATGAGAAGAAAACACAGTAATTATTCATCTGCCTGAAACTCAAGACTGTTAAAAATATGAAACATACATTTGCATTGATTCTTAATCACTTCGCCCAGGGAAGTGAGTGGCTCTCATTTCTCCAGCTTCTGAGGACTACAGTTTCCATCATCCACAGCCAGCCGGTTGGTCATGGTGAGGAGTTGTAGTCTACAACAGCTGGAAAGCAAAAAGCTGCACACCCCCAGTTTAGCCCCTAGAAACCTAAACGGACTTATATTTAACAAAAAAAAAAAACAAAAAAAAAAAAAAATCGGTTTGGAAATTTTCATCTAAATTTATCAGTTTCAGCAATTTTTTTTTAAGAAAATAATTTTCAAATGAATACCATCACTTTTAACCCTCTGAGTGCCAGTGGGGGTACGCAACACATTTACAAAACAATGCGTTGGGCACCCATCTGGCACTCAAAGGGTTAAACTAGGACGATATTAACAGAGTTATCAGAAAGTGGAGGAAATAACATTTTTATTATGACATTTTAGGCCTTGTGTGAAAAAAACAAACATTGAATAATTCTGGAATAAACCAACTGCTCCACAAGAGACAAACAGAAATCCCTATTGATTTAAAAGAGGAGTTTAACACCATGAATGCTGGAGGGATCTCCAAGATGTTGCTTTGCAATGAACTGGAAAAATACTTAGAATTCAGGGACTTAAAAGCCCAATTTAAATCAGAGGATTTTATGTATTTTTATTTCTTTTTAAAGTAATTTTTGGAGTTCAAAACGGTCAACGGAATTTTTTTGAACTTATGATTAGTTCTGACATTTCTCTTGACCACACCCACTTTTAAGACCATTTGTCTACAAAAGGTCTTTCATGGCATTAAACTAGCAAGAAAAAAAAAAAAATCTTCTGAAAAGCATAATTTTTAAGACAAAATAAAATTCAGAATTTAAAGGGATAGTAAGGTCATTATAACTTTGCGTTATTGTAGATGTTAAAAAAATAAATTATGTGCAGAAAATCCCATCTCTCAAACCTTTATGGTTTGAGAGATATTCGCATCTAAAGTCACCCCCCTTATCCTGATGTCAGCTGTAAAGCTGACAGCAGGAGATTAGTTGTACGACTCCAGGCGGCTCTTCAGAAGAGCCACGTTATTTAAAAATAACTACTTCATTGGAACGGTCTACAAGGTGTGCTTGCAAACCAGTAGTTTTTAAATAACGCTGAAGAGCCACCGGACGGTCCCATGACAGGGATCTCCTGCTGTCAGTACAGCGCTGATGTCAGGAGAAGGGGAGAGAGGGGGGAAATTTAGAAGTGAATATCTCTCAAACCATAAAGGTTTGAGAGATGGGATTTTCTGCACATAATTTAACAGCTACAATACCACAGTTATTATAGGACATTAGTATCCCTTTAATTAAAGGCAACTTTTTCTTTTGAACACCATGTTTGTTTGTTTTTTCATTGGGTACAAACCTGTTTGCGGGTTGATCAGAATACTGCCAGGCGGGATTCCTGTGGCTTCCAGGGGAAGCAAAAAGAAGCTAGCGCTAGCGGAGGGCCCTTGACCATTTAGGCCGCCATCAAAGGAAAGAGAATTACTAGTGCTGACAGATGGATAGACGGCAGGCGAGCCTTGAGAAGGCTGGTTTAGAGCAGGTACTGGAAGAGTCTGCTGGGTGTGTGACAGAGAACCCGTGGATGACCCTACACTACTAGAAGACTCTGAACCTAAGGAAAGGAGGAGTGAGAAATGTTTTTTTTGTTTTTTTTTTATCTACAGAGAGAAACATGCACAATTATATAAGCACATGCATTTAAACCTTTGAGCATCTGTTGTGGTGTCCAAAGCATTGCAGAGCAATGTGCTGGACAACTCTCAGACACAAAGGTTTACAGGAACGTTACCCCCACCTAATAATGTCCCCACTTATGTTTATCTGGGCAGAACATACTAATAGCCAATATCATTCAACTGTAGTCACTGATTCTTGAAAGGAAAAAAGTCGACCTGCCACCTTGAATAACAGTTGGCATATCTGGAAAAAAAAAATTTAAACCAGAGCTTTCACTCAAATTAAAGTGCCTCCCAAATCATTACTCATAATGATACGCATATCAATACTCGTATTAGCCTGAACAAGTCTGGCATCACTGAGAAATCCTACTTGTTCCGAGACTCACCGACAGGCATCAGCTCAGACATCTTTACTAAAAGACATCTGTGCGCCTGTGCTGTCCATCCCCGTCTCCTCTAGGATTGGTGAGGAGGAGTTGCATGGTACCTTAAGGTACAGGAAGGGACTGACAGCGCAGGTGCACAGATGCCTCTACAGCAAGATGTCTGCCTGTGAGTCTCGGAACAAGCTGTATTTCTCAATAATGTCGGACTTATTTAGGATCATGCTAGTATAGATATGCTTATCGCTATGAGCATAATGATTTGGGAGGCACTTTAATTTTAGTGAAAGTTCCGCTTTAACCCTGTGAGTGCCAGAGAGGTACGCAACGCATTGCATACCCCTCTGGCACTCAAGGGGTTAAATCTGAATATGTAGCATATTAGCCAAATGGCAAACAGCTCCATAGTTTAGGAGATGATCAGATTTACTTCTGTATGGCAAGCTCTGGGTGTATTACGTATGCAGATATATATGCAAATAAAATTATCAGTGTGCTTTCGTATGCTGATTAAGCTCTGCGCTACACAAGGACTCACTTTTCCAGAAATATAAATCAATATGACCTAAACTTTGAATCACTTGACTTTTGACTAACATGACACATGGGCAGTTTCAAATGAAGTTTCCAAACTTAAATTCAAGGTGACAGATCCACCTTGAACATTTGTGCTGGGTATCAGGTTCATAGAGGCAGACATGATAAGAGACAGGGAAAGGGTCACACATTATAGCAAGAATCCAACCCCTAGCTGTCTGTTCTGGGATTATCAGAGCAGATTAACATTACAGGAGGTGGGGAAAACTGTAAAACATACTTTTGGAGTATAAAAAATTATGATTTAACACAAATACCCTATACAATTAAAATAATTCAAAACGGTGGTGATTATATGCATGTAAGTAAAAAAAAACTCAGAATAGAGTGTAAGAAGGTTCAAATGGTACAAGACAAAAAAAATACAATACCCTATAAACCAGAGAGACAATATAAAGTTCTATTGCTATGTTAAAAAAAAAAAATACCAGTGTTAATTCACACTTGCCTCAACTAGCTATCAATGCAAAGTATGGTAGTCGCTCAGCAAAAGTGCTGGCAGAGTTAAGTAGTAGTACGCTGGCAGAGAAAGGCAGTTGTATGCTGGCAGAGAAAGGTAGTCGTACAGCGATAGCACTTGCAGAGTAATGTAGTCGTACACAGCAAGCATATAAGGAGCACTGGCAGAGTAATGTCTTATAGAAAGCACATAAAGAGCACTGGCAGAGTAATGTATGTGCATAGCGAGCATGTAAAGCGCAGTGGCAGAGTAAAGTTTTATAGCAAGTATTACATATGAGCAGTGGAAGACTACAATCAGGCAATGAGTATAAAACGGATTCAGTCTTCTACCGCTACTCTTCAAAAACCACTAGGGGAGGATTAGAGCCTCTTGGAAAAAAATGTTCCTTGTGTTTTTTTTTTCTTCTTCTTTCTTCTTAGATTGTCCGTTTAATTCATAGGGATTTTATAGGGAACTATACTTTGTCTTGTACCAGCTGAACGTTCATATTCTATACAGAGCTTTCCTTGTGATGCATACAAACACCTCAGTTTTAAATTATTTTAATTCCATAAGGTTTTCTATGTGTTTTTAAAACACAATTTCTTATTGCACATATAGAAAAAGTTACAGTTTTCTCCACTGCTCCAATGGTCTTCTACTCTGATTAGCCTATTATAGCCAAAAAGGGTGGGATTAGTGCTAAAATAGGTACTGATTTCCCAATCCCTTTTCTTATTCATATCCTCCAACAAAGAATCAAATCTGCCTCTGTAACATTATGTCCAACACCAATTACAGATTCATTTTGGAAAAGTCAGAACCAATTGACCACTAAAATGTTCTGCATAGATAAGATATGTGCTTGTGTGTGAGAGAGAGTGAGTGAGTGTATTAAGTAAGTGGGCGTGTGGGGTGTTAGTGTAATGTTTAAGGAGTAGTAAGGTTTTATGATACATATTCAATATTTATTGTAGGCTTTTTCATGAAAATTAAACTTGGGCACTCATTACTGGGAGATGGTTCTTTCAAAGTGTATTAAAACAAATATCTCTTCAAAACAGTGCCACCTAATGTCCAAACAGTAATATTTTTTCTAGTTGCTCTCCATGATAGTGTTGAGACTTATGTTACAGCTCAAAGAAAGTTATAATAACAGCTTTACCTTGTTGTGAAAATTTGAGCTCTAACAATTTTGAAGGAAGCATTTCCCAGCTGCAGAAGAGCTCTACAATATAAATAAGCTTTTCAAAATAAAACATTATTACTTCTTTAGTCCATTCACTACAAGAGGAGGACAGCAGTGCCTAAAGTTAATGTCCCTCTCTGGCAATGAAGGTGTTAAGAAAATGTAGCACAGCCCTTGAAGCCACACACACATGCAGCTCGCACACTGGCTTTTGTTAAACATTTGTACAATTTCTGAAATGAAAGTAGGGAAGCCATGCAACACAAAAGGGGGTCTGCATAGATGCATCCAGTTAAAGATTAGTACAATCCAGTGAAAGATTAGTACAATGAATACACAGACAGGAGAGACCACATAGCATTAGTGTGTAAATGCAGGAAAGTCTACAAGGCTTTATGCGCTTACAGGAGAGTCTACACAAAGCATTAACCGCTTACAGGAGAGTCTACCCAAGGCATTACCCGCATACAGGCATTACCCGCTTACAGGAGAGCCTACACAAAGCATTACCCACTTACAGGAGAGCCTACACAAGGCATTACCCACTTACAGGAGAGCCTACACAAGGCATTACCCACTTACAGGAGAGCCCACACAAGGCATTACCCACTTACAGGAGAGCCTACACAAGGCATTACCCACTTACAGGAGAGCCTACACAAGGCATTACCCACTTACAGGAGAGCCTACACAAGGAATTACCCACTTACAGGAGAGTCTACACAAGGCATTACCTACTTACAGGAGAGTCTACACAAGGCATTACCCACTTACAGGAGAGCCTACACAAGGCATTACCCTCTTACAGGAGAGCCTACACAAGGCATTACCCACTTACAGGAGAGTCTACACAAGGCATTACCCTCTTACAGGAGAGTCTACACAAGGCATTACCCTCTTACAGGAGAGTCTACACAAGGCATTACCCTCTTATAGGAGTCTACACAAGGCATTACCCACTTACAGGAGACTCTACACTGCACATACAGGACTTAGGCAAGGATCTTCTCTACTAAATAGAAAAGGAGAAATTCTGGAGAAAATAATATGTACCCTAAGAAAGAAGTAATTCCTTGAACTTCCAACCCGCTAAATGGGATTTTTAACCTCTTAGAGGCCGCTTACGCATCGAAAACTATCTGGTGAATACCTCTGTAGCATCCAAGAGATTAAAAGTCCTACTTAAATGAATGGGAAGTTTTATTTCTCTTCTGTGGCATAGAGGGTGAACTGCACTTTTCTTTTGTGGATACAGCTCCAAGCTTGAAATTAATGAGAGGGTTTCATCTGAACACATGTATTTTATTTATTTATTTATTTTTTTAACATGTTCTAAGGATCTGTGCAATCAGTTGATTGTCCCACTGAAGATGCCTTTACTAGACAGATAGGGCACCACCTGGGCATGCCGCCCACAGAGTCTTTAGACCTGCATATAACTCCAGCCCCCTTTCCTCATATGACAAGCTCCATCCACTGTTGTCTGGTAAACAAAACATCCTTGGCATAGAAGGGCCAGTGAATAGATAGGTACATTGGTAGATAAACTGGCCAAGGTAGTACATAACCTAGTAAATAAACCAGCAACCATAAAACAATTAGTAAGTATCCAGTGAAGGGGAACTGGGATTCCTCTGATCACACACACACAACTCACCATATGGGAGTGCTCAACAGAGCTGAGACATCACTCAAAATGTGGAGATCTTGGTGGTTGCCTACTTTACCTAAAAAAAAAAAAAGCTGGCCCTGCTAACCATATGTGGGAGCATACCTCCAATTCACAAAGCTTAATTTCTTAAACTATTTTACAGGGAAATGGCTAATGTAACATATAAGCAGATTTCAATTTTCTGTAAGGTAAAAGAAAACAAACAAACAAACAAAAAAAAAAAACTATATCATTAGGTGCCAAGTCGACTTTGTAATGCACTGGTTTCAAACAGATTAGTCAGTAATGTGCGATAAAAGTGATTAAAGACCTTTGCAAGGAACTTTCCAGTATATGTAGAAGCACTTTGCTACCATAAGAGCCCATCACAAACACCACCCCTGTCTCATCTAGCAGCAAATGGCTCAGAAGTCAATCATGTAACCTTGATGGCCAGCATAGTGGGTTTTCACACAGGTGAAGGCATGTTCAATGCAAGCACACATGAAAACAAGCAAAAAAAAGTGTTGTGGGCAGCAAATTGCCTGATGAATACGGACGATACCTGCTTTGGAAAGCCTGCCTGTGCTCTTGCTGCTTCCA
Source organism: Rhinophrynus dorsalis (assembly GCA_037306005.1). NCBI lineage: Eukaryota > Metazoa > Chordata > Amphibia > Anura > Rhinophrynidae > Rhinophrynus > Rhinophrynus dorsalis. The sequence continues at coordinate 228,065,009 of CM074725.1, forward strand.
GAGCTATCGCCTCTTGTGAGTACCGAGATCCCGCTGAAACTGCTGGCTTTGGTGACGGCGGGTTTCAGGTTTCGGATGGAACTATCGGAGTCCGTGCTGCTCCAGGGGCGAGGCTCGTTGTACTTCGAGTCATTCTCTGTGCTGCTGTAGAGACTGTTTGCTGATCTACCTGAGGCATCTTTATTAATCCTGCAATGGACAGAACTAGACTATAAACGATATTTGGGACATTACATCTAAAAAGAAAAATGAAGAAATTCTGGGACAAACCAACGTCACCAAAAAGGGCAAATGAACATTTCCATTGATTTTAATTGTGCTATAAAAACACATTGAATGCTAGAGAGCTCTCAAACGCATTGATTTTCAGTGGACTGGAGACCTGTATAGAAATTCAGCATTCGCAAAGCATTGGAGACCTCTTCAGCGTTCAAGGGGTTAAAAGGCCCATTTAGAGGGACACCATCAACTGAAATTCACTTTCATCATTTTAGACATTAAATATATTAACCATTCGAGTGGTTAATATATTTAATGTCTAAAATTAAAAGTTAAACCGATTCTGAAAGCTCAACGTTTGTCTATGAAGCCATTGGTTTTCACTACAATTGTTCCACTTTTGTCTTGTGCATATGGCCCTTGGTACTTTGGATGGAGGGGGAAGCAAACATGCAGAGAACAGAACATTAAAAAGAAATATATACCTAAATATCTGACGCCTTTGTTGAGTGCTATTAGTCTCTTCCTCTTGAATTCTGTTGGTATTTAATAAACAAACGTAATTAGTTTATTGCAACTAAATTTTAAAAAAGAAAATACGGTAACAAAATTGAAAATGGGACTAACATTTTATAAGGATTTGGTGGATTATAAGAAGGGCTTTCAAACTGACCTTTATTTAAGTTAGTCATTCTTTATTTAAAAGGAAAGTTGATGAGATATTTTGCTTTATTATCTGTCAGTTTGTGCAACTTATTCAGTACTTTCTAGCAGTTGGGAAGGAGAGTGCAATGTTAGTATCTGACAAAATCAGGCTGTGTCAGCCAGTACTGCCAAATTTGCATACATTGAGATAGTTTGCTTTATTTGTCAAACTACAACTTTAAATAAAGAATGGTTATCAAATACAGGTGATTTTGAAAGCTCTTTCAAAATCACCCACGTTATTATAAAGATATAAAAATATTACTAATTAATTTCTACGGATTTCTACCCCTATTTTTGGTATGGCATTTTGCATGGTAATTTCTTTAATAACTGGACATTACAATACCATTTTAGCACATATGAAACTATTTTCAATAGTCTAAAACACTTGGGGGTTATGCAATAAGGATGGGGTCCAAGTTCAGCCCTCAAGGGCCACCAACAGTCCAGGATGTAAGTACTTCCCTGATTAAGCACAAGTGAGTTAATCAGTGGATCATTCATTTTGACTGACATTTGTGCTTAATCAGGGAAATCATTAAGTCCTGGCCTGCTGGTGGTCCTTGAGGACTGAACTTAGATAGCCCCGCAGTAAGGCAAGATCCTTTCCAGTTTATACATGATTCTATATAGTCTATGCAAAAAGATCTCTCAAGATGGAAACAACTTAGTGAGTAGGATCCAAAGAACAACACAGTAATTGGAGAGTTTCACACCTTTCTCTCTCCATGATGCATAACCCCATTTCAAGCTCTCTGGAGATGTCAACTACAGACATCTTTGCTGTTGGTGACAGCAAACAGCTTTAATTATAATATATTTTTTAAAGGGATTGTAATACTTAATTTTCATAATGTTTAATTCTGTTCATATTAAAAAAGTAAACATGATGTGTAAGTCCCGTTGTTTAAAATTGTCTGGTTTTATAGATAAAAGCTTTTAAAGTCCCCCCCCTCCTGCCCCTTTCAATAATCATCTGCTGAATGACAACAAACTCCGGCTTATGAATACACAAAATTATATTTATTTAAAATTGGTGGATGTCATTTTTAGAATTTTAAATATATTTTTTGTTTATTCGCAAGCCGGCGTTTGTTGTCATTCAGCAGAAATGTTGTCACGTTTTATATCTTATTCACTATTATGGAGCTCCACACTTAAAGGGTTAGTAATGCCCATTTTTAAAGGGATAGTAATGTTTCCTAATGAAAGCAGCTCTAATTAATCATCATAGTATTTGGACTTTGGAGAGTGTTATTTCAATTATGTCAGAGTTGTAGTTCAAGAGTAATTCAATGACAAAGTATCCCCATCCCGCCCCTTTTACTGATGTAACACTGTTCAGCCAGATCAGAAGGGAGCTGCCCAGGTAGACTGCAGAGAGGGACAATCTTCAATTAAGATAAGGGAAAAACCTGAAAAACTTGTCAAGGGGGGCAGGGCTTTCATTGTTCTCATAGGAAGAAGATTGTCCCCTGCTGTTATCTGTCTGGTCGTTCTAATGAAGTATTTCTTCGTAGATAGCGCTATTTTGGCTCTGCTGAGGAGCTGTCCAGTCAAATGTCCAAAATCTCGTTCTGTCAGCTAGAGAGATGACGTCTGGGAAAGGGGCGGATGGGGGGGGAGGGGGACTTTAAAAGCTTTTATCTATAAAACCAGACAATTTTAAACAACGGGACTTACATCGTTATGTTTACTTTTTTTAATATGAACAGAAGTAAACATTATGAAAATGAAGTATTACTATCCATTTAACATTAGGGCTATGTGTATTGTGTAGTATTACGAATGCACAAACTAACCACATATAACGATGGTAGCAGTTATGTATAAAATATTCCCACATATAAGCAGATTTGTGACTAGTGTCTCACAATTCCCATTCCCAATCTTCTGAATTAAAAATAAAAACTGAAAATGAGGAAGGGTCTGTGTGTCCTTTCCCTTTAAGAACAAAGTTGATACAAAATGCCTACCTCTTATCCGTAAGGAAATTCTCCTGAGAACACAAGGACTAATGAGGAAAAAAAAATAACAATGTTATAAAAAAACAAAATTAACCAAAATCAAAAACAAAAAAAACCTCAGTGGAGAATGAAGGTTTATTTTGTTCACTTCCTAAAACCAATTGGTTTGAGAGGAGAAGTACTATCAGAGTTAAATCTAGGATTTCGTAGGTGTTGGCAAAAAGAAAAAAATATAAATTAAAGAATATGGAATGAAAATCACTAGAACTGGTTTTGTTATCCAGAATCCATTACAGCTGCCTGTGCACAGGCCAGAATTGAGAAACCTGCGCCCTTCCAGTTAATGTTAGATTACAACTCCCATTAACCTCAGCCATAACCCAACAACAGAGTGAAGCAGGTTGTCAAGGTCATATGCCCAATAGGAGATAACAGTTCTTGTTATTGGGTGCTAAATCTGATAACTCACTGATCAGAAAGGGACAAAATAATACAGGGTGGAAGGTGTTATGGGCAACTGAAACCCCCCACCTCCCTCTTGGTTTGCCCTTAACTATCATGGCAGTTATTTTATTTAGCAGATTCTAATTTTAAGTGTTACCTTGTGTCTATGTTTTGTTCAGCCCTGCTTAACCTTTCACGTCCGATGTGGTGCCTGGACCATCATCTGTGTTTCTGAATTAACTCTTTGAGTGCCAGAGGGGTATGCTTTGCAATGTGTTGCATACCCCTCTGGCACTCAAAGGGTTAAGGACCTGTGATGGTCCTGGCACATCAGGGAATTCTGGGATGGCAGAGTGGCCTTCCCAGAATGCATCGGACAAAAAAAAAAAAAAAAAAAAAAAAAAAAGAAGAGAAGTGCAGTGATCCTCTAGGGCCGCCCACCCCCGGACCATGAGGTCCTTAAGGAGTTAATACAGGGAGGGGGCAAAGACGAATATGTCAGAATCTTCTTGTGTTAATACACAAGTGATTTTTTTTTAGACAGAAAAAGGGCCTTATTTATAAGGGCAAACTGGAGCAACTCTAAGGCAATCCAACACTATCATAAGGGAGGAATATAGCCCTCTCCATTGACTGGAATGGGGCTATTAGCTCCTTAAAAGCTACAGAGGTCTTGTACAGGGGCATCCACAGACATTTTTCCCAGGTGGAGCCATAATACGACCCCCAGGCCAGCTCACCAAGCCTTATGTTTATACGGAGGGGCAAGTATGGGGGAGGGGGGCAGCAAGTGTTCCCCACCAGAGACAAAACCCATGGTCTTGTAATGTGTTTGAAGCCTCATTAAAATCCAAGGAGTTAAACAGCCTCATTTAAATAAATGGTGATTTTAGGAATAATTATTTCTCTCCTATGGTGTAGTTGGTTTGTCCATTAATTACTCCAATTTGTAATAATACACAAGTCCCAATATGTTTGAAATCATTGGTGCATCACATCTACAGTAAGCTGATGGCATTGGCATCGCAGGGGTAATTCTGAACAAGTGCAGCTCCAAAAGCCTTATTTACGAATTGTCGCTCACAGAACGATTAATCACTGCGTTACAAATCATGTCTAAGTAAATATCCAGGCGAGGATTACTTTGGTTTAAGCATTAGTTATCCCTTTAAAGATGAACCATAATGGTGGTGGTCTGCCATCACATACTCAAGACCTTTCCCACTTAGTAAAATCTCAGTTCGATAGTTAACGAACGTTTCAAACAAGGTATTTTTCAAAATGGAACATGTTAGAAAAGCACAACAAATGCCACTAAGCAAATTATACAATGTTGACATTAGCAGTTCGACTCGGGTGCATATGTAAATATCGAATTCTGCAACAGTTGCGTTAATAAAGGGTAATTTAAAAAGGTTATGAAATGCCATAATTATAGCCATTTTCATGACTCAAACAGAAATGTCTCAAATCTATAAAGACATGCATTTAAACACTTTGTGAACCAGAAAGGAGATGTGCAATGAATGAAAACAATGCAGAGGGTAAGGCTAATTATATGGATTCAGCGGTTTGGGGTTTCAGACATACAATAAGATCTTTTATGTTATTAACATTTTGAGTGCCAGAGGTGTACACAATGCATTGCAAAGCAATGCAAATACACCCAGCTCTGTATTCCCTTTCACTTCCTTAACAACCGGCTGCTCGACGTGCGGCCGGCAGTTAAGGACCACGGAGCATTGTTTTGGTTTTTTTACTATACGTTTTGTAAATGAAGTAGTACTAGTAAAGAGTTTTTTTTTTTCTAAAAGTACTTTTAAATATCTTGTCTCCTCTCTGCTGTGCATTTACACATAATGGGCACAACAGAGCTCTTCTCCTCCCTCCCAGCTGCCCCAGGAAGCACGTACACGCTTCCCTTCAGTGCGCTGTGAATGACTTCTATCGTCGTATCAAGCTCCAGTTAGAATTACACTGAGGTTACTTCCTTTTAGAAAACAAAAAACAAAAAATAAACAGCTTTCCTACTAATACTACAAAGCGTATGGTAAAAAAAAAAAAAAAAAAAAAAATGTTTTAGGTGATACATCCCCTTTAAGTGCAGAACCGCTGTGACAGTCCTGGCATGCCATGGGTCCTTAAGGGGTTAATGCGCGAGAGGTCTCAAATACATTGCTTTGGAATATGTCTGAGACCTCTCTATCATCCAAGGGGTTAAAAATATAGACGAGAAAGGGACAACTATGGGAAAATTAGAATTATATATTTACTGTAACAACCATTTGGATGTGATAAATGTCTCCAGAGCATTTTTTTTTCCTAATGTGTTGGAGAAGTATCTAGCATTTAATAGGTTAATAACAACTATTACTGGATCATTAAAAATGGATGCAAAACTCTGATTACCAATGAAATCAACTGGACCATTACTGTCCACTTAGCATTATCAGAGGACACTGACGGCTCACTTGCGGTTACTTAGAGCAGAGGCTGAGCCTCAGATGTTTTAACCTTTAAATTCACCAGAGAAAGACAAGTTATTTACAATGTTTATTTTCCTTAATTATAAATACATTTACCAGAAGAATAATCAGGATACCTAGGGCTTGATTTCCCAATACGAAGAACAGGAAACAGCCTACAGCTCCAAATTTTGAGGGGTGGTGCCTCAGCTGTGCTGACCACACCCACATTCTGAATTGTGGGGTGTGGCCAGAGAAATCTCAATGTTCCTGCACCATTTCAAGCTATTATTTAACCCCTTGGATGCTAGAGATAGCCAA